>CM071790.1:35573516-36173516 GCA_036559045.1 Platycarya longipes
GAGAATCGAGTTTTTGCGAGAAAAAGATGCCATTGGAATGGTCTCAAAGCTTAATGGAGTGAGCTGTAGTTCAGAGAGTACACGTCCGAGGAGATCAGATTAGCAACGGAGAATTTTTCGGAGAGTAAGAGATTGAAAATCTGGAGGGGAGTGGGACGAATGTGTATAGAGGGCGTTTGAAGCATGGCACAGTAGCAATCAAGCTGCTGAGTTCGAGCTGTGTGAGCTATCCGATGCAGATTTTCCAAGCTAAGGTACTATTCAAGTGTCTTTATACTTCAGTCATTTTAATAATATGCCTTTTATATCCATAATTTTAAGTGTGTACATATGTAAATAAGATGTGTGTTTGAATCTAATAACGTTGAAGGAAATGATTTTTATGGCATAAAAGCATGCAAATTTTTTTAGAATTTACATAAAAAAAAAAATTCATTTCTTTTCAATGGTGGAGATCGTTACTTTTTAACAGAGATTTGTGCACCCTAGTTTACTATTTACTATGCATGAAAATATATTAAAACAAATCAGAAATTTAAATTAGGACGCTGTTCAAATTTACTATGCATGATTTGTGCACCCAGCGGTGATCGCTGGGAATGTCCCTATTTCAAATTTTTGTTTTTTTTCCTCTTTCCTCACATTTTCTAAATATATTTAAATATCTTTAAGACATAAAAAATATACTAATAGTCATTTATTTAACTATTAAACAAAAAGACTAAATACATGAACACTCAAAATAAATGAACAAAATCATGGCTTATATTCATCTTTCTATAGACTAACAAATTAGCAATATTATATAATCGTAAGATTAATCAATTTTAGCCAATGGCCCTTCACTTTAGTCGCATTTTTTTACATTTAACCTGATTTGATATGATATATTAAATTATAAAATTATTTTTATTATAAAATAAATTAACATATTTAATAAAATCATGTTAATTTATAATTCTTTCATAAAATCTTCTAAATTATACTTTTTCAATCTTTATTATTAAATTTTCATTGGAGAATGAGTCTACTAGCACTAACCTTATTTTTATTGGTTCCAAGACATTGATTGTCTTCAGAGTTCAGATTGTTCCATGCTTCCTTTTTTTTTTTTTTAATTCTTTTTGTGTAGCTCTCGATCAGTATAAAACTGGTTGATCAAAGTATGATTAGTTAAAAAACACTTGATTTCAATTGAACCTCAATTTAATTAATTCTGAATATTTTTCCTATGTTATATTGTAAGTTGAGTTTAGTATTGGTCCTTCATATATAAATCATTTATAAAAATGATTGACTTTCTCTGTTATTTGTAAAATTAATTGACAGAGATTGGTATGTTTGGGATGGTGAGGAGTATTACAAAAAGTTGTGAATAGTTAATAAAAAAAATAATAATTAGAATATTAAATAGTAATGAAAGTAATGAATAATAATAAAAAAAAGATAATAAATAATAATAAAATATTCTAAAAATATTTGAGAATACCTTATCACCCAAACTTAATCCCATATTTGATTATTTTAATAAACTGAATGAACTACTTTCATTACTTGTCGGAATAGTTGACCCATCCATTTGGTTTGGGTTTTATCTGGTCAAGTCATATTCAAACTATATTAAGATTGTCATACACGTCAGATATATAAAATATCCAAATCTCAGGCAATAATCTTCTCTGGCTGAGAGAAATAAAATTAAAGCATTAATAATAAAAAAAAAACAAACAAATAAAAAAATCAACAAGCATGTGATTACAAATAGGAGTGTTAAATCATGTTAATGTCATATCTGTGTCATGTCAAAAAATATATATATATATTATATTATATTTTTTAACTCTAATCCAACCCGTTAAATTTATCGTTTTAAATCTTAATCTTAATATGATCGTTAACATAACGAGTTGTGTCGTGTTAACCCGTTAGGATCATTAGTAAATATTATAAAATAAGTTAACATGAAATAATACGATACGTTTTAGCTTGTTTATGTAAATGGATTGAATATGTCTGAAATGAATCCGTTTGACTAAATTAAATTTGACATAATTTTATATAAATATTAAAATCACAATATCTATAAAATTTACAATACTAACTACAAGTCTAAATTTACAACCTAAACAATAAAAATATTGAAATTAAATTTTAACAATTTTACTTTCAAGTATAAGGGTATAATTTTAATTTTAATTTTCTTAATGTGTCATAACGTATCATAATCTATGTTTTGAATTCCGTTCCGTTCCGGCCGGAACGGCCGGAATGTTCCGTTCCGGTGCCTCGACCGGAACGGGATACCACCTTATTCCGTTCCGGTCCAAATTCCGGCCGTTCCGGTCAAATTCCGGCCGTTCCGGTCAAATTCCGGCCGTTCCGGTCAAATTCCGGCCGTTCCGGTACAAATTCCGACCGTTCCGGTCCCTATTCCGGTTTAGATTATTTTTTAATTTTTTTGTGTTTGAATGATATATTTTTTTTAATTTTAAATTTAGATGGTATTTAATTAATTTTAGAATATAAAATATATTTATATGCTTTGTAATTTTAAATACGTTTTTTTTTTAAATATCATTATTTGTAATATTTTATCTATTTATTTATTTTTGTATCTCAACTCAAATTTGTATTTTTTCAATTTCCAATCATTTTATAAATTTTTAATTCTTCTAATATGTATACATATATATGATACACACTTACATATATATATGTTTTATTCTATTAATTGTTAGTTTATATATATAAAAATATTTATTATAATATATAATTAATCCCGAAACGGAACACCGGAACGAAACGGAACCGAAATATTCCGTTCCAGTGCCTCAACCGGAAACGGTCACCGGAACGGAATTCAAAACTTTGATCATAATGGGTCAAAATAGGATGAATCATTATCAGCTTTGATAAATAATCGTATAGTAACGGGTTAATCCGTTTTGACCCGAAACCCATTAAGAATAAACTCCTAATTCGCAATTATTCGTGTCGTGTTCGTAATTAGATTAAATGAGTCGTATAACATATTAACACTACCATATATTATAAGGGATATAAGGGATGGGTCTAAATAATATAATAATCAAGAATAAATCTTAAGCGCATCCACGGTAGCAAATCCAGCGAAGCCAATTACGTGAGAGACCGGTCTAAATCAACTTGAACCGGTTCAATCACCCCCCTCACGCCTCCCCGCCTCGGTCTTTAATTGGGCCCCTAATTCGGTGGAAACAGAGTCCCCGCTTCTTCCCGTCTTCTTCCTTCTTCTCTCGTCTCTCAGCTCTCTCACTATCTCTGTCAACCTCCCAACTTCCCGCCCCCCCCATCCCCCCTTCTTCCTCCACTTCGTCTCCTCCAGCCCACTCAACCTCTCGACTTTTCTTGTCAACTCACCCCACTTTCCCAGCCCGCCCCCTCCTCTCCCCCTTCTTCTTCTCTCGTCTCTCTCTTCAGCCCTCACATCACATGTCAACGTCCCACATCCCACCCCCTGCCGCCGCCAGCGCCAAAAATCGACGCCCCGCCTCGTCTCTCAACCCCCAACGTGGGGAAGACCGTCCCCCCGAAATCCTCCGAAATAGCCCTCCCGAAATCGATCCCTCAGTCCCAGACGATCGAGAAGCCATCCCCCCCGAAATCGAGCCCTCCCGAAATCAATCCCTCAGTCCCCAAGCCCTCGGTCCACCAACTGCGAAGCCGTCCTCTCCGCCGACGCGAAGCCCTCTGTTCGCCAACGTGAAGCGGCTTGTAGGTGCCCTCCTGTACATGCTTAAAGACTAAACCCTCCCTGTCGGGAATGATAAGGTATCTAGAGTTTAACATTTGTATTTTGTTCAAATTAATAGTTGTTTTTTTTTTTTCAATTTTTCGTAGTTGGTTGCCTGAAAGTGGGGTGAGACTTTGAAGTTCTGTTCTTACATATGAAGATAGTATGGTTTGCTTGCGTTGGCTTTTCCATTCTTGTTCTTACTCTGATTTTCGATGTTTGCTTACATATGAGAAGAATAATCTGTTGTTTAAAATTAGGTTCCAACCTCGAAAAATGGAAAATCCAATGTATATATTCTACTCGTTTTCTCTGAATCCAGACTAAGTGCTTGATTTTCTGTTTTATATTACTCTTTTACTAATCTAGTGTGAACATTTTTCTTTTCGTGAAAAAATGAAAGCGCCGAAAAAAATCACCCAGCCATCTCCAAGAACATAATGCTTATTTGCAGAAAAATCACCGAATTATATATTTGACCATATATATATATATATATAGTCTTCTTTCTCGGTACAATCTATATATTGTAATGTTATTTGAATATATTGTAAATATTAATCTTCCTGTTTTTCTTTTTATTCTAATATCCCTGTTTTTTTTTTTTAGAAAATTATATTGTTTTAATATACCAAAAACAGAGCAACTCCAACGACTATATATCTGACCATTTCCATCAAATTCTACCGAAACACCCCTGTTTTTGCTTCCATAAACAAACTACACATCCTCCTGCTTCCAACCAATGCAGCAAATAATGATTTCATAGCTGACGAAGACGTACTACAAGGTTAATTAAGTTACACAATTCGGTTCATCCTTAGGCGTAATTTAGATCATCTTCTAAATTTTTTTTCCTAGTATTTGGCCATCTTTTTTGAGTGGTGAGTCTTGCACACTTAAATGACGTCAACGAATCAGTTTTACTGGGTGCCAATAAGTGTTTGAGGAAAAAACGGGGTGATAAATAACTGTCTGGAATAAAATTTAAAATTTTCTTAGAGATGTGTTTCTTATTATGCCATGTAAATCGACATCGTTTGAGACATTTAAAAAAAACCATTTCGACTACAAATACTCTCTACAAAACCGCAAACTTTAAACCATTTGTACTTTTCATGTAATTTTTTCTCACACTTTGTTCTTTGCCTCCCCTCTCTCTATCGAAATCGTGCAAAAGTTTAAATATGTATGTTCCAATTGTTCTAAAACTGGTAAGTAACAGGTAGTTGATGTATTATTTTCATTATATTGCTCTTTCGTTTATGCTTGCCCTAAAACTGTTTCATTTATGTAAGAAATAGTCGATCCGTAAAAATTTCTTCTCTGTAGGCTCTCACTCGCTTGCACCAGGCCCTTCTATATTGCTGCAACTGGACTTTTTGGGTGTGGAATTGCCGTTGCCTCATCTAAATTGCACCGGTTAGTGATTTATTGTTTTCCCACTTTAATTACTTTCAAAACCTGGTTTCAATATATGTGTTTTAGTTTTAAAATGAATTAGAATTGAAGCACAATATCATTTATAAATTTATAGTGAAAAGGAAATAGTTTGATAATTATTATTTATAATTGTATTTATGGTAAAAAATAATTGTTGTTGTTTATTATCGTGGGCTCTAAGTAATAATTTACTGTCCATGATTATAGACCAATCATTTGATTTTTTTTTTTTTGTTCTTTCTGAAAAAAATTTGTTGGTTTTGTTCTAATTTAACTATTGTAGCTTTATTGCAGCTGCTGAACATGGAGTTTGTTTTCTGTTTTCTGCTAATGATTCAGTTTGATTAATTGTGCTAATGAAAATCTGAAAGAGCAGCCATTTGATTGTATTATGGATATTAATTGTGATTATGCGCTATTGTTTTAATTATTTTTTTTCTTTTCAAATCTGGATATAGAATATTTTTTTGAAGATATGGATGTGTTTTTGGGGCTTTACATTACTTTGAATATCTATTTATATATAGATATTATAACATGATAAAAAAAAAAAATAGATGTGCATGAAAATTAACCCACATGTTTGACCAGATTAATGACCATATTTTCTTAAACCAGTTTGCTTCAGTAGCAGCTTGGTTCCAGTTTGGTAGCAGTTTTTAACATAATTGTACTGTTGTCATATGTCATGAAAATAAATAATAATTTATGACATAATTCCTATCTTTAAAATGAAGTGAAATAGTGGCCATCATGGAAAACACTGGTAATGAAAGAACAATTTATTTGTCCAGTAAAAATAATATATTTTATTATGGAAACCCAGAAAACATATTAGAAAACAATAGATGTGCATGAAAATTAACCCACATGGGATGATGGTTGTCATGTTCAGATAATAACCCACATGAAATTATACATCAGAATAATAGATGGGAGGTTAAATATATTAAAAATTTCTGGAACATTGGCTACGTGTCTTGCAGAGGTATAAGTAATTAACATGGAGGCTAAGATTTGGTACTAAGGGACCTATCACTCTTACAGGGTTGTGTTCAATGTTGATCTCTTTTGTTGATTGCTTCTTACTACTGTTAAAATAGCTAAGCTATTTTTTGAAATACATCGTTATTCTTCCACAAAAAAGGATCACTGTTATGAAATCATTGAATTTTGCGGCTTTTAAATACCTTTAAAAACAAGGATTCTTAATCCTAGGACTTGGCCCCATCAAATCAGGGTAGACATGCAGCAAAACTACAAAATAAACAAAATATAGTTCAAAAGGAACAGTGGGAATATTCTAAGAGATAATTGGTTGGTAGTTTTTTTGGGGACAGCTGTTTGGAAAATAATATTGTAAGAGTTGGCAGTAATATTCATCTATTTGGATAGGCGTTGGAACAAAAAGGAGTACCAACTTTTGAGAATAACTCCAAGAGCTGCTTCTTATAATTTACAACATTATTTTGAATATACAAGGAGTATGGGAGTTTAACACAAACAGCCTGGGAAAGTTCCATGTTAATCTAAATTATGTGCACTTGATCCTCATGGTTAAATAGAATTCCTTAACTGAGAGGGAGGCTTTTGTTGGGGAAGTAGAGAAAATAATTATTACTCTCGAGTTTAAGACTGCTTTGGCATAAAATAAAGACCTTCCAAATTCATTCTTCATGATTTTAAGAATAATTGAATAGGAAAATAAGAACCAATCCTATTTCCCTGTTCATCAACCAGGATTTTATAATTTGTTGCAGTCCTTCCATAGTCCTTGAAGCCATATCTGATGCACTATAAATGAAAATTTATATCATAATAATTCCAGGAAACAGAGAGGACAAGGAAACAAAGGGTGGGGCAGGGGTAGAGAGAACTAATTTCTTATGAAATTAAGATTAAAAGAAAGGATTGTGTTTCCATCTTTAAATTTAAAATAGAAATACGTTAATTAGGTTTATAACAACGAACATCTAATTATTAACCGTCCTATGCCAAAGACGAATATTGATATAATGAGCCACCAAAATTTCTATAAGAATGCATCATCATTTTGGCATCAAGAACCAACATAATAGTATTAAGTAATCTATTATTTCTTCATTTGATGACATTTATATGCTAGCTACATAATTTTTCAGATAACAGAAAAGTAACCAATATGTATGGTTTCAAATTTATACAAGATTTATATTTGTATACATGCAGTTGTCCCAAGTGTACCAAAAGCAAGGCAATCGTGTACAGGTTTATTAGACATGATCAAGTATTTTAGATATGAATTACCCAAAATCGCTAGGCAGAGAGATCAAATGCACAGGCCCTAGGTTTATTAGACATGATTTGCTTAAAGTAGAAAAAATAGATATCTCCTTTTGGTCTGACTTTTGTTCCAATTCGTATTTAATATTTAGTTTTGCGTTTATTTTGTTATATTCTACAGAACCATATATTTTTTTATACGCACATCATGCTTAAATCTATACCATAGTTTCTTTTAAAAACTAAAATTTTGAAAGAAATGGATTTAAATGGTAAAAGACAAGTTATTATATAAGGTGCAGGTATTGTATTGCCAGCCTTGGATTATGGTTTATTAAGTCTTTATGGACATGATAAATGTTATTATCTGCCAAGCACTCATAGGTAGTTATATATAATATATGTAATATATATATTTTCAATTAGGAATAAATTATTGACCTGAATATTAAGGTAGATGCTTCAGAATGCGTCTTTGTTTCCAGCGTATGCGTCTTTATTTCTCTGACAAGTTTATTGGACATATGATCAAGTATTTAAAATCCATATTATCAATTAAATAATGTGTTGAAGCTCTTGGTGATATTATTTACTTATTTTTTTGAGCATTTCATAAAGCCGCCGCATTACATTAAGCTTTTCAATATTAGCTTCGAAAAAACCACACATGATGTAAGTAATTTCAATACAATCTAAAGCACAATTCTTATAATAATCCACTTTTTAGCTCTGGACATCCACTTTTTGTATACTCCCTGTATACTTTGGGCTTTGCCTCTTTCATTCTCATCAATAAAATTTATCTATTACTTATAAAAAAAAGTTCAATGAAATTATGGGGACCAAAATATTGTTTATGTAATTGTAATAAACCTGTTACTTCAAAATATTTTGAAGGTATTGAATATTTCAATCTTTCCTTTCATAATTGATTTTTCTTTTGAATCTTCTTTGCAGTATGGTATATGCCTTGGATGTCGTCGGCGTAATTCCAGAACAACTATGGACCTTAACCTACCTTATCACTCTGTATGGTTTCTTCTCTCTAGATTATTTGCTCTCAATTATGTATGTTTTTCTTTTCCTATGAAATTGTGTTTGTGGAATGGGATTTGCGGAAAATGAATCTGGGTATTCTTAATTGATTGCAATGTTAATATTGGTTTATTTCATTCTCAAATTTTACAATAATGGAGTTTTTTTTAATTTCAACTGAATTTTGACAGACGGACATTATTGTTCATAAACGGATAAATGCTTTTTATAATAGATAGATAAAGATAAGTACTGATTGTTATAGAGTTTTATATATATTTTACTAGTTTTTACTCACGTGCTTCTTCACTTAAGGTTTTAAATAAACTATGAACTAAACGAATGCTTCATTTTAAATAGACATACATTTCCTTTAACATTTTTCACGTATTTATATATTGACCAATCTTTACAATTTATAATTTGAATAGTGTAATATTATGTTTAGTTTATATTAAATAGAATTATTCTATTTGAAATCCTTTCTACCAGACATCATTACATAGTATAATTGGAATTTTATCCATATATAAACAGATAGGACTTTTATGCATATATAAACATCATTCTTTAAATATTACCCTTTATAACTGGAATTTTATGCTTTGAAAATTAACATTAGGACTTTATTCTTTTTGATCAATATATAGGAACTGTATTTAAAGACATACCTTTTTGAATGAGAAGAAAAACTTATTACTCTTTATAATTATTTTAGTGACTATGATTGTAACATTAATTAGTCACTGCAAGAATATATAATATTTGGGGCTATATTATATTTCCGGCGATAGTAATTTTGTGGCAAAAAGCCACTTTTGCCAATTACTCTTCTTCCCTTCTGTCAACTTACAAAAGTAGCCGGAAATTAAAATAAAACCTAAATGAGTACTCGCCTAATTCCCCCCAACCCCCCTCCCCCGCTCCCCGCGCCCCTCTCTCCCTCTCTGCCTCGCACGATGGTTTCCATTGTCAGTACTATGTAATCTCTTCATTTCCTATTGAAGTCGCCGCCCAATTTCATGGTTTCCTGATTTAAGTCCCCGCCTAATTTCCTCAATTTCCTGATTCGAACAAGGCATCGATTGATTTCAACTTTCTCCTTCCGTCGCATTCCTGCTCCCTCCATGGCTGATTCTCGTATTGAAGTATAAAGAATTCCTTCCATCGCATTCCACATTTTGCTTTCTCATAGCGCTCACTTGCTTCAACAGGAGGGAGAAGTATAAAGCACAAACAGGTTAGCTAAGATTTTGAAACTTGACTTCAGTGTTCTTAATTCAAATTCTGTTGGAGGAAAGTCTTGCAAGGATTTTCATGAATATTCTGGTAGGTGACTCGTAGCCATAGTGTTGATTTAATACGTTATATGATCTTGAATTCCCTTGAAGTTATAAAACTTCTTCCTCTTGGAAGTTTATATTGCACGAGAATTTAGAAGCAATTTTTTTATACTAATATCTAATTAGAGCTTCAACATTTATGATATAATTTATGATGTCAGCTGTTATATATTGATTAGCTTTCAGTTGTTGATATGATTTATTGGCCTTGTCAATATTTTGTACTATATATGTAAATATTTATCCATTTTAGTCTAATGTAGGTGATCTAAAATTATGTGCCGATCATTGCCCCTAAATATCCAGTAATGTTGTTGAATCCTTTTCATCTTCATTTTTGGAGTCTAGTGGTTCAATTGAACCCCTATATGTAGATTCCTCTATTTTTTTTTTTATAATTTGTTTAATAAATTCTAATAAGTGGATAATGGAACATTTTTTTTTCTTTGGTTTTGCATCAATATGTTTCAACATGGTTGTGATTAAAAAATTTTGGTCTACATTCAGAACAGTCTCCCAATAAATGGTCCTCATTGTTGATTTTTTCTCATAGCATTATGTGTAAAAAATATATAGTCACTATTCTTTTGCCTGGGCAATTTTTTTTTTATTCTCAATGAAATGCTATTCTAGATAGAGAGAATGTGTCTGGCACCACATCGTTAAGAAATTACAGGTGCTTGACCACATTGCAGTTGTTTTATGGTTCACCTATGTTCAACATTAGTTGAGTCTTGCAAAATTGATATATTCTCCAATTTATCACTAATTGCATCTGGATTTTTCTGCTTACAGGACTGGTTCCATTTCTGCAAGGCCTCTTTACAGTGCCAGATTCTTTTGGGTTTATAGTTTTTTTTTTAATTTAGGGTGAAGTTTTCACCGTAGAAACCTTTGCAAACATCAATCTATAATATGAATAGAAATAGTTTAAGCTTAAGACAGATTCAAAAGTTTTAATTAAATGCCATGCAAAGAAATAAGATTCATTTTCATAAAAAACACGTGTTAAAAGAGGTTATTACAGCTGGATTAGGAGCATTGTGGCTGCCCATCTCGAATGCGCAACTCCAGGAGTACGAATTTAGTATTCCACAAGGTTATATTCATTCTCTATCTTTCATTTGAGGAGTTATTTTCTACTAATAATTTTACATTTATTAATACTTGACATTTATACATATCACTTATGGGTTAGCATGAAGTGTTAACTTCATTTCTTTTCTGGAGTATGTAATGGCTAGATTTACCATTACATCTTATCTTGTTGAAGATGATTATCAATTGAACAGATAAGAGATCTCTTGGTGTTGGGTTTAAACTTGGGAGAATAGCATGAACTCCATCATGTTAATACCATTATCTTTAGTTTTATTACTCTGTCCTGACCTGGCCATTGGTGCCTATCCGCATCTAATATTATAGCTTTATCCAAAGTTTTCATTACAGTTTTGTAAGTGCCACTGAAGTAGCTTCATATTTTGCAACCATGGACCTTGCCCCAATGAATATTGACTGAAGTAGCTTCAGATCTAAATAGTTTAAAGGTATAAAAAATTATTTATTTTTTCTCTCCTCTATCCTAAGTTTATGACTTCTTGTTTGCTTTCTTATCTGCATTTTCGGTTTATTGTTTGCAGAGTACTTAAGAAGTTAAGTCTTCCAGGTGTACTTTCTCCTGAGCTGGTTCGGCTGCGTTACCTCCGACACGTGTGAGCTATATTTCGAAAAGAAAATGGACTCCAAAATTTTCTGAATGGGTTTATTTGTATTCAAAATTTATTTGTATTTATTTTTATTTTATTATTATATTTTTATAATTTTTTATATAAAATATAAATTTTTATATTTTATATAAAAATCTTAATATATTTTTATAATTCTAATATAATTTTTTTATATTTTAAAATAATAATAATATTAAACTATAAATTAATATTATCTCAACTCATCCATCTTATTTCCACTTTTTCAAGCGATTCCTTTGTTTTCTTCCATGAAAGCTCAAAAGTAAAATACAAACTAAACCCATATTTGCATTGGCAGGGATTTGGCTTACAACTATCTAAGTGGGTCAATTCCTCTCCAGTGGGTTTCAACGCAAATGAACTTTGTGTAAGCAATATAATTCACCTCTCGTTTTCATCAATTTAATTGTCGAGAATACTCGAATTCTTTGATTATTAAACTTGATAACCATTAATGCAGCTCTCTTCTCGGAAACCGGTTGTCAGGGTCGATACCAAAGGAATTGGGTAACTTTAGCAGTCTCAAATACTTGTAAGCTTTTTATTTTTACTTTGCGTATCCAAGGTTTTCTCTAGCAAAATGATGTTGAGTACAGGTTGTAGTATCGCTTACGGCATAAGTTATGTGCAATGGCTTATTAAACGACCGTGTTGCAATAAATACCCTTTTGATTTACCTCTTTCTCATTTTACCTCTTTCTCTCCACTGTTGCTCCCCTTCCCCTTTGCATTTTCAATTCAATTATTCCTTTAATCTTCAGACAACAACGTTAGGATTTTTGTGTTTATTTTGTTATCTTAGTTTCTTTGTATGAAATTAATGGGGATGGTGATCTGGGTTTTTTCGTTGTGTGATGGGTTATTTTTAGAATTTTGTACGACTTCGAATGGGTGAATCTCCTTGATAGGGTTAACTTTCTCAGAGTTGTTACCAAGATTTTGCTACCAGTGTTTTGTTGTGGTGTCCTTCCAAGGCTTTGGTTTGCCGAAGCAAGTTGTTGTGCAGGTCACCCTCTCTTCCTCTCTATCTCTTTACATATAGATATGTGTGTCTGTCTGTCTTTACGTGTAATTTAATTAGTTACCATGGATCGGATTGATTATTAATTAGTCCATGAGTGGTTTATGCTATTGATGTTAGCTTACAACAGTTTTCACATTACTCTCAGTGTTTCTCAAAATTTACAATTAAATCCTTCCATCCAATTCCCGTTAAATTCATTCATGAAAAACTTGTTCCATATAATTCATCCCACAAAGTGTCTATATAACAGACTACAATAGATGAAGTTAAATATACAGGGCAATATATAATGTAATTTGAGTTGTTAATTGCAAGTCTTGATCATCATCATAATGGAAGCTGCATGCGGCCTTCATCTAAAAACTCAATCAATATTACCTAGTCTTCGTCTTAAAACTGGCAGCATTCTTCATTGATCTCAATGCTGCAAATATATACATCTTTCTTAATTCCCATAACTCTTGATCAATGTTTAATTATTTAAAATAATTTATACAAAACTGGAATTTGCATACCTTTTATATTGAGCAGGTGGCTTCCAGGATCCACATGTTCATGATGCTGCCAGCATTGCATTACTCAACTTAATTGATAGCTTTTATCCAGAATGGTTATATCTGTCATAGTCACGATAATCACATATGTTGCTTTTTAACATGTAAGTTAATTCATTCTTATATTTTAATTAAATAACTCTTTACTAATAAGACTATATATAGCATAATATATAGTCTTTAATTTTCAACCCCGCAGTATTTTCCACCCCATTGTTTAGAGTTGTATAATCTATCCTCGCGGGAGGTACAAATCTTAGCTATGGTTATGAACTCCTTCAACTCAGTATATATACTATCTTTAGAGATGAGCAAGACTATAACAAGAAGCACATTTTTTTTTTTCTAAGCCACAAGCACATTCTAAATGTACACATTTCTCCTCAACTAGAATTATCCCCTATAGGTATGTATAATTTGTGGCTTAGAAATTAACTTTAAATAACAGTAAAATATCTTTTTTGCCGTGCATGTATAGGTGTTAAAGATAACTTACCCTGCTATAAACTTGGCTTTACTTGGAGCTATAGCTTCCATCTTCCTTGTGTCTGGCTAAAGTTCATATAAGGTCTTCAAAATCAAAATGTGTTTAGATGAAATAGTGCAAACTGTCACAAAGTTCCTTCGTATTGGCATGGGATTCTCGCCAATACTGTGAAGGTGCCCTTTCAAACACCCCCAAATCAAGTGAAATATCCCTTCAAAAAATAGCATAAAGGTGTCATCCATACACCTATGATTTTATGTATCATCTTATTTTATTCCTGTTCTTTTAAAATGCTTAAGATTATTTAGCCTCACATTAAAATATATGAAATTATTTTTGCAGATTCCAAGAGAATTAGGTCGGAAGAGTGTAGGAGGAGACTTAATTGCTGAAAAATTGGATAGCTTGCTTACTCTAAATTATGAGCATCTCGAATCATGTAATATTGTTAGTCATTTGAGTGAGGTACATTTGGATGTTCAATTTTTCTCTACATTTTTCTCTGTTATCCTTGTCTCATTCCTAATATTATTATATTTTTAAATGTGATGATTAGGTCTTTTAAGCTCTTTTAGACTCATTCCAAATCACAGTTCTGACTATATACAAGTCAAAACTTGTTTAGGTAAATATACCTTCTTTTAGTTAATTACTCTGTTTATTTTATTTGCATCGATATAAATTGCATAATAGCTTTTTTTGGTAATGTTGGCATTGAAACCCATTGCTTTTTATTACATGTATTGCAGTTTGTGATGTTCTATGCTTAGCTTAGCTTATGAATGGATTAAATGTTTTTTTTTTCAATTTGACTCGTGCCTAGCTAGTAACTAGGCTGATTGCATGAAAATCTCCACTATTAGAAATTAACTGATAATTTGCTTAGAGATGATAACCAACTAGATGGATGGTACCTTTTTATTTTATCTCATTTTAATAGCTAAAATATGGTCAAGTATCTATTTGGGTTCACATTGATTATTTTTTTCTGTACGACATACTAATGGAACTTTCACAATCCTAGATTCTGCTAACAGAATTTTTAACTCTCAAAATATGTCTGTAATGTAATGCAGGTTGCTGCAAATTTTGCTGCGGAGGGTACCTTTTTTATGAACGGGCTGAAGCGCAATGGAACGAACTGTATAGGGAAGGGGGTTCAAGGAAGAAGCAACAACTTACTTTCTATAGATTCTGGAAAGCATGTTTTGGAAACTCTCATCAGCACCAATCCTTGTAAAAATTTGTACAAGCTAGGAAACCAGATGCATGCTAGCTTTTGGAGCTACATCAGAAGGATGTTGTTCTTTGAGTGACAAAAAAAGTACAAATTGTTGATACAATCTATACATGATGTTAACCATGATTATTTGTTGGAACTTTACAATTGTATTGTGACCTTTACCTCTTTAAAGTATTTTGATATAAATGTTTTTTAATATTTGAACTATTGTGAATAAATGAATGTCTCAAATTTGCTTCAAATTCTTTTTCTTCCATTGGAATCACTAGCATATTAGAATTTGTCATTATTTTTGGAACAGGGAACAATTGAGAAACCTGAAGGGATTACTGTTAAAGTTTAGGAATTATTTGTGCCAGACAGTGGTCGCCACAAATATGTTTGGATGACAAAGTACGAATCTCTGGAAATTATTTGTGACGAAAATTTAGATCATTTCCGGCGAACACATGTCGCCGGAAAAACTAAAACTTTTTCTGTGAACTTTGCTACTCGCCGCATTGACATATATATATGATATTGTTAAGGTGGTAATTCATCCTCTGCTCGCATTGACATATATATATGATATTGTTTCTTTCTTCTTCTTTTTTTGTTTTTGATATTTTGGTTGTTTCCTTATGTTATTAGATATATGGAGTCCAGCCTTCTGAAAGTAACGTATTGAATATCTGTTACAGGTTTTGTAGCTATGGTTATGTTAAGGTAATTATTGATACATGGTTTTGCTGCTATTTGTTCCAATTTTTTGTGGCTTCTTTGACTTGTAGTTCCATGGAAGAGAAATAGAAACTTATAGTTCGTCCTTTGCTGTAATTAGTTTCTAGAGTAATGAATTGTTTGCTCTGTTCTTGGATGAAATAGAAACAATTGTTTTGCTGCTCTGTTCTGTTGGAGGAACAACAAAATGATTTAAGTTAATTATTGTACACTATTTTGCATCAAGATTTTTACCAGATTAAAGGCTAGGAGTTAATGTTGGTCCAAGATGCTAGTTTCTGAGATGGTAGATGGACAAAGAGTTTCCCGTATATGGAAGAAAACCGACATCGACGACAATATGCCTCACTGAAGTAGATGCAGACCTGCATATCAAAGCCAAACAGAAACCTGGAGTGCTTATAAAGTCCAACCAGAGTTGTGGAGGGTATAATTTCACTTGCTCAATGGCTGCCATCATTCTACATGTTTTATAGATGGAAAAATGCACCATTGTAGTAATTGTCTTGGGACCAATAGGTTGTTAATCATGTACTTCAGACATTTGGATGACTGAATGAATTTTCATCTATGCTTGGCAACAGTTTGAATGGTTTATTTAATATAGATCCAGTCGAAGGAGTGCAAAATAGATGTGTGGGTGCAAAGTATTTAGTTGCTTGCCTTGGCTATAAAACTGCAATAGGTGGGGAAATGGTCAAAATATTCTTTAAGTGGCACATATAATATATAGTTATTGATTCCAGATTATAATTACATTTTTTGGGTCTGAATTTTTATGTTAGTCAAGTCACAATATTGTAGACAATTAATGAGTGATTTTCTAGTATGGTTTTATTATTTGAAAAATCAAGTTGTGAATAAATAGGAATTATAAATATTTATTATTATATTTATATTGGTACACAAACTAATCATGAAAAATTCCACAAAGTAATATTAATGGCCCAAATTGTATCCAAGCTCAATTAGGAGATTTTAGCATTTCACAATAATAGATGAATGCATGCCCAAAAAATAGCCCAGGAAAAAAAAAATTAATATTTTAAAAAAAAATGCATGTTCCGGCGAAATTAATATTTTGATGAGATAGTGCAGTTGTAACGGCGAAAATTTGGTGCTGCAATAACCTGTTAAAACGTAGCAAAGATCTATTGCGGCGACTTTACTTCGACATAATAGATCCAAGTTGGGCATTTGTGGAATTGTCGAGAAAGCGGTCCCTTGTTGCAACGATAATCAAACTTATTGTGGCGAAACTTGTCAACGCTACAAATATATTCCAACGTTTTACAGGGTTGTCTGGACAGCCATTTGCTGCGACAAAATTGCTCATTTGCGGCGAACCAAAATCGTGGGAAAAAATGCAATAATTGCAGTGAATTTGTAAAAACGCTGGGAAAACCTTTTCTAATCAATACTTTTCCAACGATGGTGCGGCTAATTCCAAACGACGAAAATTAGTTTTTGCAGCATTTTTGCTATGCTTTTGCGGCAAAAATAGGTGCTGCAAAAAATGTATTTTCTTGTAGTGATTCTAGATGGATCCCTATAAGCTACGATGTATTAGGAATGTAAAGGCTTACTAACGATATGGATTTGTTTCTGTGGTTTGTTATTTTATTATAGAAATAGGAGCCCCATTCTTTTAAAGTTAGAACTTCTTTTTATGTATATGTAGTTTAGTATTATATACTCAAACACCTGCATATATAGTTCCTGAGCAGACACAAAGAGATTTGACTTACGTTCATTTTTTTGTGACCTCAATGATGGAAATTTAACAAAAGTTAAATATGATAACCTGAATAACTGAATATACTGGCAAGAATTCATATAATTTAGTTTAAGCATAAGAAGCTTAAACAAGTTGTATGAAAATAAGTAGGATTTACATATTCATAAGATTTACAAGGAATGAAAAGAAATATGATCCTGAGAGAAATCTTTCTAATGGTAGCAATAATTTTAATGAAGCTTCATGAGTTATTAAAAACTTAATGGCCATCGTTCGAGATGTTGTTATTTGTTATGATGGCACCATCAGAAATGTTAGTAGCAATTTCATAATCCAATTTGATTATGGGGTCAAGGCGAGAGGTAAGCCCAACAAGTTATTTCCTGCTGGCGAACCTGTTGGTGTCGTAGATGCAATAAATGAATGTCAAATCATATAAGGTTGTTCTTGATTCTTCTCCCTTGATTCTTCTCCAAGCTATTAAAAGCTATTTGATTATTGGCTAGTTTATGTGACATTTTTTTTACATGCTGCAGATTCCAACTGTTATTGGTGTACTGATGTGATAATGTTGGGGCACGTTTGGATTTCCCATGGATTTGATTGATTTTGGTTCAAAATATTTTAGTCTTCAAGTAGTTTGCTTTTATTTGTTTTGATCTTTATAGGATTTTGATGTCTTATTTTCGTTTCTAAACTTCTTGTGTTCTTCGTATCTATTTTGTAAATCTAGACAAATAGATTATGAGTTTGGTTAGATTAGGTTAATTTGAACTATGCAAGCTTATGTTATTTCCACAATTGGTGTATAGTGACTTTCTGGCTGAATGTTTGAGTTAGATTGTTAATTAATATTAACGGCATAGTTTTTGCTGCTCGATAATAACAACTAATACTATGCCAGTAGTATCACATGACTTGGTTCGAGTTAGTTCATTGCTAGACCTATGTAGATATATATATATATATATGTATTTTTGTTTTCAAAAGTTTTTCTCTTATATTCTACGGTTCAGGCGGGTAGCTAATCTCTACAATTCTGATATCCTATTTTCGTTTTTAAACTTCTTTTTTTCTTAAAATGGACTTATTGATTTGTATTTATGATCTCTATTTAATAACCATTTCAAATGTGGTGCAGATAATTTATTTTTAATTCAAAACTTCAAACTTTGTAAATCGCATTTCAAATAGAACTATCCATTTTTTTCAAAACCTGAGTCCCTTACTTGGGTGTTCTACTTATTATAGACATTTACATGCAAAGTAAAGAAAGAAGTTGGAACAAGGCAATAAGTTTTTTTGTTGTGGTTTGTAATTTTTCAAATTTATGCGGAGACTGAGAGTAACTTATAAATTTCTATTACAGCATATTTTATGGCGGTTCAAAGGAGTTTGCAGCTGATTACCAAACATGCAAATAAAAAAGAAGATTTCTGCTTATTTCTTGAAAGGTTGGTAGTAGTATGTCTTGACTTACAAGAATGCAGAGGAAATTACACTTCGAAGAAAGAAAACAAGCTGATAAGAGAAGGGTAATTTTATTTTTATCCTTTTCTTTACATTTATTTATCGTGATTTTCTGCCATATTGGACGATTCATGATAGCTTTTAAACTGGGGGTGATTGTAGGTGTAATAATAGAGAACTAAACTTCTTATAACCTTAAGAATTATGTCGTAATGTTGCTTTTAGGAACGATTATTATCCTTTGTGTAGTGGTTTCTCTCTCCTTTATTGACATTTGAGTGTTTGGGTCGGAGAATTTCAACCCATAAACGTGCTAATTAGTGAACGTTTTAGAGTTGGTGGATACGTCATTCGTGTTCTTTATTGCATAGTTCATTGTAATTATATTTGGTTGTTTTATTTTATTTAACCAAATATAATTATAACCAAAAGTTGTGGCCATTGATAAGGTGATATGTTACTGTAACTATTGTAGCAAAGTCTTGGGTGAATTTACTAGCGAATGGGGATGAAGGGCGAAAACTATTGCTTTTTAAAACCTCTTCCAGCTAGTTCTTATGTTGACCGGTAAAAAGAGTGAGTTCTTATGTTACCTTAGTGAGTTTTTGGTGAGAATAATTGATGTTTTCTGAATTGACTTGGAAACTGGGTTGGCCTTTTCTGTGGGGTAATTTTGTTCTTTTTACATGCTACAGAATCCAACTATTCCCATATGCAATGAAAACTTCGTAATTGGTTCTAATAAAAGCTACAATTTTGTATTTTGCTTGATCAGATTATTAGTGGGCATTTGTGTAGAATCAAGCACACACAGATATATCTTGGGCTTGAATTTGATTAATTGGAAAATAATTATTGGGGTTGATGTGGAATCAAGCATGTTTTGCTTACAAGCAAGCACATTCAGGTGCTGGTGACTTAGTTCGCTATGTTTGTGATAGGGTGTACTAGCTTTTTTGTGTTTATGGAGCTGAAATTCCTAGAAATACATCCATGTGAAGTCGCCCAAATTATTTCTGGAAATGCTCAGCGTGACGGCACAATAGAATTCAGTTTCAAATGATCTGGCATAAAAGTAACTTATTTTGGTTACTTTTAAAAAAATAAAAAATTTTAATTGTATTTTCAACTAATTCTGTAAAAGAGAGTGAGATGAGAAGTTTGAATAATTTATATTTAAGTACATTTTGTTTCAAGTTTTGTAAAAGTAGATTAATAAAAGTTTTTTAAAAATTGTTATACTTATTTGTCAAGTATTTGTGTAGAGTGGTTTTTAGATTTTTGTCAAATTCTGTAATGATTATGTATAATGAATTGTTTAGAGTTGTAAAATTCAGCATAGCATAAATTATGTTCTGCGCATTGCGAGGGTTATAAGCTCGTTAAATACTTGACAAAAAAATTTTTCCACATTAAATGAATAGTATTCACTCAGATTTGTATATATGTTTTGGATTTTATGTTTTTCAGGAAATATTGCTTTGCAAGGTCATTTTTGGTTATGAACTTATTGATCGCCATGTATACTAATATTTGAATAAAGCTGGCTGTGGGAGAAAGTGTTGCCAAGAAAAAGCAGCATATTTAGTAAAGAATCAATTGAAGAAAGTCGGCCTTAAAGATACTGCAGTTGAGTTTCTGATCGAGTATGTTTGCCACGTCAACATGCTTTCTGTTACTAATACATCTTATAATTTTTTTTTTTACTATCTCGCCAAGGTTGTATATCTAGAATTTATTCATTTAGATGTTTACGGTTAACGGTATTGGGCATCCTGAGTAACAGTAATGGGCTTTAATACCTTGGTTTGGGGGTCATTTCTTGATTATTGTACCATGTTATTTTCTCTAAATTATTGAAGCCTTGATATGGTCATTTTTTCCCGCTAGGATCATCTTTACCTGTTCTTTACTAACTACTTTTCTAGTGTGAAGAAGTTTTTGTAGCATGCTTTGCTCTATAAAATTCTCCACCTACACATGGTACATAATAATTGCTTTGACTGTAAACAACATATCCAGACAATTATGATATATAATCAGTTATTTTGGTTGTGTAGCTTTGTATAAACTGGTTACTCAATTCTGTATATAAATAAAAATGCTAGAGACACTCATCCTACTCATCCTTTGAGAGATGTGAGATGGACGACTAGTTGCTAATTGTCTTTGTGGTTAAATGCCAGTGAGAACAGCGGGAGAAAATTGTTGGTGAGCGATTGATGCTATTTTATGTAATTTTATCCTGTATAGTTTGATGCTATTTTACTATGATACCTTATGAGTGCGCGAAAGTGTACTCTAAATATTAGAATTTGATTAAATTGCAAATAATGAAAATATAAATGATTGGATTTCACTTATTTTATTTAATTACATTTCTATTTACATTGAGATGTTTTCAAGCATTACTTGTCTTTTGATATTCAAAATTTATTTGGATTTATTTGGATTTATTTTATTTTATTTTTGATAGGGGGTCTAGGGTCCAAGATCACACGGCAACTAAAATGAATTTGCCAAACCGCACGGTAATTTAACTGGAGTGGGACTTAACTTGTGGATAGACATATATATATATATGTGAGACGTAAACGAAAAGGAAGGAACGTGAAGAAGCAGGAGGCCTAATAACATTCAGCACCTATATATATATATGTATCTGTACGTGTTGGGGAGAGCCGCGAGACGAACGGAAGAAGAAGCAGGAGAAAAACGGAAACTTGCAGCGTGAACGTGAGCAGAACGTGAAACGAAGAAGCGGAAGCAGAAGTGAAACGAGGAGAAGCAGCGAACGAAGTGAACGCAGATGATGATTTTCTTCTTGAGATTTTTGTTGTCTATCCTATTTATGGATTACTAAATTCTCAAGTAGGGCTAGGGTTGAACTTGCACACTATATGATATTTTTAATTTATTTTTAATTTATGTATTTGATTTTCAATTATTAAAATTCTTTGTTTTATTAATTTCAACATATTGTTAGTGTTTTCTTTTCCGAATAATTTTGGAATTTAGTTCATTTATAGATTCAGTCATGCTTTTTCTATTGAATGAATTTATTCTTTAATTATTTTTGGATCCATTGATTATTTATATTGATTTAATTCTCTACTGCAATATCGCTCCCTGGATATGTTGTCGTCGTTGGATTTTCTCAATGTGAATAACAATTTGTGTGATTTAAAGTGATGAATGATTTTTCAAAGAATTACATTTGATTTAATTTTTGGTTTATAATTTTATATCTTCCGATTGAGAATTACGGAATTGAATTCTCAATTGAGTTATCAGTGAATTGAAAATAATTAAAAATACCAGATATGTGCAAGGAGACTCCCGACACTCTACTGTTCGTCAACTTTAATTACTTTTTCATTATTTACTTTGTTTAATTTTAATTTTCATTTAAGGTCAATTTTTCTTCCCTCATTAATCATTTAATTTTTTAGTTTCTTTGCTATTTTACTTTTCTTTTAATTGTCTCCCTGTGGAATTGACACCCTAAAGCTGAACTACAATTACTGTGTTATTCTTTGGGCGTTATTAATACCCTTTTTTTAACTGGTGTATACAGGCTCTCTCCTATTATGCATAACAATGATTTAAAAATATAGCACAGTTTGTCCATGATAATTAGTTTTTATGGAAATTATAAGTTGTGATATGTAACTGAAAATGGGAATTGAAAAATGACTCTCCTTGGCATGTTATTGCAAATTAAAGATTGTAGTGATATAATAATCCACTCCTAAAACGTCCTTTATAAGAGATGAAGTTATGAATGAGATTGAGCTTTATTCACTGAGAAGTTCCAATGCAATAAATTTTGGAATAAATAGCTAATATATTCTGACTTTAGGCATTGATCTGATGTCGTTGTTTTTATGATGCGTGCTTGTAGGCAGGTGGGAGAAGCAATCGAATGTGTTTGAATGCAAAGCTGGGTGGGAATTAAATGATGGTATTGACTTCTCGAAATTTAGACCTTCTGAACCGTCTACATCAGTGGCTATTTATGTGTCAAAGCAAATGCAAGCAATGGACATTGATACGGCAAATAGAAAGGGGGGGGGGGGTGGAGGGGAAGAAATGTCATTATATAATTCTATATAAATTGTGTTGCTAAATGAACCTGTGCAAGATGTGTACTCTAAATTGACTTTGTAAACTTTAGTCAAGTCTTGTGTAATTGATCGTCTCTCATGATTTAATCTATAATTCAAGCACAAATCTAATAAGATTTATTACATCTTATCTTTTTTTTTTTTTTTTTATACTAATGAGGTTTATTCTAATGTCGTTTGTATTATTTTTGTTTTTGCTATGAATCTGCAAATGAACCAATGAACAGAAACTGATACACCTAGCAACGCTGAGTTGTAAAATTGATACACCCAGCAACGCTGAGTTATCTTAGATTCCAACATTGAGTTGCCGACTACTACTAGCAACAAGTCTTAAATTTCATTGGGTAGTGGCAAGATAATTTAATCATTAACTAATTGTAAATCTGATGAGCAATAAAATCAAATAGGGAAGAGAAACAATTATACATCCACAGAACTAATTGAGGAATTGATTCACGCAGCACGTATGTATGCCAACCAGGGTTAATAATTTGTAGCAAGTTGTATTTTCCTGTGAGGAATTGATTCACGCAGCACGTATGTATGCCAACCAGGGTTAATAATTTGTAGCAAGTTGTATTTTCCTGTGAAGTATCCCATAATTCCCACAATATCTTTTATAACCATTTCAAAATCCATATTCTGAGACCTCCAAAATGGCACAAACTAGTCTGAATGCCAACCTTTGATTAGTTTCATATGTCAAATTCATTGTTGGCAAAAATATACACTTTGCATGCACCATTAAGACTGACCATCAAGATTGTGCCAGTAAAAAAAAATTAAAAAAAAAACAACCTCATGTAAACATGAAACTAGTATTTATCCAAGTCTTTTCATTGAAGACCCATAAAAAGTTTCAAATATCCACAACTTCAATTAACTACATCTCAATTTCAAATTCTATCAGATTGAAATGAAACTCAAAATTCTTCTGTATGGAGATAGGAGGGTCAGAGAGGTTGCCATCAAGAATTAGGTTGGCTATCCATCAACAATATCTTAGGACTAGCAAAACCTGCAAAACCCCCAACACCAGAAACTATAAAATGAATGAATACATGCTAAAATGAACATGATCTAGAGCAAGCAAATTTTTTTTATTCTTTATTTCTTTCTAATGTTCCTAATGAAACAAAACCGTAGGTTATATTTAAAGCTTACCAAGCTTCTTTGCTTCATAAATCAAATTGTGGGCAAGCACACAACCAAACTGCTCTAGAAATAGCTTGCTTCTTCTGCCCTTAGAGCCTTTATTGGCCTATGATTAAGATGAATATGAAATTCGTAAAAGTGGAAGTATCAGAGAATTCATTTAAAGAACATGGTCAAAATATTAAAAAGTGAAAAAATAATATGTAAGAGCTAAAGAGCACCTTAATATAGTTGTAGCTTTTATAGTCAGTATATGAAGACTGTGTTACAGCCAAGTTTTCTAAACTTCATTTAGCTTTTATAGTTAGTTAAAATCTTGATTCAGGTCAACCAAGAGCACTATAATGAAGTCAGCATCAAGTAGAACAAAATAATAATAAAAAACCTGATCTGTTTACCCTGAATGCCTGCTTATCACATCTAAAATTGATGCAAAATGTATAAATATAAAAAACCTGATATTTTACTTGCTCTAGATCATAGTCAATTACCAGACACTAAACACAAATGCATTTGTAACAAGATGATGGTCATTGTTGTAAGCCCCCCTGACTCTCCAACCCATACAACTGCATAATACACAATTGCAAGAGATTAGGACTAAACCCAAAAAACATTATGATTGAAAAAATAAAGAAATCAAAACGAAACATCAAACAATCTTTTCTGTTTCAGCATGGACAAAATATATTTAAATTACAAACAAAGAATAAATATTATCCTTACCTAGTTCCCATCCATGAATAGAGTAGCTCTTTCCGACAGTATAACGCATGAAAGATTTAGCATTGCTGTGATCCCAAGTTTTAGGACATCCACCACAAATGGCATAACCACACAATCCCAAAACCAAAACCCACCAAAAGATATCCAAGGTAACAATAACACCAAGAGGCCCAAAATTCCACATGGTATCTGCAAAAAATACACCCCTCCAAGAGGTACCAAAAATATACCTCATGCATATTCGGGACAAAAGTAAACACAGTATCTCCACATATTACACCATACCCACAAACAGTACTCCAATGGCATATCCACAAACTACACAAAACCTTCTCCAAGGGGTTCAAAAAAGTATCTGTTCTCACTACCATGAAATTACAATTGTATATCAACATGCTCACACATCTGAAATAAGACAAATATTATTAAAAATACAATTGTATAAGCTTTTTCTTTACTAAAAAATTGAAAAATATTGAAAAGACACAATTAACCTCATTTCTTGGTAGAGCTGGTTGTGTAAGAATGTTATCTTGTGTTTCAACACCAACCCCATCATCAAATTGGTGCTGTTGAGATCCCAGGGTGTCACCCAATGTTGCTTCATCGACCAGGATTTTCCTGTTAGTCTAATTTTCAAATAAAAAAAAAAATAGACATATATTAGAATTAGAATACGACCAAAAGAAAGTGTAAATTTCGAATTAATAGGTTACTTGTTTCTTTTTCTTCGTTGCAATCTTTTCAACAGGTGGAACCTTCCTTTTACTTGCAGGTCTCCCTTTCCCACGGACCACGTTAGGGCTTTTTATCTCCTTACCCTTATCCAAGACCACCTTTTGTTTGGCTTTCATTGGTTCAAAGGTCGACTCATGTATGGAACCCTCACATTTTTCATCAAACTCATCAATAATACGTAGGAATGCACTAACTTTTTCATTATCTGAGGATATTTTGGTTGCTAACTTCGAACATCTTTTAAGTACAAGGTCATAATTTCGTGCATCTGATCTGTCCCGCTGGTAATCATAACTACTTCTAATTAATGTGTATCTCCTTTTCAAGTCTTTTCTCCAGCGATCCAAGACGTATACATCAGGTAGCACATTAATCTTCTTCAGCTGACAAACTCTAAGTGCATGCCTACATAGAATCCCCCTCGTCTCAAAAAGTGCACACGTGCATTTTACCTCACACTCATCTTCGTTATAGTAAACTGAGTACTGGACTGTTTTAATGTGGTCATCAACAGATATTTCATCCAAAACATGGTATTTTAAAATGCACCCTTGCGTGCTCTCCAAAGAACAATTACAAAACATTAGGCCCATCAACTCTCCTTAGACCTCTTTAAACTTTGCATTAGTATATACCTTCTGAAATTGCTTCTCAATGTTGGAATGAGACATGCAAGGAATGGTTTGATTGTTAGAATTGAAATCAGCTATTGTCTCGACCTCCACTTTCTTTCTAAGAGCATTATCAAATTGGTCAACGAATTCCTTCAACGTCGTACCATGATGGACATACCCATCGAAAAATGCATTCATACTTTCCGATCTTTGTGTTGTGGTCATACCAGCCCAAAATACACTCTTCAAGTAAGCTGGAACCCAAAAAGACCTTTCCTCATATAAGGACTGAAGCCATTTATTGCCCACTACATCATATTTTTCAAGTAGTTGGGCCCAACTCTCCTCAAATTCTGTGGTGGTCTGTGAGTCATATAATGCTTTTTGAATATCAGTCTTCAAACCTGCATTGAATTTGGCATGAAATCCTAATTTCTCTGGAAGTTTACGCATTATATGCCATAAACAATATCTATGACGAGTCTCAGGAAACACAATGGCAATAGCACTCTTCATTGCCCGATCTTGGTCAGTTATGATGGCTTTGGGCGCTTGACCATTCATACAATTCAACCACTTCTGGAACAACCAAACAAAAGTAAGTGTGTCCTCACTTGAAATCAATCCCGCCCCTAATAGTATGGAATGCCCATGATGGTTAACACCAACGAATGGAGCAAAGGGCATCCCGTACCTATTTGTTAGGTACGTTGTATCGAAAGTTACAACGTCTCCAAAATATTCGTAGGCTGCTCGACTCCGTGCATCAGCCCAAAATACATTTCGTAACCTTCCCTCATCATCCACGTCCATATTAGAAATGAATCCATCATTTTGATCTCTCATTCTTTCAAAATACTGATTAAGTGTTTCACCACCCCCTTTACCCAACCTTAAAACTCTAGCCTTGTCAATGAAATTTCGACAATCTTTCTCTTGAAATTGAAGATTTTCATAACCCTCCGCGTCAACAACAAGAGAATTATAACTCTTGTTCATAGGTACACCAGCTCTATCATTGAGGTCAAGAATCCTTTGAATTTATTCATCCAGACACTTGTGAGATCGCAAGAGTCTTGTCTTCTTGGGACTCACGGTCATGTGGTTGTGTGTATTTTCAATAGTAGTGAAAACCCATTTTTCATTCTTGTTCAACGTCGCATTTACCCTTGACTTACATTCTGTTTTAGTTGTTGGTCGTGGCCTCGTAATATTAATACCCTTAGGTATATACTTTCCGCCACGGGCACAACCAATAGTCACATACACAGGCCTCCCATCATCATCTTTCCGAGTCCTGAATGTGCGAACACCAAAACCCTCTTGCTTGGCATATTGCTTATAGTAGGCCATAAGCTCTTTCATGTTGTCAAATTCCATACCGGATCTTGGTGCTTCAACTCGTACATCATTATCCGGGACAACAGACGTACTAGTTAAATCTTCATTTATGTCAAAGAACATTTCTAAAAAAGGAAACAAATGGATAGATTAGCATCAAAACAACATTAGTGTAATTAAAATCCAGGCAAACAAAACTATAATACCATCGACGTGATGAAAAGTTTCATCAGTCATCTTGAATGGGCTTCTCAGATTTTGTTCAAATTCTGAGCTAGTTGGCACGGTTGGTTCCGAGGGTGCCTCTTGCCTCAAGTCTTGTGGAGTATTCGGAGAAGGGTAGGATGTATAGGGTGACATCTACTCAAACAGGCATGTTGTTAGGCAAAATAGAATGACTCTAATTAACATGTTAATTTTCAGAAATTTTAAAATTCAAATAAATATACACCTGAAATGAATCATCAAATGTGTTGATGTCTACCGAAGTACTTGGTGAAGGGCAGGGCATATTTACATCAAAAGGATGCTGCAATTATGCAATTAGTTAGATTCATAAGCACGTAAAACAAACTTCATTAAACAATAATAGACATCAACTAGCCTACTCACATCGTAGATGTTTGGATTTCCACCTCTATTTTGAGGCATCATTAATGATTGCGAAGTCGACGTGGAAGGCCTATATGACATTCCATCTTCCTCTTCCCCCATCACACTTTTTGTTTACTTATATAAAAAAAAAAAAAGATTCCATAAACAGTGATCAGATACACAATTCTAGGTAAAAAGAATGATAGAAAATTGATGCCATACTTGTAGAGCATAATGTACAACAAAATATTACTTGCTTATGCTACTGATGAAAGATAAACTTGATTTTCTAGGACCACATAGTAATTGTGTTTATGGAATAAAAGTTTACTAATATAAAAGGGATGTTATCCACTCAACAAACTCAAGGAGAATTAAGTCAAGTTATTCCAACTTTGTGTATTCCCAATATCTATTATAAGAGATCAACTCAACTCTTTCCAATTTGAAAAGAAAAAGAAACCTACAACCACCACTCTCAAAACTTTTTCTTGGATTTTCGTCGCCCTGCAACCCAAACAAGAGCATTATTAAATGGTGAATGAATTTACAACCTCAATATCAAAATATATAAAATCCATCTATCAACATAGTTTAACTTCATAATCCGTCAAACTTAATTTTATAAAGAAATTCATACATTTCTAGTTATGTAAAAGGACAGAAATTGAAACAAAATAGTTCTTATAATATCATCTATGCATTGCAAAAAGCCATTTTAACTGTCGTGAATAGTGCGAAATTAAAAATTGTGTGCCTGCGACCACTAAAAGACACAAAGCAAGCAGTTAAAAATTATAGCAAGTTCTTTTTTCTCAATAAATAATATAAAGGTGGCTGCCAGAGAAGGAATATCCAACTATGTTTATCATACAACCAAAAACTATTCAACAGATTACAATCAATTGTGCAGCCAAAAGTATCAAAAGTTCATATATTTCCATCAATCGATTTAGTACAATAATCTGTCAAATTGAATTTACATCAATAAATTCCTTACATTTCCAGCTACTATATAACTTCATGTAAATGTATCAAAAGTTCATATATTTTCAACTTCATATAATACATAATCTGTCAAAATCAAATTTTATTATAAAATTCATACATTTTTCTCTAGGGAAATGCTGTTGACCCCTACAATTGGGACCATGATTGGGTCCCATTTTTTTTTTTTTTAAAGAGGTTATTTTTTCATGGTTTTTGTTTAGGTGTTTTCAAATAATGTTGTGATTTTTTTTTATATTTTTAAAAAATATAAAAATATGTTACAAAAATCATGTAAAATAAATATCACTTCAACAAAAATGATATAACAATATATATATATATATATATATATATATATATATATATTAAAATTAGGACCCAATCGGCTCCCATTGATCAGAGTCGCTAGCAGTGCCCTTTTCTCTATTACATAACTTCATACTAATTTTTCTCCAATTCTTCTCTAGCTTTATGTTCAATATGTAAGGATTCCTCTATTGTTTCTTCTTCTTCTTCTTATTATTTTTTTTAACTTCATGTTTCTAAATCTGCTTCTTGTTACAGTCTCATGGATCAAAAATAGATAATATCTATATATAGCCAACTACATGCTAGAATAAAAATTCTTAATTTAAATATTCCATTCATGTGCATTATATATGGAAGTTTAACAAAATTAGTTAAGTGCATGCAACTTTAGATTGCTCAATAAATTTTGACTTATGAGCATCTATAATAATGCATATCACCATTGACAGAGCTAAACTTCACTTGATGATGAAGAGAAAATTATTAGCTTAAAGGTTTTTATTTGATTTCTTGAATAAATGTCATATTTAGATCTACCCACCCTTAAGCCAACCCTAGAGGGAGAAATTGACTTCATGTGAGCTTTCTGTCTAAAATACAGAGTCATATAATTTGCAGCACCTAAAGGTGAAGTGGAGTTGACATCTTTTCTTTTTCTAGTTTTCAGGCAATGAAAGAAGATCTTTTATATCAAATTCAAAGTTCTTACCAAGTGATGTGTGAAGAATGCAAAAAAGACTCTTCCCTTTGCCATGGTGGTAGATGGAAAAGCTATTGAAGTTACTTTGAAAATTGGCGTAAAGAACCACTTGAAGATAAGAAAAAAAAAATACATATACATGGAAAGTTGTTTGAGACAGAAATTCCCTTAAGACAAAAGTGTAACTTGGAGAAAAATACATAATACCAGATAGAATGATGTGCTTCTAAAGGCAACTAAATCAACATTTTTATATGCATAAATTGTGTCTTCAAATCAACTTTGAAGAGTAAAGTACCATTGAAAGAAGGAAATCATACTTGCATGAAGAATTATGCTAGCAATTATTATTCATTAAAATTTAAAAAATGGAGGGGAAAAATAGTGGGAAAATCGATACCAAGTTGCGATTTGTATTTTGTGGCCACAGTTTCAACAACTCCCTTGCCAGCAAAAAAACCACGACCAAGAGGATTGTATGGAACTATTCTAATTCCAAGTTCTCTACATGTATAAAACCATTTCGAGAATATTGTCATAATTCTAGATAGGATGACTATAACATATTGAAAAAAAATTTAATGTGCAATTCACAACTTTCACAGACAACACATACTGAACAAGTAAGTAGCACTAGATGAGAATTTTCATATCAAATTGGGTTGGTAAGCCCTTTTTACATTTGTTTCTAAAACTAGAAAATCTTATCAATGATCTAATTCTAGTAACTATATTCATTAATCAAATTGCATTCAATGAAATTCCCAGTTACATGCACAATCAACATCTCATCTAGCCAAATCATAACTCTATATATTCCAACCAAAGTTATATATAGCTACTTGATGACAAGCCAAAGGTTATATGGAAGATATTGCATTCAATGAAAACTTACAGTTTACATTGAAAAGTCCTACTCACATGCACAATTATATCAGACCAAAGATATAACAGTTATCATATGTTCTCTTCTTGTACATTCTCTATTCACATGAATAACTCCATTAGCCATGAATATAAAAGTCATCATCTACGTTGTCATCAATAGTATAGAGGAGCCAACCATTAACAATAAAGTAATCAACGCAATGAAGAAAATACGAAAAACTTCCAGCCTGTGAAAAGTAAATATTTACAATAAGTTTCTTTCGCTTTAATCATAATAAAATGCTAAATATTTAACCAAGCTGAAAATAATATTGTTCTTCTGGCAAAATACTATAAATGCAAAACCAATTTGATTTCAGACCATCTCATTTACGTAACTCCAATAAATATTCCATGCCTTTCACTCTCATAAGCTTATTTAAGTGGCAAAAAAATAAGATTGCCAGTTTCTTAAAAATAGAGTTGCAGTTTCTTAAAATACTATATATTTGTACATAGTCGTGAAAAGTTTGGGTGGGGGGCTTCTCTTAACAGAGTTTGAGGATGAATCGCTGGTTTAAAAAATAGCTACTCAAAGACAAAGAAGACTGTTTTGATCAATGCCCAAAGCTACAATACACATCTCGAAAAACAAAAAATTTACATCTTTCAGAATACATGAACAACATAATAATATAGAAGGAAAAATGGGTCAACATTTACCTACAACGCTACGGCGAAACAGGGTCCAATCGGTGAAACAGAGACCTGTCGTAAAGTCGCTGGTTTCGTTCGTTCAATGAGCCCGTGGAGAGTGGCGATGCTGGGCAGATTTAGGAGCATCTTGAGGTGGCGCTAAACAGAAGGACGCCGTCGCGAGGTGGCGCTGGGAAGGGGAAGGTGACGCGGGCTCCTGGAGACGAAGGCGGTGGTTTTCGCGGGACTGAAGCTGTGATTTGCTCCGTTCAACGCGCTCGCGAGGAGCGCCGACGTCGGGAAGGTGGAGGACAGTCGCAAGCTGGGGTTGACGCAACGACCGGCATCACCAGACGGAAATGGGTACGGCGTCGATGGCGCGGGTTGACGTCGAGAAGGGTTAGAGGCTAGAGCTGTCGCGGGTGATTTCAAATGAGTGAACCGAACCGATTTTCAAATGGCCGAACGTGCGTTTTGGGCTTTTTTTTTTTTTTTTTTCAAATAATATTTTACAAGCAGCCACGTAGTGAGTGCACTATGTGCACTCGCTACAGTTGATACCCCCTAGAAGGACTCAAGAAAAATTATTGGGAGCCGTCCTTGTTTGGAATCAGTCCAAAACACATAATTAATGTTGAATGATCAAAATGTCCTCTTTTTCATTAATAAAGTTCAAAAACAATAACACGGAAATGACTAAAATGCCCCCCTCTTCCTGAATGATTAAAAAAATAAAAAATCATTTTCTTTAAATAAACACTGCACCGCTAAAAACAATGAACGTTGCGTCTTCAAGCTATCCTCGATAGTATTTAAAAAGATGGAAGCCCAAAGTCAAACTCAACACAGATGAACAAAGCCAAACTCCAAAAACTCCGGCAGCTCGTCTTCTTCCGCCTCAAAAGGTTCTTCTTTTGTCTCTGTTCTTTCCCCTTCCGCATGTTTGAGAACTCTTTCGTCGAATACTTAGTTTTCAACCTCACTCTGTCTATCTTTTATTTCTTTTTCCTTTTTGGTTCAATTTGTTAGATCAGTACCAAACTAATATATTCTCCTCCTCCTCCTCTTCTTCTTTCTCTGGAAGTAACAGATAGAAAATATGGCTGAAAACTTGAAGAAAAGCTACTTTGAGGTGTTGGGTCTTTGCTGTGCATCAGAGGTAACTTTGGTTGAGAGGATTCTGAAATCGCTCAATGGGGTCAAAGAAATTTCAGTGATCCTACCGACAAAAACTTTGATTGTTGTCCATGACACTGTTTTCGTATCTGAGATTCAAGTCGGTACGTGCATTGCTCTTCTCCCTGTTAATCGATAACATAAAAAATGATTGGAAGTTCCAGTCCAAACGTATTCAATCTATTTCCACCGGCATGTATCTGATGAACAATGAAAACACAGCCCAACCATTTTCTTTTTCTTGAAAGGAAAGCCCAAGCATGTTAGTTTTGCTTTGGATTAGCTAATACAACTTCTCTTGTTGATAACAACTTAGAAAGTTTCTTATTAAAAAAAAAAAAAAAAACAACTTAGAAAGTTCAAATCTTATTAAAAAAAAACAACTTAGAAAGTTTAAATATATAATACTGATGATAATTTGTTTATTTGTTCATAAAGATACACCATAGCTCAACAAAGAGTACCACTGTACTCTCTCTTCGCTCTGTTCTCCCAGAATTTCTCTAATTCCATGAACACTTACTGATGCTCTAGCTGTTACCATGCTATGACAGCGTGTGTGTACCTAATATGTGTAGATTTATTTATTTATTTGTACGGATAATGCCAGTTGATGCACTGAATAAAGCAAGGCTGGAAGCTACTATTAGACCACAGGGAGAAAGCAATTTCCAGAACAGATGGCCAGCCCCATCTACAATGGTTTGTGGCATATTACTTGCACTGTCCTTTTTGAAGTATATTTATCATCCATTGGAATGGTTAGCTCTTGCTGCGGTTATTGTTGGTCTCCCCACCCTCGTATTGAGAAGCATAGCATCCATCCGAAACCTTACTCTCAACATCAACATTCTTGTTCTCGTGGCAGGTAATGGTTTAAGGAACTACATTTGATTGTCTTATGCCTTTTTGTATAAGAATGTATAATCCAATCATTGAAATATAATAAAACAAGAGGAGGGGGGGGGGGGGGGGGGGGGGGGGGGGGGGGGGGGGGGGGGGGGGGGGAGGGGGGAGAGAAGAGAGAGAGGAAGTGAATGTTTACCTAGACCAATATGTCAATTCTTCATCATATTCTGGGAGATGAATCTTTAGGATGAACTTTAAACAAACAGCCAATCAGTGGTCTAGAATTTAGAAATGTTATATTTTAAGGTGGAATAGGTATCATTATGAGAGATGCAAATCTGCAGCCTTAGCTTAAGATAATTTGGCTTTAAGTATCATACTTAGTGCTGCATTCCGTGCAAAGACTGGGAAAAGTCAAGAACAAAGAAAGAAAGAAGCAAATAAAAAGAGATTGTGAGAAAGAACTACATAGTAACATGTCTTACATTACATGTTTGATGCTTTCTAGTGGTGGGGACGCTTGCTCTACAAGATTATTGGGAAGCTGGTACTGTTGTCTTTCTGTATTCCATTGCTCAGTGGCTTGAGTCAAGAGCAAGTTACAAGGTCTGCTACAAATTCTCTCTTTCTCTTTTCACTCACATACACAATTAATTGACATGACCTGCTAATTAAATGGCCTATCTCTGTTCTTTGTTTCACGTATAATAAAGGTTAGCTAATCAAGCTACCTTGAGAAGCACATACCAAAAGTACATATCTGAAAATTCTTTTTGCCCATCGATCACGCAGTTATGCACAAAAGTACCATAGTAACAGCATTTTAACACAGGATCACGGTCAGCTTTTAACAAGAAGAAGAAATTATTGTCTATGTTGGATTACCTGTAAATCTCCAACTCACTTTCTTGCTTTTGTTGTGTTTTTCTGGTGGTCACTTAAGCATAAAACCACATCACTGCCTGGTATTAAAAAAACCAATTGATGCCAATCAACATTTTTGAGCATGCGTCAAACTATGTCCTAGTATTGATAGGATAATAAACTCCTGACAAGGAAGCAGTAGATATAGTATTTGCTGCATTTGCTTCGTGCTATCACGGACTTTCACATCACTTCAAGTCTTAACTGCTCCATTAGATCTTTCTACATGAGAGTGCCAACTATATTCTAAATTTAATTCCTTATTGTGAATTGAATCCTAATATTACTGGAATTCAACCATGTGACCCAAAGGTTTAGCAGCATAAATGATTTTGGCTTTAGTATACTCTCTCTCAACACATTTTGAATACCAATTTAGCTTTTGGTTTCATCCATTTATTATGGGATTGGCTTATCAAAAAAGTTTGAAGTAATGCTGCAACTGAAATTTTTTGGGTAAAATAGATTTAAGCTTTGGGTACTATATTACTATTTAAGGACAAAAAGAAGGGTTATCATAACAAAGAGGAAAAACATCCACTAAGGAAGAAGCTAAAACTTTGAACAAGGCATCTATTTATCACTTATAGACTTCTTGAAACCCATAATTCTTACATCACACTGATGATATAAATGAGCTCTGGAGTTTAAGTTCCTACGATACCCTGATAACAATCCCTCTGGGACTCCCCGTTTGTGAATATTTTTTATTGTTCTAAATTCATGCTACACTCAATTTCTATATTGGTTTAACAATTTTATGTCCTTAATTTCAACAATGCACCTCATAGGCTATGGCTGCAATGTCATCTTTAATGAGCATGGCTCCTCAAAAAGCCACAATAGCTGAAACTGGAGAAGATGTTGATGTCAATGCTGTTGAGTTGGACACAGTCCTTGCAGTCAAAGCTGGCAATGTTATTCCCCTTGACGGAGTTGTTGTGGAGGGGAAATGTGAAGTTGATGAAAAGATGCTGACTGGAGAATCATTTCCTGTCACCAAAGAATTGTATTCACCTGTTTTAGCTGGCACCATCAACGTAAATGGTTGATCATCCTACCTTTCATTATTCATATTTTAGTTAAAAGAACAAATTGGATGCCTTCTGCTTATAGTTTGGAACCTTTTTCTCTTCTTTTGTTTTTTTTCTCTTTCAGGTTATATTAATTTTAAAACTACAGCTTTAGCAAAAGACTCTGTTGTGGCAAGAATGGCAAAGCTAGTGGAAGAGGCCCACAACAAGAAGTCTAAAACTCAGAGATTCATAGACAATTGTGCAAAGTACTATATTCCTGGTTAGTCGCTGTCATCTATGCAAAATGCTATCACCCCCTTTTGAATTGAGACTTGAATGATTTCTCTGGTGGGATGCAGATGTCCAGGAAAGGTGAAGAACATCAGTGTGTCATTGTCTACTATAATTTCTTTACTTGGGAAAACAAACATGATTTTTCTAAAAGTACAAAAAGAATACTTTCATGAATTAAACAGCATATAGACCTCATAATTAAACAGAGTAGTCAGTCATCTTCTTGGGAAGCCGTAGATTTTTTCACTAGAAATTGAGAAGAAGTTCAAGTGTTGTTTGAAGCTACACAACCTCAAAAGCTCATGATAAAAGATCCTCAAGAGATTTCCCTTTGCAGTTTGTTGCTTTACATTCAGAGAAATAAGTACATAGAAAAAAGTATATGTACATGCTATACTTCACTAATATTTCTTTTTCACACATTTTCCTATGTAATTTTGCAGTAGTTATGCTAATATCAGGTGCCCTTGCCGTGATTCCAGTTGCACTCAGACTTCCTAACGAAAATAGCTGGTTTCATTTGGCAATAGTAGTGCTTGTAAGTACTTGTCCATGTGCACTTATCCTCTCTACACCTGTTGCAATTTTTTGTGCACTTTCAAAGGCTGCAACAAATGGAGTTCTATTCAAAGGTGGAGATTATCTTGAAATTCTTGCAAGTGTTAAGATTGCAGCTTTTGATAAAACTGGGACAATAACAAGGGGAGAGTTTGTAGTGATGGATTTTCTGGCTGTTAATGATGATGTTAGCTTGAGCACGTTGCTCCACTGGTAAAAACTTGTTCATTACAATTTTATTCTTTGGTAAAAAAAAAAAAAAAGAGACAACGATATGTGGTTTTTGAATAAGAAAAAGTAAAAACAGTTATGAAAACTGCACAGGGTTTCAAGCATTGAGAGTAAATCAAGTCACCCAATGGCAGCTGCACTTGTTGATTATGCACGATTACACTCCATTGAGCCAAAGCCTGAGAATGTGGAAGCGTTTCAAAACTTTCCTGGTGAAGGAGTGTTCGGGAAGATTGACCGGCATGATATCTATATTGGAAACCGGAGAATTGGTTTAAGATCTGGGCATGGGACAGGTACAATCAATTGTCTTTCTTTGTTCAAAACTTATTTCCTGCAACTTTAGTTGTTGCTGATGATTTTATCCTTGTTCTGCATTACAGTAGAATCTCATAAGATGAAAGGAAATACAGATGGTTATATATACTCTGGGACAAGTCTAGTTGGAATATTCAGCCTCTCTGATAGTTGTCGATCTGGGGCCAGGGAGGCAATTGAAGAGATGACGTCGTTGGGGATTAAATCTGTCATGCTTACAGGCGATAGTCATACTGCAGCCATGCTTGCACAAGATCAGGTTGAAAATTCATTACCATTTAACGAAACCTAATCTTGTCTTGGTGTTATTGTTCTTCTTTATATGTTTCTGCACAAAAGGAATATTGATGTGCAATTACATAAAAATTTGGTTAACCACTTGGTACCAAATAGCCTTCAGCATGGCCTGTCAATGGATAATATGTAAGGTTTCTGAAATCATTTATGAATTCGGTCAGTTCTCAATTCGTTCAAGCTCTCCGAAATTCAAAACTCATAACCGTTTTGCACTCAACAACTTTCCATGTAGCCATGTTGTTGCTTTAATTTACCTTCCAATTTTTTTGTAGCATGAGTTTCCAAATGATTTGAAAAGATTTTTTTCATACAATGTATAAACTTTCTATGCAGCTCAACCATGCTCTTGATGTTATCCACTCAGAGCTTCTACCTGCAGACAAGGCACAAATAATTGAGGACTATAAGAAGGAAGGTCCAACAGTCATGATTGGGGATGGCATGAATGATGCTCCTGCATTAGCTACAGCTGATATTGGCATCTCAATGGGAATTTCAGGTTCAGCACTCGCAATGGAGACAGGGCATGTAATTCTCATGTCAAACGACATCCGAAAGATACCAAGCGCCATTCAACTTGCAAGAAGAACACTTAGGAAACTCATTGAGAATGTCATTATATCCATCAGTACTAAAGGTGCTGTCCTAGTTTTGGCGTTTGCGGGTTATCCGCTCATTTGGGCAGCAGTTCTCACTGATGTTGGGACATGCTTGATCGTAATTTTGAACAGCATGCTACTGTTGAAAGAGACATCAAAATCTCGTGAAGACTTTGCAAGATCCAACTATGGCACCTTCACTATGACCTCAACTCTGAAGGAAAAAAGCACAACTGCTGTTGGTGGGAAAGGTACTTATGATGGAGGTTATCATATCCCTGAGGCAAAGAAATGCAATGACAGATGCAAATGCTGTAAGAAAGTCATTCATTCTGATGCAGTTGAATTGGACAATGATGCGTGTACTTGCCTATTGCCTAGAAAATTGGAACCATGCAATAATGTTGCATCAACTGGCAAAGGTTGCTCTAACTGTACAGAAACCAATTGCAAGTATGACAATTTTGGAGATATCGCAGAAACTAGTAAAGTTTGTTATCCCCAAAACAGTGAACCTCAATCTCGGCAAAGGAAATGCTGCGGCGGATCATGTGGTGTAGCACAGGGTGCAACCATTATTAATACTGCCTCTAGCACTGCTGGCCTGGAGAAAGCTATTGTTATTGATGCTTCTATGATTGCAGAGATCAGAGAGTGTTGCAAGCGGTCAGGGGAGCAATGCTGTGGTAAGCAGAGGCAATGTGGAGCTGGTTTTGTGGACAGCTTATCAGAAATTGTGATTAATTAGATGCTTCTTCAATTATAGGTAGATGTTCCAACTTAGTAAGCATGATTTTCTAGTATTGGCGGACTTTAGCCAATTGCATTCAATTTTAGGCTGATCCCATGTATTTCGATCGGGTCTATTAGACATTGTGAGCATCTTTGGCACTGTGTGTGTTGAGAATCATGCGAGTAATTAAGATCGACTCTGCTAAATTGGATCGGAATTCATTTCCTTTTTGCATGTTCATTTTAGAATATAGGCAATAACTGATCATTGCACGTATAATGCTAATTCATTTCCCTTTGGTAACGTACGGCTAGCTTTACCAATTGATCTCAACTTGTTCTTGATAAAAATAGGTACATTGTTTTTTTCAAAATAAAAAAATAGTCATTCTTTTACTAAATGGCTAGATAATTAGCTGTTCCTATATATATTTTTTTAGGAATAGTAAATTCAATTAATTAAACACCTATTTTTAAAATCATTTGAGACAATAATGATCTCATGTTATGATCTTGATCATGATATTGAAAAATAATATTTCACATCGTATGGTCCTACGTGGTAGTGATTTTGTAATTCTATTAAACACCTCTTTCTGTAAAGGATTGAACGCTGTTCCACATAATTATATTATAAATATGTACTAATATATATATATAGGCATCACAAGAGAAGAACCTCCAGCAATACTACCTGATCAGATGATCTGATTTCCAATCTATAGAAAATGTCCAACAATAAAATAAAGAGACTATATTGTTATAAGTACATTAATCTCACACGTACACAAGACACACAAACCAGTACCGATGTTCAGCAAAGTGCAGAAAAATGGAGAAACCAAATTTAAAAAATAATAGATACATAAATAAATCATGGATCCCTCCCATGTACGGTTCTATTCATGAGACAGACGTACAAATGGGGATGGAAAAAAGCCCTATAATTAATTACAATATTAAGAAAAACGATCGATATTGTCACGTTTAGAATTAATGCCTGCTTGGCCACGAAAGAAGGCTGCTGATGTGAACCTGTACCTTGTGGCGGTAGGCTTGATGATCTACTAATGTAAGTTCCTTTCTCTTTTGTGTTTTTACCTTGTAAGCCTAAGCCACTAGGTACTGTTCCTTCTTGAGAATTATGCCTATCTATTCTTCTCCATGACGTACCTACGCCCACAGTTGCTATCCCCCAATGATATTTTCCCGTGAAGTCCACACGAGGGTTTATTACCTGAAAAATGTTAAACATACTTGATAAAAATTAACAAAAAATTTACTTCTCTACATAATTGATACCTTGACATGAAATTTGAAATTAAATTCCAAAATGAAAACTACAAAATGAGTCGTAAGTTGTAGCACTACTCTTATTACCTTGAGTTGATCTCCGGTTTCAGGGATGAAAGCAATGTTGCTGAATTGATCAAAAGCACAAAGATTGCCGACGGGGCCAGGGAGTTTCATGACTTTGCCGGTAAGAGGATTTGCAACATATAAAATACCGCACAAGCTGAGATCATTTCTGGGTTTGAAATTTTGAATAGCACCACTCCCCCAGAACTACCCAACATTTCCCCGTTAAACTTGTGTTCATAATCTGTCAGTTTGAATTTTCCGTTTTTGTACTCGACAAACGACAGTTGTCTATGTGACGCTGATCTTGTCGTAGGACTTGCCAAGGTTGATCTGCGTTCGAACGAAGAGCCCAGGTTTTGCATGTAGATCGAACTTCTGAACTTGGTTCCTTACTAAAACGGGATCACGTTTTGATATAGCCCAAGTTTTGCAAACGTACCTCGCAGACAGGTGCAAAGTCTTAGGAGGAACACGACTGAGAATTTGGATGAGAAGATCCTCGGGAAGATCTGTTATGTCCATGTAACGCCCCGTCTCAGAGTTTCGGAGAGTTGGCTTATTTTTCTCGAAGTCACCTCCAATATTATAACTACCAACTCCAGAATTTTTTATAAAACGTAGGCTCATTTATTCAATACAAAAATTCATATCCCTCCGCAGAAAAATTAGATAAGAACTTCAATAAAATAAAATATCATTTCCACAAGTACTTGAATTATCTATAACTGAACGTATAAAAAATAACCACCAAAGATAAAACAACTAAAATGATCCTCCAAAATAATACCTATACTATTAGCACTCATTATTATATGACCATCATACATTTCCAAAATATTCAACTCTTATTCTCCAATGGAGCGATCAACGTTATTTGAAAAATGTTATAAAGATAAAAGAATAAATTATTAACAACTCAATAAGTAGAAAATATATACTAGTATGTAAACATGAGTATTTACAGAATTCAAAATGCAAAATAAAATATTTTCTTATTTTCATAATGCATAGTCAGAACATGTTATCAAAAAATATCAGGACGAAAGTTCAGAATAATCAAATTAAAATTCTTTTAGCATAGCATAATTGAAACATCTTATCAAAACGAAATATCATGTTTAACTCCTGTGGTAGGATTGTGCAAATCTTGTCGGTCAACCGAGTAGTAACAGAATGTGAATCTTTCACTATTTATTCTCGGAACCCTGAGTGTGCACATTGAAAAGACGACGCAAAAAACCACTTTGCAACCAAAATGAGCGTATCAGAAACAGAAAAATTGGTATTAACCCAACAGAATGGAACAAAAATAGAAATAAAATGTCATGTCAAAGATTTTCAAAAATCACATCATATCATAGTAAAAAAACTTTTCTATAATAGCACAGCTTAGGTTAGAAAAATATATCTTATGCAAAAATTTTTATATTCGCTCTTTTTGCATGGTTTAAAAATAGAATGACAAAATAGTTCATGTCTACACTAGTTCATGTAAGAAAATATTTTATTTGTATACGAAATTTTATGCATATGCAAAATAAATAATTGAGATAGTTTCAAATTTTTTTTATCAAAAAAGAAGCACAATTTTCAAGATTGACCTCAGTTTATATTTTTAATGCAAAGTCTAACATAGAAATCCCGCTTACTTGAATTTCTTAACTTTTCAAAAAAATTTCTACATAGTACCGAACAAAATGAATCACCAGTAAAAATATCACGTGATTCCATAAATTTTCACGTGAACACTTATCTCAATAATTAAAACTTGAAATGCTAAAAATCATCCTATTTTAATTCTTTCAAATCCTTAAAAATTCTCATAACCCTAAATTACCATTATTTTCCAAAATCATCAATATCCACTTAAAATACATACTTAATATCAACTTAAACACCAGTCTCTCTAGCGTCCAGAAGATCACTTATTCCTCTCTCTAGCGTGCTCTTTCCTCTCTCTAGCATCTCTACTTTTTCCAGCCATTATTGGCTGTTTTTGAAGGAAGGCAGAGCTTTAGCCCCTCCCACTCTCCCTTGTAGCCCTCTAGGGCTCTTTTAGTGTATTTACTACTTGCTTTTCTTTATTTTTTCATGTTATTTGGTGTTTTGTCTATAGTACATGAGAAGCCGATTTGCTGCTCGCTGGACTTCTACGACCACCACGTGCCAGAAAGATGGACTCTACAATCGCTGATCAATAGGAGGGGAGGAAGAACGCGTCCAAAAGAGCGACGCCTTGCTCTCACGGGCCTAACGGAAATCACGTCCTCACCATGTGCCACCGCATCTACAGAACTCCTCCGCCATGTACGATATCTTTGGAATCAGAGGCTTAAAATCTTCTAGTCTATCATTTCGGGTGTTCTCTCAGCACAGCGCGTGCTCCTCATGCGTCACCACTGCCGGCGGTTGTTTGGTGTATTGCTTCTCCTCGTTTATTGTTTTCAATAACCAACGATCAAGACGATGTGGATGTAATAGTCCCCTTCGGCCGGAACAAATCAACAAACTGCAACACGCTTTTCTCAACTGCGACTTTTTGTTGCAGGCTTATAGTCTTTCTTTCAGATTATGTCAAAACCGCTTATGAGCGGCTTCTCTTTATGGGAATTGGGTTGAAGCCAATTTATTGGCAAGATAGCACCCTTTTTATTTTCTCTTTGTGTTTTAGTGCTGCTTTTGTTTGTTTTCGGATGACTGTTGGGGACTCCCACCCCTTGACTATTGTGTCGTTGTATCCTTATAGTTTATCTATAAAATATTTGCCTTCAGAGAAAAGAAAAAACTTAAACACCAGTCTCCTAAAATCAAAAACTCCACCTACTTAAATAATGTAACACCAATTATCTAATCCAAAATATTTTAGAAATCGAGCCCAACCCAAAACCATGTAATCTTCAAAATAATTTAACAAAACATAAATCAAAAATGAAAAAGGGACCCATTAGTACACAAGCCCATGAGGCCCGATTTGAAAAATGTAACTACAAAACACCATTTTTAAAACTGAGGGCAAAAAATGTAGTTTTATAAAACCAAACCTATCATTGCCTACGCCAGGAGCTTGTGAAAAACACAAAACCTCATCTTTGTTTTGTTTAAAACCTTAAGAGAGGACAAAACTATAATTCTACTTCACCAATTTTCTGCAACAACATGAAACGAGTAAACCAAGATTATCTTGCAGGGGAACTTTATAAACACTAGAGGTACTTATGCGACAGAGGTTCACCGTGAGAGGAAGTGGCATGCAGCGGAGCAAGGGACAAGGCGGCAGTATTGGGTGAATTGCTGGAGTTTCTGGTTGTCCTGGGTGGTTTTTGAAAGGTGTGATTCTCGGTTACGTGGTTGCCGTGATTAGCAAAAGGAGAAATCATGGTAGGGCTTGGCTGCGCCAGTGGTTCATGGAGGCGACCGACTTGTAGAGATGTGCATGGCAAAATATTGTGCATGACATGTGGTCTAAAACATTGTTCTCACGACTGGGCCTTGCTAAATATATATATATATATATATATATATTTATATATATATATATAAACTTTTTCTTTGAGTTGGGCCTCGACTCAAGAATTAAAAAATAAATAAATCAATTTGCCTAAAAAATTTCGTAACCCATAAAGTATTTTAACATAATTATTAAACCCAACGAGAAAAGTCATAATCCACCAAAACAAAAGTTTTAGTCCCGTAGTTTATTTCAAAAGAAAATTTAATCGAAAATTTAAATGGTTTTTTTTTGCACAAATAAATAATTAAATAAAACAATTTTGAAAAGCGGAAAGGTGTTGGTACTAGGTGTTACAGCCATGTCTCTGGCAGGTGCTTGATTGAGAGAACAAGCGGATTCCGCGCTGGTGTCCTGTGAGCCTCCAAATTTCTTCATCAATCGAGTCTTGCACAACCCGAAATCTGGCGCTCTTGCTAAATATCGAGCTTTCGTCCTCTTCAAGGTTTTCTCTCCATTTTTCCCTTCGATTTGAATGTTTTCTCTCCTATAGTCCGCGTTTTCGTTTTTAAATTTTTTTTTTTTAAATCATTAGATGACGTGGTATTATGCCACATTATTCGACTCCAGCAAAATGAGGACTCTGTATAGATTTACTCTAACTAACTATATATATATATATATGCACAAAATTGAGACAGAGGAGAAATGATATATATATATATTTCTATTATAATAAATGACTATCTAATCCTTAACGAATTTTCTTATTTTTTTGTTAATTTTTTTATATCTTTCGTTAAATTTATCGGCCACTTAATACTAGATCCTCAAAACACTAGATATAATTTAAAATTTACATTAGATTAATAACATATATAATTTAAAACTATATCTAAATTATAAAATTATATATAAAAATTATAATTTAGATAATACAAATTATTCCGTTTGTTCAAATTAAATAAGTTATAAATAATAAATTCGAATAAATTATTCTTTTTTTGTCTTCATATGATTTAGATAATATAAATTATATAAATTTTAAATTATATAAATTTTGAATTATATCTGAATTATATATAAGTTTAAATTTAGATATTATTTATGATTATAATTTAGATATGATTTAAAATTTAGATGAAATTAGTGAGATATATAATTTTAAATTATATCTAAATTATTATGAATTTCAATTTAGATAAAATTTAAATTATATCTAAATTATATATATATATAAATTTAAATTTAGATATTATATATAAATTAAATATATATATATATATAATTTAGATATGATTTAAAATACAATTTAGATTTAAATCATATATATAAATTTTGTATATATGATTCAAAATTTCTATTCATTCTTTATATTAAAAAAAGAAATGTAAAATGATTAAGTTTAAATCTATTACTAACTACATTTGTGAATACAGTTATTTGAATAAATATTATTTATTTCTTAATTTAAATTCATTAAAAAACATTAAATTCAAATAATAATATTTTATAAATAAAATTATAATAATTATTAAATAGTTATCTTTCATTACTTCTATTCACATCAAATTATAATTTACTTTATATAATTCTTTTATTGTTAGGATATTTTCTTTTTATTACCTGTCAAATATTTGTTGTAACTTACATTTTTTTCTTTTATGTATTATATTATTAATAGAAATTTATTTTTTTTTAAAATATATTATTTATAACCGTTTTATTAAATTAGAGAAGCATGCACGGTGCATCTTCGTGTTATATATATATATATATATATATATATATATAGCATTCTCTGTCAAGTGTCAATCTGGTACTATTATTCGGACAATGCTATGGGGGCCCCGTGTTAGGACTCCTTTGCGTCCCCTTTGTGTAAAATTTTTTTACATTTTTTTTAATTCATTTTTTTTTACAAAAATAATAAAAAATATATATGTAAAGATAAAATATATTTGATTTTTTTTAATTTTTAAATTTTTTTCTATTTAAAAAATCCGAAGGAGGCGCAAAGGGCCCCAATGCCAAGCCCCATAAATTTAGTCCTATTATTCTTCCCGTAATTCTATGGGGCCCCGCATGCGGTTGGGGCCCTTTGCGCCCCTACAGCCTTTTTTTTTTTTTAATGAATAATGATAGATTTATCATCCATCTATCATCTTTTTACCATTTTTTTTCAATTTTTTAAATGTTTTAAATTTTTTTATTTAATAATTAAAAAAATGATTATTAATAAAATTATATATTTTTGAAATTTTTTCCTAATGATTAAGGACATTAAAAAAATATTTAAAAGAAAATAATAAAAAAATAAATGCACTTAAAATGGTAAACAAGTGGTAAATGAAGTGTAAGTGTATCACTACTCTTTTTTTAATTAGAAAAAAAATCAAATATATTTTATTCGTACACCCTCTTTTATCATTGTTTTTTATTTTTGGAAAAATCTGATTAATTTAAAGGCAAATCCTGGGGGGCAGACGGGCTGCCTCCCTCCACTAAAGCAGCCCCCGCCGCCCCTGGTGGCAGTGGGCGACACCGCCCACACCATCGGGAGTACGGGTCCGAAACGGGTTGAAGGCTGCCGGGGGCACACCGGAGCTCGCCGGAGCTCGCCGTCGTAGGGGTAAGGTCGCCTGAGTCTGCCGGTCCCGATGGTGTGAGCAGTGTCGCCCACCACCACCGGCGGCGGTTCCGTTTTCTCCATGGCCGAATTTTCTAAAATTCATCTTCATTTTATTTTTTTATTGTATTTTTTATTATATTTTTATGTTTTTATTGTGTTTTTTATTGTATTTTTTTATTATGTTTTATTCATTTTATTTTTTTATTATATTTTTAATCTTCATTTTTTTATTTAATCATATTTTTTATTTTATTTTAATGTGTTTTTCATCATAAAGCAGCCCAACTAACTTTGAGCTGCTTTAGACGCTGGGGACAGCCGGACCGGTCCCCAGCGTCTCCCTAATTTAAATCTTCATACCACATTTATGTCAAATTTTAAGTTCCCTTTATAAAAGTTTGCAACTCTTTATACAACTATCTTTTAAATAAAGAAAATTATATGTAACACGCATATGTTACTATTTCATTTTCATTTTATTATATAAGATATAATATATTTATTATTATTGAATGATTATTTACTGATGATTCTTTATAATCATCTTTTAATGATAAATGTGTCATATGTATCTTACATAATAGAATGATCAAAATAAGATAAAAATATGGTGTATAACATTACTCTTTAAATAAAAAATATTTTTACAAAGAGTAATGATACACATATGATACAACAATTTTACAATTCATTTTCAAGTTAATAACCAATGAAATCATGTTACTCAATTAAAAATAATTTTATGGTGGCTCTACAGCCACACACCCCTTCCGCTATTGTATTTTACACTTTTTTTACATATATTTTTTAACACTTTTAAGTATTTTTAAAAAACTAAAAAAAGATAATATTATTATAAAATACTTCCTTAATTACTAAATAAAATAAAATTTTCAACAAGAGCCTCCAGCGAGAAGAGTAGTATTTTTTGAAATTTTCATATTACAAAACTACCATTCATTTCATATAGAGTTGTAAAATAATTGTAAGTTTATTATTTTCCTTCTATAAAATAATGTTATTTTTATAAATTATTTTATAAAAATGATCCTCATTATATAAAAAAGTTGTGAAAACAATTGTACCTATATTATTTTTTAGTAAGTATTGTCCGCTGATAATGTGAAACCAACAATTTTTTTTTTTTTTAGTTTTTTTTCTTAAATTAATTGAGTTCTTCTACTCATTATCTATATTTAATATAGGAGAAAAAAAAATTATATGATATATTAATATAGTAATAAAATTACGAGTAGAACTTTCTTATACATGGGCTAAGAAAACTCCCTGTTCTATGGCTTAGTTCCCTCCATACGTGTAATCAATTTACACCACTCTTTTTAAAATGAGTATTACTTTTAGGAATAATGTTGATTTATAAATAGACATAATTACTTTTAGGAATGATGTTCGATGGGTGCATTTTCTTTTTCTTTTCTTTTTTGTCACGGGCACTTGAACAAAATTCATTGGTTCATGAAGTCAGAGACTTAGAAGACAAGACGAAAGGTGCATGGTTCTTTGGTAAGATTTATGGTTGATATTTGAAGCTTTATACCCTGCAAGTATCAGAAGAAATGAGACTTTATGAAGATGAAGACATTAAAAAAAAATAAAAAATTGGAGCCATTGCCTTTTGATCTTTTGATTCCGCTGATTACACCGGTCTTAAGCAGAGGTCATCTGTGGATTTTCTATATTAAATAACATCTATTTGCAGATGCCAGAATAAAGGTAGGAACTATATTCCAAAATGGAAAAACATAATCATTTACATTGCAAATTAAGATACCAACATTAAACTCAGGAACTACAGCAGAGATACAACAAACTCTTCGAAAGTCTTACTTGTATGGGCTCTTAAAGAGAGAACCATATATAAGGTTGAAAAACAGTCAGGTAAGTTGTAGGTTCTTTATAAACTCCTAAACCGCCCCGAGATAAATCTGTTTATCGTTACTGCAAGATCCAACAATAGGCTCACTGGGATGGAAGATGCACTCATTAACCGATCCAATATGGCCTGGGAGCTTATACAAGATGCGTCGAGAAGTTGTATCCCATATGTAAACCATCCGATCTGAACTCCCTGCCTTGACTTTGCTTCCATCAGGAGACCAACCACATTTCAACAAGTTCTTTTCGAAGTTGTGTTGGTGCCCTTCCAATACCTTCACACATCGATTTTGTGGTGCGTATGGACGCATATCCCATATTCACAGCTTGCAGTCCATACCATTTGTAAGGAGATAGGAGACATCTGGACTCAGCTGCATACCTGTTATCATATCTTGATGCCCTTGAAGAGTCATTGTCACTTCACCCTTGCGCAAGTCCCATACCTTTATATCATTCTCAATACCACCTGTGAAGATCTTGTCCGATGCATCCGAGAAACTCACAGCTGTGATTTGATATTTATCTGGAAATGTTTGGATTGCACCCCTCTGCCGCATGTCCCACAGTTTGGAAGTTCCATCATCGGATCCACTAACAACGAGTGGCGGTCCCCTTTGAGAAGGGCAACACGAATTCACAAATGATGAGTGCTCTGCCATTTTCTTTATTTGTTTCCCTGTTTCAACATCCCATGCCCTCACTGTAACGCCCCGTACTCGTAGGGGGTCACGAAACTTCACCTGTTTGGTATATTCCATCCTCAAATACAAATAATAATAGGTCTCCGACCATTTTCCAAAACAAAAAAAATAAATAGTTTTCACGAACCAATCCATATAACAATGTCCACCAAGTCATAAATAAAAGAATATGAATAAATCATAACTGAGAGGGTTCACATTCTCCCAAGAAGCTTAACGATAAAGAATAACTAACGTTTCCACAAATCCAATGAAACTAGAACCCAAATAATAAATAAATTAAATTTTGTTTTCTCCCATCTAGCCTATGGCCCTAACAGCTTAAAGCTTGATCAAGACTCTACTCTTGGCCCTCTGATGGAACATCCAGATCATCTGAAAAATATATGAGATAAGAGGGGTGAGTTTTTTCACAACTCAGTAAGCGAAGAACCTATACAAGCGTGTAAACATGAGCATTTACCAAGAAATAAAATACGAAACAAAACATAATATTTCATAAAAGAAACAAATGATTTTCAAAATCATTTAAATCATCAATTACTTTGGCATAAACAAACTGAGTATTATCACTATATCAATCGGAGCATCTCACAAAGCAAAGACCATGTTTAACCCCCGTGGTAGGGTTGTGCTAATCCCGGTGGCCAAACCAGGCAGAGACAGAGGTGGAACTTTCCCTTATTCGTTCTCGGAGCCCCGAGTGTGCACATAGGAAAGCCCACAATAAACCACTTTGTTTCCAAAGTGGGTGCACTCAGAGATAGGAAATTGGTACCAAATCCAAACAGAGCAAATACAGAGCAGAGCAGAGCCAAGCAGAGATAAAGTCAAATACTAACCAGAATACTATGCCAAAGATTTTCAAAGTTATTAACGACACATAAATCCAAACTATTTTTCAGAATAAAACTTATGTAAATAAAACATAGCCAACACAATCAAGGCAAAATTTTCTCAGATAGACCAAAAATTGTTCTTTTCACATTTCAGAAAATAACACGATAAAAAGCAGCTCATGTCTACACAATGCATGTCTGAAATATTTTTCCTTCTTTTATATAAGCGTCATGAATAATGCAAACATTCGACTGAGGTTGATTTTTCTCAAATTTTCATTTCGTAACCAACAAAAAAACACAAATTTTTAAAAGTCAACCTCAGTCCCCTTTTGGTATAAAACCGAGCATACGAACCCCGCTTACCTGACTGCTGTAGCGAAAAATCAAAACTTTGAGTCTCAACGCTAAAAGTTTCGTCACCTATACATGAAAATAATTCCCTTTATATTAATGACCACTCCAAAGGCCTAAAATCATAAATTATAAATTAACTACAATGTCTGTCTAAAAAATTCACAATTTCCAGCAACCCAACAAATATAGTATCGAGAACGCTCAACGACTATTTTCCAAACCCACAAAATTTCAGCAACCATTCATCATTCCAGCTTACCATGTATTTTTCTCAAAACCCCAAAATACCATAAAAATGATTTCTTCAATACATACCGTTAGCCACCAAATCGAGTATTATTATATGCGTTTCAACAGCACTTCACAAACTACAAAATTTCAACACCCAAAAATTGTATAGTCTCCCATACGTTCAAAACTACCAAACCCAACCATTTACATCACACAAAACATCCCAAACAACCCATCGGCAGCACCAAATCAGTACAAGAAAGTTTAGATAACCAACCCTTGAACATCCACCAAAAATTTTCTTTGAAAATGGATTCGGAAGTTGGAGAAAAATATTCCATAAATATTACGAGGAGAAATCTATCCCGTAAATTTATCAATCCACACATCCTAAATAAATTCGCTATCGACCCCAACCTTCCAACAACCACCGTACACCCTCGGCAACAGTTTACAGAAAAATGAAACCAGCAAAAATACTACAACAAACGTCTCGGAGTGACCCAAAAATTTAAAGAACCTCTAAACTAAAATCACATAATTAAATCATCTATTCAAACAATAGAGTAGCTTACCTGAAAATGGGAGCAATCCGACGACAGAGGCAACACAAAAAAAAATTTCTGGTTTCCTGCTTGCGCTGCCTACAATCCACCGGTGCAAACTCAACGAAAAATTCCGAATTGAACCAAAAATCCGAAACAAAACTCTTGAATGATGGAACGACTGAGATAAAAGAGAAAAACCAGAGAAACTTACCGGCGAGATCAACGGTGAACGAAAACAGGGGAGTCGGCGGTGAGGACCCAAACAGAGCTGCAAACTGCCGAAAGAGAGAGGGAGAGAAGAAATAAATTTCTGTTGAGCCTCCTAGAAATCAGAACTGCCGAGGAAATCGTGGGGGAGACGTGCGCTGGAAGTGGTAACCGAACAGAGGAAACCGTCGCCCAGGGGAAGAGAAGGAAAAGAGAAGAAGAAAGGAAAAGAAAGAAAGAAGGAAGGAAAAAGGGGGGGGCGGGGGTTTACTAACCTGGGCGAAAAGACGCCGTTTCGTGCTGGGTCTGGGGCCGGGTCACGGGCTGGCTGGGCTGGGGCTGGGCCGGGCTTGACATCCTCTCCCCCTTAAATAAATTTCCGTCCTCGGAAATTACTACAAGAGCTCAAAATCTTCATTGAAGAGGTGTGGGTATTTCTCTCGCATTTCCTCCTTGAGTTCCCAGGAAGCTTCACTGCTTGTATGATTACTCCATAAAACCTTAACCATGGGAATGCTACGATTCCGCAGCATGTGTGCTTTCTTTTCCAAGATCCGCACTGGTTCTTCAATATATGTCATATCTTCCTGAATCTGTAGCGGCTCATAATGAATGATGTGAGTTGGGTCGGGAATATACTTTCTCAGCATGGACACATGAAATACATTATGCACTCCCGCAAGATTTGGAGGAAGTGCTAACTTATATGCCAATGGTCCAACTCGTTCTAGAATCTCAAAGGGTCCAATATATCTAGGGCTCAACTTGCCCTTACTTCCAAATCTCATAACCCCTTTCATTGGTGCTATTTTCAAGAATACTTCATTTCCAACCTCAAACTCTAGTGGACGGCGTCGGTTATCGGCATAGCTCTTTTGTCGACCCTGAGCTGCTTTAATTCTGGCTCTAATGATGTCAATCTTTTCTGTGGTTTTCTGAATGATCTCTGGTCCCAATATTTTTCTTTCACCAACCTCGTCCCAATATAAAGGGCACCTACACCTTCTGCCATACAAAGCCTCATACGGTGCCATCCCAATACTAGTCTGGAAACTGTTATTATAAGCAAATTCCACCAATGGTAAGTGTCGTACCCAAGTTCCTTTAAAGTCCATCACACATGCCCTCAACATATCTTCTAAAATCTGAATAGTCTTTTCTGATTGCCCATTCGTCTGAGGGTGATAAGCCGTACTGAAATTTAACTTAGTACCCATTGCCTCTTGTAAGCTTCTCCAGAATCTAGAAGTGAAACGAGGATCTCTATCTGACACAATGGACACTGGTACCCCATGCAATCTCACGATCTCTTGTATGTACAGTTCAGCTAGTTTCTCAAGTTTATAAGAAACTTTAATGGGCACAAAACGTGCAGTCTTCGTTAAGCGATCCACAATTACCCATATTGCATCCTGTCCGTTTAAAACTCTCGGTAGACCTGTCACAAAATCCATGGATATATGCTCCCACTTCCATTCTGGAATCTGCAATGGCTGTAACAATCCTGCTGGTCTCTGATGCTCTGCTTTCACCTGTTGACATGTTAGGCATTGTTCTACGAATTTAGCAATTTCTCTCTTCATACCGTTCCACCAAAAAGACTCTCTCAAGTCCCGATACATCTTGGTACTTCCCGGATGAACTGTGTATAAAGAGCGGTGTGCCTCCTCAAGAATTATTTTCTTCAATGATTCATCTGCAGGCACGCACAATCTGTCTCTAAACCTTAAAACTCCATCCTCAGAAACGCTAAAATCAGCCTTGTCCCCATTTTTAACTTCTTCAACTAGCTTTGTCAACACTGAATCCACTTTCTGAGCTACTTTAATCCTCTCTAACAAATCTGGTTGCACTATTAAACTGGCCATGAAAGTGCTTGTATCAGTTGTGATAACCTCAATACCGGCCCTTTCTAAGTCCATTAACAACTGGGGCTGGGTGGTAAGGGTTGCCATTGTTGAACTCAAAGATTTCCTACTTAAGGCGTCAGCCACAACATTCGCTTTGCCTGGGTGGTAATTTATAGTACAGTCATAATCCTTTATTAACTCGAGCCATCTTCTCTGTCTCATGTTTAATTCTTTCTGGGTGAAAAAATATTTCAAACTTTTATGATCTGTGTAGATTTCGCACTTTTCCCCATAGAGATAATGCCTCCAAATCTTGAGTGCAAATACCACCGCTGCCAACTCTAGATCATGTGTGGGGTAGTTTTGTTCATAAGTTTTCAGTTGTCGAGAAGCGTAAGCTATAACCTTTCCGTGTTGCATTAATACGCACCCCAAACCCAATCTTGAAGCATCACTATACACCACAAAACCTCCTCTCGCAGTGGGAACTGTTAAAACTGGGGCGGTCACAAGTCTTTGTTTCAAGGTCTGAAAACTTTCTTCACATTTTTCTGTCCACTCAAACTTGTTATTCTTCCTGGTAAGAGCGGTGAGAGGAACTGCTATTTTTGAGAAACCCTCAATGAATCGACGATAGTATCCCGCCAATCCCAAGAAACTCCTAACCTCACGAACATTCTTCGGTGCCAGCCAGTTAACTACTGCTTCTACTTTCCCTGGGTCTACTGAAATACCTTCTTTTGAAACCACATGCCCCAAAAATATAACTGAATCCAGCCAGAACTCACATTTCTTTAGTTTAGCAAACAACCTTTCCTCCCTAAGTGTTCCGAGTACTAGCCTCAAATGTTCCTCATGCTCCTCCTTACTTTTAGAATAGATCAAGATGTCATCAATGAAGACGACCACAAATCTATCCAAGAATTCATGAAATACTCTATTCATTAAATCCATGAATACCGCAGGAGCATTAGTCAAGCCGAAAGGCATGACCAAAAACTCATAGTGACCGTATCTGGTTCTGAAAGCGGTCTTAGATACGTCTTCTGCCTTGATCTTCAATTGGTGGTACCCTGACCGAAGGTCAATCTTAGAGAAAACTTGTGCACCCTGTAGTTGATCAAAGAGGTCCTCTATACGGGGTAAGGGATATCTGTTCTTGATAGTTACTCGGTTGAGTTCCCTATAGTCGATGCACATTCTCATTGTCCCGTCTTTCTTTTTAACAAATAAAACTGGTGCACCCCATGGGGACACGCTGGGTCGGATAAAACCCTTGTCCAATAAGTCTTGCAACTGCTCTTTGAGTTCGATGAGCTCTGTTGGCGCCATTCTATAAGGAGCTTTGGATAACGGTGCCGTGCCGGGAGTAAGATCAATCGCAAATTCTACTTCTCGGTCGGGTGGTAACCCGGACAAGTCTTCAGGAAACACTTCTGGGTAATCTCTCACAACAGGAATCTCTTCTAAACTCAACTCTTCCTTTGGTGCATCTATCACACAAGCCAAAAATCCTTGACACCCATCTCGCAATAATTTTCCAACCTGAACTGCTGATATGACTGATGGATGTGATCGCACTTTCGACCCCACAAATCGAATTCCACCCCCCTCAGGAGGCTTGAAGGTTACTTCCTTTTTGAAACAGTCAATACTGGCATGGTATGAAGCCAGCCAGTTCATCCCCAAAATTACATCGAATCCAAACATATCAAAAATTATAAGGTCAGCTGGCATTAATCTTCCTTCAACAGTTATGGGGCAGCCACGGAGGATTTTATGACAAGATACTGAATTTCCTGTCGGTGTCGCGACTACTATGCTATACTCCAACCTTTCACCTTCCCAAGTGCAAAACTTAGCATAATTCAAAGAAATAAACGAATGCGTTGCCCCAGAATCAAATAATACAGTAGCATCGTTAGAAAACAATGAAAGAATGCCTGTGATCACAAAATAAAAATAAAAGAAAATAAAGACATGCTCCTTCTAGTAACGATCCGCATTGAATTCCAAGTTAATCCTAAAAGAAAACGAGAACCGAAAATACCTGTGATCACATCATCCCTGCCTTCAGCTTCTCTTGGTGTCAATGCAAAGACTCGAGCAGGTGCAGTAGGACGCTGATTGTTACCTCGTCCTGTAACTTCATTTCTTTGGGGTGGCAACATGCTCGGGTTATTGTTGTCCGGTTGCAGAGGGCAATTTCTGATGTAGTGTCCTGACTTGCCACAACGGAAACATAGTCTTGCCTCTCTTCTGCATTCTCCAGAATGCACTTGGTTACATGTCTTACACTGGTAGGGCTGTCGGTTACTCTGGCCTGGTCTATTGTTTGAGCTACCCCCTTCATTTTTCTTCTTCCACGATCCTTGATTGACGCTTGCATGGTATCCAGATGAGGTAGATCTCTTCCTTTGATCAGATAAAATTGTACTTCTTTGAAGGCTTCTTTCAAACACTGTAGCCTTATTCACCAATTCTGTGAATTTTTTTACTTGGAAGCCCACTACTCGCTCAAAAAGCTTCTCGTTCAGCCCTTGCTCAAATTTGCGACACTTCTTCTCTTCATCTGGAATCAGGTATGCCGCAAAACGTGCCAGCTCAGTAAATTTTGCTGCATATTGATGTACTGACATCGCTCCCTGAACTAAGGTGGCAAATTCCATAGCTTTATCTTCCTTAACTGAGACTGGGAAGAAACGCTCTAGGAAAACTTCCTTGAACAGCGACCAACTTTTTATTTCCGTCTTTTCAGCTTCCCTGATAGTCCTTTCAGAGATCCACCACCTTTTAGCCTCCCCAGTCAGCTTGAATGTAGCAAACGCCACCTTTTGCTCATCCGTGCAAGGCAAAACACGAAATATCTCCTCAATATCCTGTACCCAATCCTCTGCCAGTATCGGGTCGCCTCTTCCATCAAAAGACGTGGGATGCAACTTGTTGAAATCTTCCACTGTGCAACCCCTTTCACTTGTGGTGCGGTGACGGCCAGAAGAATTTTGTGCGAGATCATCAATCAGCTGATGCGCTGCTGCTCGAAGTACTTCAGAAGCTCTTGGATTCGCTTCCCTTTCATTTCTGGCCGCATTCAAGTCCGACACACTTCGCTCACGTCGAGGAGGCATCCTGAGAACACTTAGACTATTAAACACATCGTTCACTAAAGCATAAACCAACTAGCTAAAAAATAAACAACTACAGGTAACCTTAGTAGTCAAAACAAAGTATATATTAATCCCCAAACAAAGAAAGTACCCACCACAAATAAGATCACATGATACCAAAAATAAAAGACATAAATATACAACCCTTAACTCTCCAACAATATGAAATCAGCTCACAAGCCTATATAATTCTACACCTCAAATAATTCCTAAAGTTGGCAATTTCTAGAACCTCAAATTCCTAAAACCTTAATGCATAAGTCTGCAGAATCTAAAACCTGGCTCTGATACCAACTGTAACGCCCCGTACTCGTAGGGGGTCACGAAACTTCACCTGTTTGGTATATTCCATCCTCAAATACAAATAATAATAGGTCTCCGACCATTTTCCAAAATAAAAAAAATAAATAGTTTTCACGAACCAATCCATATAACAATGTCCACCAAGTCATAAATAAAAGAATATGAATAAATCATAACTGAGAGGGTTCACATTCTCCCAAGAAGCTTAACGATAAAGAATAACTAACGTTTCCACAAATCCAATGAAACTAGAACCCAAATAATAAATAAATTAAATTTTGTTTTCTCCCATCTAGCCTATAGCCCTAACAGCTTAAAGCTTGATCAAGACTCTACTCTTGGCCCTCTGATGGAACATCCAGATCATCTGAAAAATATATGAGATAAGAGGGGTGAGTTTTTCCACAACTCAGTAAGCGAAGAACCTATACAAGCGTGTAAACATGAGCATTTACCAAGAAATAAAATACGAAAAAAAACATAATATTTCATAAAAGAAACAAATGATTTTCAAAATCATTTAAATCATCAATTACTTTGGCATAAACAAACTGAGTATTATCACTATATCAATCGGAGCATCTCACAAAGCAAAGACCATGTTTAACCCCCGTGGTAGGGTTGTGCTAATCCCGGTGGCCAAACCAGGCAGAGACAGAGGTGGAACTTTCCCTTATTCGTTCTCGGAGCCCCGAGTGTGCACATAGGAAAGCCCACAATAAACCACTTTGTTTCCAAAGTGGGTGCACTCAGAGATAGGAAATTGGTACCAAATCCAAACAGAGCAAATACAGAGCAGAGCAGAGCCAAGCAGAGATAAAGTCAAATACTAACCAGAATACTATGCCAAAGATTTTCAAAGTTATTAACGACACATAAATCCAAACTATTTTTCAGAATAAAACTTATGTAAATAAAACATAGCCAACACAATCAAGGCAAAATTTTCTCAGATAGACCAAAAATTGTTCTTTTCACATTTCAGAAAATAACACGATAAAAAGCAGCTCATGTCTACACAATGCATGTCTGAAATATTTTTCCTTCTTTTATATAAGCGTCATGAATAATGCAAACATTCGACTGAGGTTGATTTTTCTCAAATTTTCATTTCGTAACCAACAAAAAAACACAAATTTTTAAAAGTCAACCTCAGTCCCCTTTTGGTATAAAACCGAGCATACGAACCCCGCTTACCTGACTGCTGTAGCGAAAAATCAAAACTTTGAGTCTCAACGCTAAAAGTTTCGTCACCTATACATGAAAATAATTCCCTTTATATTAATGACCACTCCAAAGGCCTAAAATCATAAATTATAAATTAACTACAATGTCTGTCTAAAAAATTCACAATTTCCAGCAACCCAACAAATATAGTATCGAGAACGCTCAACGACTATTTTCCAAACCCACAAAATTTCAGCAACCATTCATCATTCCAGCTTACCATGTATTTTTCTCAAAACCCCAAAATACCATAAAAATGATTTCTTCAATACATACCGTTAGCCACCAAATCGAGTATTATTATATGCGTTTCAACAGCACTTCACAAACTACAAAATTTCAACACCCAAAAATTGTATAGTCTCCCATACGTTCAAAACTACCAAACCCAACCATTTACATCACACAAAACATCCCAAACAACCCATCGGCAGCACCAAATCAGTACAAGAAAGTTTAGATAACCAACCCTTGAACATCCACCAAAAATTTTCTTTGAAAATGGATTCGGAAGTTGGAGAAAAATATTCCATAAATATTACGAGGAGAAATCTATCCCGTAAATTTATCAATCCACACATCCTAAATAAATTCGCTATCGACCCCAACCTTCCAACAACCACCGTACACCCTCGGCAACAGTTTACAGAAAAATGAAACCAGCAAAAATACTACAACAAACGTCTCGGAGTGACCCAAAAATTTAAAGAACCTCTAAACTAAAATCACATAATTAAATCATCTATTCAAACAATAGAGTAGCTTACCTGAAAATGGGAGCAATCCGACGACAGAGGCAACACAAAAAAAAATTTCTGGTTTCCTGCTTGCGCTGCCTACAATCCACCGGTGCAAACTCAACGAAAAATTCCGAATTGAACCAAAAATCCGAAACAAAACTCTTGAATGATGGAACGGCTGAGATAAAAGAGAAAAACCAGAGAAACTTACCGGCGAGATCAACGGTGAACGAAAACAGGGGAGTCGGCGGTGAGGACCCAAACAGAGCTGCAAACTGCCGAAAGAGAGAGGGAGAGAAGAAATAAATTTCTGTTGAGCCTCCTAGAAATCAGAACTGCCGAGGAAATCGTGGGGGAGACGTGCGCTGGAAGTGGTAACCGAACAGAGGAAACCGTCGCCCAGGGGAAGAGAAGGAAAAGAGAAGAAGAAAGGAAAAGAAAGAAAGAAGGAAGGAAAAAGGGGGGGGCGGGGGTTTACTAACCTGGGCGAAACGACGCCGTTTCGTGCTGGGTCTGGGGCCGGGTCACGGGCTGGCTGGGCTGGGGCTGGGCCGGGCTTGACACTCAGGGTTTTGTCAGGACTGGCAAATATTATCTGAGATCCATCACCAGTCCAGTGAAGATCCAAAACTGCGTTCTTGTGTCCTTTTAGAACCATGAAGTTCTTGCACTCCCCATGTACGTTCCACAAAAAGATTTCTCTATCATGAGATCTAGATGCAACCATTGTTCCCGCTGGATTGAACTTCATCGTGTAGATAGCGCTCTGGTGACCCGTCAGCTACATGATTGGCGAGTCCAAACTTGAAGTCCGCTGTTTCCCATTTGGCCCAGGTGCTTGTGGACCACTATACGGGACAGTAGACCATTCCATTGGTCTTGGGCCAGCCGTAGACAAAGCATTCTCACCCCAAGCTGGAATAACTTCCATCTCTTCCTGCTTTCTTTAACAGGTGATAACCTAATCTCTATGGAGCTAGTCCTGAGATAAAAACTTAACAAATTAGCCATCCATGTAAAACAAGCGGGATGAAGAGCTGAATATGGAATTTCAGAACTCCTCATCAGTTAATTCAGAACCTGAAAACTAAAAAAAAATTACTGTGATCCCCTCCCCCCAACATAAATGTTAGAAAGAAGTGCTATCGACCAACCTAAACCACTGCATAAATAGAAATAATGAAATGAAATGTGCTCCGACCTACACTTTTTTTTTGTTTGTTGAAGGTGAAGAGTATCACAACCAATACTTGTTAAAAAATTACGGCACATGATTTGATATGATATAGATATGAAAAACCTTTGTCATACTTTTTCTGTTTTGATTCTAATTCTGAATATAATTTTGATATGATGATTTTGATTCACGTGATATGGTTGGTACTAACATAATATGATATGATAAGAGTGCAATCACTTTGGAAACAAAATGGTCTTTTATGTGTTATTTCCTGTGTGTATACTCGAGACTTTGAAAATAAAAATGAAAAGTTTCACAATATATACTACCTAGTTTGGTCATCAGGAATAACACAACCCTATCACAAGAGTTAAATATAGTATACGATATCATATAATATGATAAGATGAGAATGTTCAATTATGTTATGCCAAAGTATTTTTAATATGCAAAGTGTTTTTTGAATATGAATAATAGTTTTTTAAATGATAAAAGATTGAAATGTCACTCTGTTTTTCTTGATAATATATTTGTTATTTACATATGAAAATGAAATGTTTTTGTTTCATTCATATGAAACTTTATGGAAAAGCTCATGTTGTACTCACTAATATATGTGTTTTGCTTGTTGAAATGTTGATAACTTACTCCTTATCTCTAAATATTTTTTAGATGATGTAGATGGTTCAGCTCAGGACCAGGAATAGAAATTATGAGCAAGCCTAAGCTGATAGGAAAAATCTACTAAAGGAAGAAAATCTAATGTCTATTATATATTGTTATATATTTGGTATAGTAAGATTTAAGGAGTTATTAGTTTATTATTTCGGGACTATTACAAGATTGTGAACACTTTTGTTTATGATGTTATTTTAGTGATGACTTTGTAGAGATCTTTACGTATAGATTTAGAAATATGGAGTTGTCTATTATTTTTAAAGAATTTTTGAAGATGTTAATTGTGTTTAGAGACAGGTTTATAATAAATAAGTAGTAATTTGACTCATCCGAATACAGGCATTACAGTTGGTATAAGAGTCAAGTTTGAGGTTCTGTAGCCTATCCTATGTGAGATTTTGGAACATGGGCAGATTTTAAGAAATCATTTTCAGATTTAATGTTATAATGGAGGGGATTATAAGAAATAATATTGTTGATATTTGAGGTTTTAGAATTTGTAAATTTTGGAACGATTTTGAGGTGTAGAGTTATATAGGTTTAAGAACTGATTTCATGTTGATTGAGGTTTGTTTTGATTCTGGAGACTTTATATAAAAATTTGATAAGATTGAATGTTTAGATTTTAGAAATGTGTCACTACTACTATTGCGTGTACATTTCTTTTTATATAGGTACCTTTATAATTTTGAAGTATTATATATATGTGTGTGTGTTCGTTTTGCAAGATGCCACCTTTAAAGACTTAAATATTTTTAGACTTAAATATTTTTAATCTTGCGTATACTATTATTTTGATATGCTTACGTCAATTCTATTCTTGAAACGATCTCTAAAAGTCTAACTTTTTCAGGATGCCACCTCGTCGTAGGGAATGAAGTATGTCGAATTTGAATGCAATCGATAATGAAAAGGAAGCAAATTCGAGTACTTCTAAAGTACTCCAAGCAATAGAGCATTAGGTAATAGATGATCTCGCGTAGAGTCCTTCGGGTCGCCATCACAACAACAATGAAAGACGTTGTGTTATGGAACATTTCTCAACCAGATACACCCCCTTCATTTGATGGGAGAGACGACCCTACATTGGCAGATGATTGGGTTTAGGATATTGAGGAGATACTACGGGTCTTGACATGCACAGATGAGCAGAAGGCTACATATGCAACATTCAAGCTGATCGAAGAGGCAAAAAAGATGATGGATTTCTAAAAGAACCATCAGAGAATCTGAAGGGATAGAAATAATCGATTGGTTGCATTTCAAGCAGATTTTTCTAGAGTGCTTCTTCCCAAGCTCGATTAAAGAAGACAAGTTTATGGAATTTGCCACTTTGGTGCATGGAGCTATGTCAGAAGTTAGATTTATCGAATTGGCACGTTTTACTACAAACTTGATCCTTGATAAAAAGAAGAAGTGTTGTAAGTTCAACCAGGGGCTAAATGAAAAGATTTATGAGCGAGTGATGGGTTTCAAATTGGAAATTTACAGAGTTGGTGAATAGGACTATAATATTTGAAAGAAGCATTCAAGGATGCGGTGCACTGCATGATTAGAGGAAGATGAAAAAGAGGAACAAAGATAGTAGTTTGTGAAAGAAGCCAGTTCAGGGTTACCAACAAGCATATCATTATAGAATATGCAACTGAGTACATGCTAGAGAGTGCATGAAGGTGGCAAGTCTATATTCCTGTTGTGGCAAGCCGGAGCCACTATCTCAGGGACTACCGATTACAATTGCACAATAACAAAAATCGCTCTACCACCACCACCACCACCTAAGGCTGGAAGGACACCGCGAGGTAGTAATCAATGTCCTACTACACTTGTTTGAGTCTTTGCATTGATGCTTGGAGAGGCTGAAGACAAGGATGGTGTGATCACATGTACTATCTTTCATTTCTTTTAGGAATTAACATTTTGTCTAATGCAAACTCTCACCTTTAAATCAATGGAGTATTCCAACGTGATCACATGCATTTTCCCCTTGTTTTCTAAAGATACTACTGCATTATTTGATTCTGGAGCAACACATTCTTTTATTTCTATGAATTATGCCAAGTTCTCCACTTGGGAAGGTGAAAGGTTGAACTACAAGTCAGTATTCTCGACTCTGACGGGCAGTTCAGTAACAATGAGGTATTGACTGCTATAAAAATGAGGTAATTTCCAAGCCTCCTAAGGGAAATGAATTTCAATTTATAGAGTCAAAAGTGCAATAGCTTCCATTATTTATATTAGCAATTCAAATTGGGAAATTATTACGAAATGGCTGTCAAGGATTTCTGGCCTGTGTAGTGGATGCACCGAAAGAAGATGTGAGATTAGAGGAGATCCCTGTTGTGAGAGAGTACCCAAAAGTATTTCCTGAAGACTTGTCCGGACTACCACCCAAACGAGAAGTGGAGTTGGCTATTGACCTAGTTCTAGACACTACACCTTTGTTTAAGGCTCCTTATTGAATGACACCATTAGAGCTCGCAAAACTCAAAGAGCAGTTATAAGATTTATTGAATAAAGGTTTTATCCAGCCCAATTTGTCACCATGGGGGCCCCGATTTTATTTGTGAAAAAGAAAGATGGAAAGATAAGTATGTGCATTGACTATAAAGAACCCAATCGAGCACTATTAATAATAAATATATACTAACCCTCATAGGGGACCTTTTTTTATCAACTTTAGGGTGCACAGGTTTTCTCAAATTAATCTTCGGTCAGGCTATCATCAACTGAAAATCAGGATAGGAGATGTACCCAAGATAGCTTTTGGGACTAGGTACAGCCACTATGAGTTTTTGGTCATGGTTTTTGGCCTGACTAACGTCCCAACAATAATCATGGATGTAATGAATCGAGTGTTCTACAAATTCTTAAATAAATTTGTGGTTGTTTTTATTGATGGCATCCTGATATACTAAAAAAAAAATACTGAGCATGAAGAACACTTGAGACTAGTACTTGGGACACTTAGAGATAAAAAATTGTTTGCTAAATTGAAGAAATTGTGTGAATTCTGGCTAGATTCAATTGCATTTTTGGGGTATGAAGTTTCAAAAGATGGCATTTTAGTGGACACGGGGAAAGTGGTAGCGGTAGTTAATTGGTCGACATTGAAGAATGTTTATAAGGTTAGAAGTTTCTTGGGATTTGTAGGATACTACCATCAGTTCATTGATGGTTTCTCCAGGATAGCAATTCCTCTCATTGCCCTTATAAGGAAGAACCATAAGTTTGAGTAGACTAGTTTATAATAAACAGGTAATAATTCTCCAACCCATCCAGATATAGAATATTACAGAAAGTAAGATGGTATTATGGTGTATAGAATTTTTGATAATATATCTACATTATCAAATTGAAGTTGGAGTTGGTATGGCGACACTTCTAAATTTAATTGAAAAACTAAAACCAATCCGACCTGAACTCTATTTTATCAAAGTCGAATTTGAAATCGAGTTTTTGAATTTTTGTTCAACTTTGAGGAAAGGAGAAGCTCCAACTTATCTCGGCCCTCTCTTCTTTTTGTCCTGCTTTGAATTTGACATTCTCTTATTCACCTTCTCTTTTGAATTCAAGGCTCAAAAAATAAAAATTGAGTAATGATGATTCAATCAACTGGGTGATTCAACAAATTGGCAAACATGACAATTTCGAATAAGATATTTCAATGTTGATAAAAAAAAGAAAAAGGACTCAAAATCTTATTTGATGCATTTTAAGCATTTTATATCATGTATAAAAGAGTAAAAAATATAAATTCATTCATTGGTTTCAATTAAAATATAATATAAATCTAAATAGTTTCAATAAATATGTAATTTACGTATTTAAATTCAATTGTTGATATTTTGGTCTCATATACGATAAAGATAAAGACCATTAAGTTATAAACACAAGACAAATGTAGTATTTTATGTACAACTATAAGTTTTATTTAAAATAACCATTCATCTTTTTAATTTTTTGTTCAACTAAAAAATAAAAAACTACATGTGTTATCTTTCAATTTTTCTACGACTCATATTGAATATAATAATCATAAACTAATATATATTTAATTCTATCATATTTATATTTAAGAAATTAAAAAAAAAATCAGTTGTTAACAAATGGAAATTAAATATAATTTTATTATAAAAAGGTAATACAAAATTGAATTAGGTGGAATCGAGTTAAATTGATCTCAAATCAATTTAAATTAGTCAATTGAAACGATTCAGTTAACGATTCAAAACGTTTGCTAAAATAAGTTGGATTTCTTGTTGGTTGAATCGGTTGAATCGAATCGATTTTTGGACCCTATGAATTTGACCCTCTTTTGTTGACCTTTTTTTATTCCTGGGTGATCTTTGGCTTCTTATCCAATCATCTAGTTATTTGTTTTCTCTTTATTTTCTTCTATTTTTGTCCTGTTTGTCTGGAAGCTAATCCTTTGATCTATTTTATATTAAAGTTGAAAGTCAAATAAAGTGTTATTTTTTAATATTATTATTTTGAGATTTTAAAAAATAGAATTATTTATTGAATTTTGTGTAGGAATTTGAAAAAATTATCCCTAGTTTCGATTCAAGAGTGAGATGAGATCATCTCATCTCATAATTATAATTTTCTCAAATTTCAACATAAAATACAATAAACAACTCAACTTTTTCAAATTATAATTCAATTTTTTCCAATACCAAAACAATAATAATATAAAAAAAATTATATTCTAACAATATTTTATTCAACTTTCAACTTTTATCTAAAATTAGGACTGGAAATGAATCAGTTTGTTTGACAACTCGCTTGGTTAAATTCGAATCGAACTCGACTTATGAAAAAAAAAAGTTTGCTTGTGAAAGCAGATACCCGCTCAATTAGTAAATGACATATATCCGATAAAACTCGACTCGACTTGACTAAAACTCGTTAAGGTCCGTTCGTTTATACTTGAGTCGACTCGTTAGCTCGGCTCGATTAACGTTCATTCATATATTGATAAATATATACACGCACGCACACACACGCACGCACGCACACACACACACACACACACACACACACACACACACACATATATTGCTAATAATATAAACATAGCACTTTTATAATTAAATATGTAATATGAAATCTAATTACTTATGTTTATATATTGAATATAATTCATAGTTATATTTTATAATTTGTACAATAATTAGTTTATAAAATTTAATAATTTCATATATTAGTACGTGGGAATTATATATGAAATAGATATATGCTATCATATTATGTGTATTTATTAATAATATATATAAGCATATAATATATTGTTATTATGGATAAATATCAACAAATTAGATATTAATTATTAATTTTTTATTAGATTTTAATTAATTAATTAATTTAATTTTAAATTTTATTCAAAAAATTGAAAAAAATAATTCCATCTTGACTTGAGTTCATTCGTGGAATGAGATTGAGTTGAATGTCTAGCTTACCCAGTCAAACTTGAATAAATAATAAATAAAAATTTCGAGTTCAGACTCAAGCTTAACCTCGAGTATTTTGAGTCGAGTCGAACTCGACAAATAAAAAACTAGCTTGGCTCAGCTCGATTCTAGCTCTAGACTAAACCTATCTTATCTTATCTCATTTCACAATTCAAATGAGATCAGACTATAATGATGAAATAGAATAAGATTAGATGAATTAAGATAATTTCTCAATCCAAACAAGACGTAAGAAAAATAACAAATAGCAGGAAGGTTACAAAGTTATTCAAAACAAAACAATGACCAAACTTGATTTAGAAAGTTAGAATATATTTTTGCAAGTTATTCTATCTTGGATTAACTGCATGTCCAACATCATGATAGATTTTAAATAAGGGTAATGCTGAAGATCCTCTTGGGGGATTCGCTTATCTTTCCCGTTAATGTAATTTAATTATTTTAAGGTTTTTTTTTATAATTTTTTTAACATCTTTAAATATTTTTTAAAAATTGAAAAATTCACAATATTATTTCACAATACTTTCTTAATCACTAAATAAAAAATTAAAATTAAGAAAAAGTTCCCTCTCACCTCAAGAGCTTTCTAGCGAGTTGAGTCCTTCACTATCGATGAAATGAACCTTTTCCCAGGGCCAGATTTCAAGCAAAATTCAATCACAAGTTCAAGCTTTACTCAATACTAGCTGTGAAACATCGTGGGTTACTACAAGTTCTAATATTAACCTAGTACAAGCTCTATGTACTGGGCTTGGATGAACAACTTTCAGAATTGTGGAACAAGTTCTCTCTAATAGATGAGGCAATGTATGAGATTGTAATCATTGGTAAAGACATAAAAACAATCTGGAGAGAGGGAAATTGTATCTAATGGGAAAAGTTATTTCTGATAAAAAAATAAATAAGGATGCTTTTAAGAACACTATGTTAAAGGTTTGGAAAGCCCTGGAACAAGGATTATTGAAGTGGGAGAAAATCTTTATGTGTTTGAGTTCCCAATTGAAGCAGATTTACAAAGGATTTGGGATAGATGGCCTTGGTTGTTTGATATTGACTTAGTATGCCTAAAAGAATCGATGGTGTTACTCCATCAACTGAATTGAATTTTAATCATACTAATCTGTGGGTTCAACTACACAATTTACCTCTAGGATGCATGAACAAAGATATTGAAACTAGAATTGGTTCCACTATTTGTAGAGTTATTGAGGTGGAGGCTAACCATGATGGAAATTGCTGGGGGGAAATGGATTAGGATGCAAATTGAGTTAGATTTGATGAAGTCTTTGATAAGAGGGAAAATTATGGAACTACTTGACTAGAAGAGTTTTGTTAATATCAAATATGAAAGACTCCCCAGGTTTTGTTTTAACTGTGGGGCTATTAAACATGGGATGCAAGACTATGCAGGGAAATATAAAAAGCAGGAAAGTACGAAGGATTATAGTATGCAACAGTATGGATCATGGTTGAGGGCAGCTAATTCTTCTTCAAGTTCAAGTTATGGTAGCACTTCAGATCAATTGAGTCCAATTATTCCTAACTATGGAAAGGTTGACAAGCTAGAAAGCATGATCAAAACTCAAACTCAATCTGTCGGGTTGAAGCAGGTAGAGAAGTACTGTTACAATATCAAACAGGGGAGAATACAAAGGAACGTACTGTGGAGAACATTGATAGCATTGAACTACTTGAGATCAATAGGATGACAGGACCAAAAGAAAGGGTTATGGACAATTCAAAAGTTCTACTAGAAAAGTAAGCTATGCAATCCACTCTAGCCATAGTGACAAGTCATCCTGACAAGATAGATGATATGTAGGTCCAAGAGAACACATGTGCACCACAAAAACTGCCTAACACATGTGCTAACAAATGGAAGAGAAGGGCTAAGAAACTACCAAACAATGAATTGGTGTAGCCTAATCATTATGCTACAAGGAAAAGGATGAATGAAGAACAAAATACTATGGTTGCAATGAATTTAAGCAAGATACAAGGGTTAAGAAATAGGTTTTAGAATCTTATTTTGATATATCAGTGGAGGCTGTTAATCAACCCCGTCACGAGAAATGAGGCTCCTAAGTTGGAACTACCAAGAGCTTGACAATCCTCGAACAGTTAGAGACCTTAGTCTTTTGTTTAAGGTTCACATGCCCAACATTTTGTGTCTCATGGGAAACAAAAATTCATAAGAATAACTTAGAAGCTATAAAAACAAAGTTGGGTTTGATTGTTTTTTTTTTATTGAATTTTTCTTTTCAATAGAAGGTATGGGAAAATGTGATGGTTTAGTTTTTCTATGCAAAGAAGAAGTTCAACTCAGAATAAACACTTACTCCTAAATACATATAAATACATGGGTGGTTCAAGCTGATTATGAATGGATGCTTACATGTTTTTATGGCAATCCTGAAACAGGAAAAGGGCAATAAGGGTGGAGTATTTTGAGGCACCTTAACTTTCCCAAACCTAAAAAATGGTTATGTATAGCAGACTTTAACAAAATTCTACACCATAGTGAAAAGTTTGGAAGGGCTACAAGCAATGAAAGGCAAATGGATGCATTCAGAAATGTTTTAAAGGACTGCCAACTGAAGGGCCTGGGATTTACTTGAGGTAATTATACTTGGTCCAAATATAAACATGATCATTCCTTCACCAAAGAAATGTTTGATAGAGCCACAATAGATTCTGAGTGGTATGAAGTTTTTGGCAGGGGTGAAGTACAAGTTTTGGAATCATCTACTTCATATCACAACCCTATTTTGGTGAATGTAAGGCAACAAAAAAAAATTGAAATGGAAGAACAAGTCAAGTCAGTAGATATGAAGATAGTTGGTCCCTTTTTACAAACTATAAAAGGTTATCACAAATGCTTGGCAATGGCATGGAAGCAACAATGAAGGTTTAGCATAAACTACCAAAAAACTTGAAGACTGTTTGCAGGTGTTAAACCAGTAGAGTCACACAAAAGAGGGAAACTCTTGAGCCAGTATAAAGAAGAAAAGAGATTCACTACAAGAACTACAACAAATAGTTAAAGCTAATTCTATGCAACAACTAAGAGAGTTACAAAAAGAAAAAGATGATCAACTGAAAAGAGAACATGTGAAATGGAAGCAAAGGGCAAAAGAAAACTGGCTTTAGAAAGGGGATAGAAATACAAGGTTTTATCTTATGTGTGCAGCCCATGAGAAAAAGATGAATAACATATCAAAGATAAATGATAGAAATGGAGGGTTTCTTTAAGAGCCCAAGCAGATTGGAGATGCATTAACAAAATACTTTAAGGGGTTATTTGCAAACCCCTAATCCTAGACATATGGATGATTGTCTAAGGACTATTAAAAGAAAGGTTAAATGAAAAATGAATGAAGTTCTATTGGCACCTTTCACGAAAGAAGAAGTTGAGGAGGCTATATTTCAAATGGATCACATAAGCTGTATTCAAATGGGATCACATAAAGCACCTGATCCAGATGGGTATGGAGCTTGTTTCTACCAAATATATTGGTATATGGTGAGATGAGGTATGTGAGGCCATCCTTACTTTTTTAAATTCTAACTAGGACATTGAGGATATTAATTCATCTATTTAGTGTTGATTCCTAAATGTAACATCCCAGAAGACATTATTGATTATAGACTAATTAGTCTATATAATGATCTCTACAAGATCATCACTAAATTATTGGCAAATAGGTTCAAACAGATCTTCCCATCTATAATCTCTCAAAATTTGTGTGCATTTGTTCTTGAAAGACTAATATCTGATAACATATTGGCTGCCTATGAGATTTTGCATTCTATGAGAACCAATATGAAAGGCCAAAAGGATTATATGACATTAAAATTGGATATGAGTAAAGCATATAATATAATTAAGTAAAACTTTTAGATAAAAGCTATGCTAAAAATGAGGTTTGATGCTAGATGGACTGAACTCATCATTAGGTGTATTACTTCATTTTTTTTAGTTTTACTTAATGAAATCTCTCAAGAAAGTTCTAAACCTACTAGAAGACTTAGACAAGGCTGCCCTTTGTTCCCCTTTTTGTTCATTATATGTTTTGAGGTTCTAACAGAAAAATAAGGTTTGCAGAACAGAAATGCAACATATCAGGGGTTCCAATTGCAAGAGGTCAAATGAAGATGACTCATTTATTTTTTGTTGATAACATTTTGTTATTCTATCGAGCAAACATGAAATAATGGGTTAATTTGAATAAGATTTTACAATGCTATGAACAAGCCTTTGGACAAAGACTTAATAGAGAAAAGACCACACTACACTTCAGCAACAACACAAGACAAGAATAAAAGAGTACATAATGCAAGTTGATGGTTTGAGAGCATCACCAAACATGGAAAAATATTTGGGCTTGCCCTATGTTATAGGAGGGTCAAAATATATGGCTTTCAAGGAATTGTACAATAAGTGAGCAAAAAAGTTGAGAATTGGTAGGTAAAGTTTCTTTCACAAGTTGGTAAAGATATCTTGATAAAGGCTGTTGTACAAACCATTTCCACATATAACGTGTGTTTTCTTTTCACATGTAACACATGATTACATATCCCTCATTCATAACAATATAAAATACAATGCACCTACTTTACTAGCAGTATGCAATAAATAACACAGCGAAAGTCTTTTTTAAACATCTTGAATAAAATGATGAGATAATGCCAAATTTCATATGGTATTACTAGTTCAAATATGCCAAAAGCTTAATCAAGCAGTTGCATCACAAAAAGATAAGAGTTATAAATCATTAATCCCAAAATGACTAGAAATCCAAAACCTTAAACACTTAAAACATATTGTCTGAGATTCAAACTAAACCGAATCCTCCTTCCTCAAAACGGAGGTTCAATTTTCACTTTTTTTGCCAGATCACCTAGAAGCAAATGGGCCAGACTCAAACGTTGGGCTTGCTGTCGATATGGCCCTTTCGTTGAGGTATAGACATCATCGAGGGCCAAAGATCCATTCGGGTGCAAAACAACCCGTAGACCGCGAAACCTCTAGCAGTAAGGGCTTATTCCACCTTACAAACTCCTGCAACGTATCATACAAGGAGTACTCTGAAGGACCCTCAGGGCTCTTCGAGGTATCCTGAGTCATCATGAGAGGCGGTCTCTTGCGCTTTCCCATCTAAACTTACAACAATTTCTACCATTCCGGAAAATGAATAGTAGTAAAAACTACTAGAATGAGATTTCGAGAAATCTCAGCAAGTACACAAACAACATAGCTTAGGTATCATAGACATATAAGGCAAATATAAAACAAATGCATGAACATGAGTAATGAGACTTAAAAAACTTGACTTATGCAATATGTACTTTTATGTAAAAGACCTTATTTTTTCTTTGAACTTTTTTTAACACGTGTTCATAACATTTCATATATATTCTTGTAATTCATATCATTCATAGGCTCATAATCTTATTATTGTCATGACTTTCATATAACATGTGTGGACATCTCACGACTCCCTTATGCACCGTGTGTTCCCCATTAGTTACTGCATCACTCTACGACTCTTTTAGTTAAGTTGACTACATTATATTCATATACTTATACGGTAGTTCACTTATTTTGCCTTCACTATTCTTACCACCCACTAGCTTCAGGTATGACCTCGCTCCAGTATCCTTCCATAAGAGCCACTCGAGGTCCATCAGCTGTACTTCGTCGGCCTAGGGGTTTCATTCAACTTTATATACTCCTGAATGAACAAGGAGTTCCACTAGGGCATTTTTCCATCCTAGCCTTTGGGGTTCTTACATAAATTTTTGACTCTTTTCCTTTTCAAAACTTGACCCAAAGACATGAAATCATGTGAAATGGGCTTGCATGCAACATTTAACTTATGCAAAGCATGTAACCATGAGAAAGTGAAGCATTCGTTTTCCAATCATAGCTTGAAAATACTAGAACATGCAAACATATTTTATTCCATGGAAATATACTCATTCAAGCTCGAAAAAGTAACAAATAACTCAACCAAAACCTTAAAAGGGTCATGGCTGAAACACATGCATTTCAAATGATTAATTTCTCTTCACCTTCATTCTTACCAATTTATGCATCCACTTAAAATCATCAAACACGTCATTAGGCTATCTAGAAAGCTTTAGCTAAAACCCTAATATGGTTCATCTTATTGTTTTTTCATCAAATCATCTCATTTTATTCCAAGATCTCAAAGCATGCACATACTCGAAACATATACTAGGGTAGATGATGAATTAAATCCATAAATTCCACAAGAAATTCAATAGAAAGATCATACCTCCATTCACAAGTTGAATACATGAATTTTAATACAAAATAAGCTCATGGCCAAAACCTATAAATCCCAAAACTCTCATTTTTCATCAAGTAATCATTCCATTTTAATCCAACCACTTAGGCCGAAAATCAACAAGTCTTATCTCTCCAATTTTTCATCAATAACCACCATTGATCCATCCAAGTCACCTTAAATTAAACCATAAGGTAAAATGTTAACATATTCTTGAGAAAATATAACAATTAAGCAAGCAGACAATGAACAAACAAAGTAGCAAACAAGTTCACACAATATATACAAATAATATTTAAGATAAGTTAAGAGTATACTTACAAATTTTCATTAAATATTAGCAAAATAAATCTAAAAATAAATCAAGAAGAAAATCAAGATTTAACTTAAGAAAAACCCTAGATCCGAAACTTAGAGAAAATGAGTGGGTGTTTGGCTTCTAATAAATCATCATTTTTCTTCAAAAACCCTAGGAACGAATCTCTCCAAGAGATAAAACCTAGTTCTTATTTTTATTTTCAAAAGCAGAACGTGATCCATGAAATTTTCCATTTTTCTTTGTTTAAAAACTTGAGAAAGCCTAGGGTTCTATTTTAGAGAAAACAAAAACCCTAGTTTTTACGTCAAAATGTCTGTTTTTGTGGAAAATCAATGGGGTCGAAAGAAAGAGAAAAGAAACTCTTTCAAACTCATGCATGATAATTCAAAAAAAAAAATGATGCTTACCTCGTGTAGATGATACTCCTAAAAGATTAGTGTTGAAAAACAATCAAAATTCAAGCAAAAAGAAGTGTTTGGCTAGTGAGAAAATGAAGTAAAAAGAGAGCACAAAAATGAATGCTCTTGGCCTTATTCTCTAGGAAAATGAAGAGTCAAAAGTGGTAAGAAAAAACCTCCTCAAATTCAGCACTTTCCTTATATAGCTCATTCATTTTCCAAATATGCTCCATTACATGCGCGACACGTGGTGAAGTTTTCTTATTATTTTTCAAATGATGAAATTGCCTTGAGGAGACAATAAGACACAAGATTTTCGGCTCCCCCTCTTTCCAAAATTGAAACTCTCAAGTCTCGTCTTCTTATTTTGCTCTTCAATCCATGCTTAAGTCCAAAATTCTAAGAATGGCTATTTGGTAACTCACATCAACCTTAGATTTTTAGCTTGCCACTTGGCATGTGGAGTGTGTGGGTGGTTTGTCATTTCCAAGATAATTCTTTCACTTTCCCACTCTTCCTCTCTCCTACACGTCTAACATCACCTTTTTTCCGACAAAATCCTTCCATATTATCTCTTTGCATATTTCCCATATAAGATGCTTATTGGAAAAGCAAAATACCTTGTATCTTAGCTTGACACTTGTCCAAGAGAGATTCCAAAAGACTAGTGGGGCCCAACACCATGGCTGGCCTTCCTTGGGCTTTTTTTCTTGGACCTTTTGGGCCCTCTCCTATCTTTTCTCATTGATTCATAAAAGATTGACTAATGTTCAACTTGTCTTCTTCCAGAATTTCCTAATATACCCTTTCTTAATTGGGCCTTCAAGAAAGGGTTTTAATCTTATGGGCATGCTTTCTTCTCTTGGGCTTAATCTCACTACACCTCAATTAAAATAAAAGGGCTTGCACTAATAAGTTCCAAATCTAACAACTTAGAAACTTTCCTAAAATGTTTTCTCTCTTTCTCTCTCTTTTTTTTTTTTAAACCTAAAGGCTCCAAATACATTAAAATAAATAAATGATATAATCATCCATTCCAAATATGGATAAAGTTCCTCACGAAAAATTTGGGATGTCACATGTATACTTCCCACACAACTCGATTTTGAATGCAAAAACTGGTCTCACACCATCTTATACTTGGAAAAGTATCAATTTAGCTATCAACATTGTTAAGAATGGAATGATATGGAGAGTTTGCAATGGGTTAGAGGTCAAAATATGGCAGGGCATGTAGATTCAAAACAATGAATCTAAGACCATACAATTCCCTGTGAATAATTTGCCAGCAAATGCCAAGGTAGCTGAGTTAATTGATCCTAATACTAGATGGTGGGATGTTCAAATTCTAAAAGAAACTTTCTGGGAAGAAGAGGTGAGTCATATTCTAAAGATACATGTAGCTCAAAAAAGAACAAGAGATAGATTTGCATGGAAGCATACAAGTAATGGGTGTTTTTCAGTAAAAAGTGCCTATCATCTATGCAAGCGAAGACAGGATCAGAAAAAAGGGCACACTTCAATAGGGGTAGAGCAGAAAGAACTTTGGAAACAAATATGACAAATGGAAACAACAAATACTGTGAAGGTGTTATTTGGTGAGCTTGTCATGATGCTTTACCTACTAAAAAGAATTTATGCAAAAGAAAAATTGTATCTGACCCTTTATGTCCAACATGTCAACAAATGGAAGAAACTCTAGGTCATATGCTTTGGAGCTGTCCATTTGCACATGATGCATGGATGTTATGTAACAGAAAATTTTAGAAAGCCGTGATCACAGAAGATGAGTTTGGATAAATTTCCATGCAAATGCTTCAAAGAATAGGGCCAACAGAAATCTGTTTGTTTGCACAAATAGCCAAAATCTTGTGGACAAGAAGGAACAAAATGGTGTTTGAAGACTCGTTTCTACCCCCTTCAATTCTGATGAATAATGCGACTCAAGCATATTAGTACTTCAAACATATGTATAATAAGTAGCACAACTCGAGATTATATAAGCATAAACTAGATTCTACTCATTGGGAATCTCCTAAAGTAAATTGGATCAAAATTAATTGGGATGTGGCAGTAAGAGAAACAAATAACATAGTTGGAGTTAGGGTAGTAGTTAGGGACTGTGAAGGAGAGTTACTAGTTTCAATTATACCACCATACAATTTTATTCACAATCCACTATAGCAGAAACTAGAGGTTTAAGATCTACTATAAAGTTATGCAAAGAGCTTTATTTGAATAAGGTAATACCGTCTGAAGATGATTTAATTCAAGTGGTCAAAGTAGTTAAACAATAAAGTCAACAAAAGTGGATGCTCGAATGGTTCATTGAGGATGTTTGTACTCTTTGATAGATATAAGTTGAAAAATTTATCATGTGAAGAGGAATGCCAACCAAGTGGATCATAAACTAGCGCAACAAGCACTTCATGAGAGTTGTGAGATAATTGAGATTGATGTCATCAATCCATGTATAGCAAATCAATTTAGGACTGAAAGACATAAACTAGATCCTTAATTTGATGTATTGGTTGTAGGCTAAGATAACGTAATGGTTGTAGGCAGCTACAGATTTCCCCTAGCTCCACCTTTAACAAAATTTAAAAAAAGAAAAAATATATGTTGATTTTTTATGATTTAGTATAATAATGTTAATTTTATTTTGTATTGGTTCCTTGTCTAAAATATATGTTCCTCATTTTTACAAAATTTAATCTAATTTAGAATAAAACATATCTCAAATAAAATAAAATGAAATAATATGAGGATGACATATTTTTATTAAAAATAAAAATAAAAATAAAATAAAAAAGAAATTAGATGATTTTTAACGTATTTTTAATATATTTTTATTATAATAATATGTTCATGATATATTATATACTTTTTTAATATATGTATTAAATTAAATTTATTTTATTTTTATTATATATCATACTATTAAAATATTTTATACTGTATAAAAAATTAAATAGAATTAAAATAAAAAATATTTTATATATTTTATTTTAACTTTACTTGATTTCTCTTAAAATAAATTTCTACTCAACCACTGGTTGTGGGCTATAGTAATATAATTATCTATCGTCTTTAATGACGTAATAGCAGTATGGCATACTAAAGGTTTTTTTTTGCTTTTTTGCAATATGGTTAATTAAAGTTTGATGAAACGAAGATATTATGTTTTCAAAAAAAGCTAAAAAGAAAAAAAAAAGAAAAAAAAAACGATTGGGAGCAGCTCTCTAATCCAAAATATATCATTAATAATAAATGTGCAATGACCAAAATATCCCATTTTCCATCATTAAAATCTAAAAATAGTAACAAAAAATGACCAAAATGTCCCCCTCTTCTTGAATGAAAAAAAAAAGTCACGTATGTATACAATATATCAGATGATTCCTAGCATTTTTCAAATGGAAATAGTAAACGGAAAAAAAAAATAAAAAAAGCGGGATCCGTATATTTTTTTTAGAGGGTCAAAAGTTATGAAAAAACAATGAACGTTGCGTCTCCAAGCTATCCTCGATAGCCGATAGTATTTAAAAAGATGGAAGCCCAAAGTCAAACTCAACACAGATGAACCGAGCCAAACTCCAAAAACTCCGGCAGCTCGTCTTCTTCCGCTTCAAAAGGTTCTTCTTTTGTCTCTGTTCTTTCCCCTTCCGCATGTTTGAGAACTCTTTCGTCGAATACTTATTTTTCAACCTCACTCTGTCTATCTTTTATTTCTTTTTCCTTTTTTCCTTTTTGATTCAATTTGTTAGTTCAGTACCAAACTAATATATTCTCCTCCCCCTCCTCGTCTTCTTCTTTCTCTGGAAGTAACAGATAGAAAATATGGCTGAAAACTTGAAGAAAAGCTACTTTGAGGTGTTGGGTCTTTGCTGTGCATCAGAGGTAACTTTGGTTGAGAGGATTCTGAAATCGCTCAATGGGGTCAAAGAAATTTCAGTGATCCTACCGACAAAAACTTTAATTGTTGTTCATGACACTGTTTTCATATCTGAGATTCAAGTCGGTACGTGCATTACTCTTTTCCCTGTTAATCGATAACATAAAAAATGATTGGATGTTCCAGTCCAAACGTATTCAATCTATTTCCACCAGCATGTCTCTGATGAACAATGAAAACACAGCCCAACCATTTTCTTTTTCTTGAAAGGAAAGCCCAAGCATGTTAGTTTTGCTTTGGATTAGCTAATACAACTTCTCTTGTTGATAACAACTTAGAAAGTTTAAGTCTTCTTGAAAAAAAAAAACAACTTAGAAAGTTTAAATCTTATTAAGAAAAAAAAACAACTTAGAAAGTTTAAATATATAATGCTGATGATAATTTGTTTATTTGTTCATAAAGATACACCATAGCTCAACAAAGAGTACACACTGTACTCTCTCTTCGCTCAGCTCTCCCAGAATTCTCTCTAATTCCATGAACACTTGCTGATGCTCTAGCTGTTACCATGCTATGACAGCGTGTGTGTACCTAATATGTGTAGATTTATTTATTTGTACGATAATGTCAGTTGATGCACTGAACAAAGCAAGGCTGGAAGCTACCATTAGACCACAGGAAGAGAGCAATTTCCAGAACAGATGGCCAGCCCCATCTACAATGGTTTGTGGCTTATTACTTGCACTGTCCTTTTTGAAGTATATTTATCATCCATTGGAATGGTTAGCTCTTGCTGCGGTTATTGTTGGTCTCCCCACCCTCGTATTGAGAAGCATAGCATCCATCCGAAACCTTACTCTCAACATCAACATTCTTGTTCTCGTGGCAGGTAATGGTTTAAGGAACTACATTTGATTATCTTATGCCTTTTTGTATAAGAATGTATAATCCAATCATTGAAATATAATAAAACAAGAGAGGGGGGGGGGGGGGGGGGAGAGAGAGAGAGAGGAAGTGAATGTTTACCTAAACCAATATGTCAGTTCTTCATCATATTCTGGGAGATGAATCTTTAGGATGAACTTTAAACAAACAGCCAATCAGTGGTCTAGAATTTAGAAATGTTATATTTTAAGGTGGAATAGGTATCATTATGAGAGATGCAAATCTGCAGCCTTAGCTTAAGATAATTTGGCTTTAAGTATCACACTTAGTGCTGCATTCCCTGCAAAGACTGGGAAAAGTCAAGAACAAAGAAATAAAGAAGCAAATAAAAAGAGATTGTGAGAAAGAACTACATAGTAACATGTCTTACATTACATGTTTGATGCTTTCTAGTGGTGGGGACGCTTGCTCTACAAGATTATTGGGAAGCTGGTACTGTTGTCTTTCTGTATTCCATTGCTCAGTGGCTTGAGTCAAGAGCAAGTTACAAGGTCTGCTACAAATTCTCTCTCTCTTTTCACTCACATACACAATTAATTGACATGACCTGCTAATTAAATGGCCTATCTCTGTTCTTTGTTTCACGTATAATAAAGGTTAGCTAATCAAGCTACCTTGAGAAGCACATACCAAAAGTACATATCTGAAAATTCTTTTTGCCCATCGATCATGCAATTATGCACAAAAGTACCATAGTAACAGCATCTTAACACAGGATCACGGTCAGCTTTTAACAAGAAGAAGAAAATATTGTCTATGTTGGATCACCTGTAAATCTCCATCTCACTTTCTTGCTTTTCTTGTGTTTTTCTGGTGGTCGCTTAAGCATAAAACCACATCACTGCCTGGTATTAAAAAAACCATATGATGCCAATCAACATTTTTGAGCATGCGTCAAACTATGTCCTAGTATTGATAGGATAATAAACTCCTGACAGGGAAGCAGTAGATATAGTATTTGCTGCATTTGCTTTGTGCTATCACAGACTTTCACATCACTTCAAGTCTTAACTGCTCCATTAGATCTTTCTACATGAGAGTGCCAACTATATTCTAAATTTAATTCCTTATTGTGAATTGAATCCTTATATTACTGAAATTCAACCATGTGACCCAAAGGTTTAGCAGCATAAATGATTTTGGCTTTAGTATACTATCTCTCAACACATTTTGAATACCAATTTAGCTGTTGGTTTCATCCATTTATTATGGGATTGGCTTATCAAAAAAGTTTGAAGTAATGCTGCAACTGAAATTTTTTGGGTAAAATAGATTTAAGCTTTGGGTACTATATTACTATTTAAGGACAAAAAGAAGGGTTATCATAACAAAGTGGAAAAAAACCACTAAGGAAGAAGCTAAAACTTTGAACAAGGCATCTATTTATCACTTATAGATTCTTGAAACCCATAATTCTTACATCACACTGATAATATAAATGAGCTCTGGAGTTTAAGTTCCTATGATACCCTGATAACAAATCCCTCTGGGACTTCCCGTTTGTGAATATTTTTTATTGTTCTAAATTCATGCTACACTCAATTTCTATATTGGTTTAACAATTTTATGTCCTTAATGTCAACAATGCACCTCGTAGGCTATGGCTGCAATGTCATCTTTAATGAGCATGGCTCCTCAAAAAGCCACAATAGCTGAAACTGGAGAAGATGTTGATGTCAATGCTGTTGAGTTGGACACAGTCCTTGCAGTCAAAGCTGGCAATGTTATTCCCCTTGACGGAGTTGTTGTGGAGGGGAAATGTGAAGTTGATGAAAAGATGCTGACTGGAGAATCATTTCCTGTCACCAAAGAATTGTATTCACCTGTTTTAGCTGGCACCATCAACGTAAATGGTTGATCATCCTACCTTTCATTATTCATATTTTAGTTAAAAGAACAAATTGGAATGCCTTCTGCTTATAGTTTGGAACCTTTTTCTTTTCTTTTGTTTTTTTCTCTTTCAGGTTATATTAATTTTAAAACTACAGCTTTAGCAAAAGACTCTGTTGTAGCAAGAATGGCAAAGCTAGTGGAAGAGGCCCACAACAAGAAGTCTAAAACTCAGAGATTCATAGACAATTGTGCAAAGTACTATATTCCCGGTTAGTTGCTGTCATCTATGCAAAATGCTATCACCCCCTTTTGAATTGAGACTTGAATGATTTCTCTGGTGGGATGCAGATGTCCAGGAAAGGTGAAGAACATAGTGTGTCATTGTCTAATATAATTTCTTTACTTGGGAAAACAAACATGATTTTTCCAAAAGTACAAAAAGAATATTTTCATGAATTAAACAGCATATAGACCTCATAATTAAACAGAGTAGTCAGTCACTTCTTGGGAAGCTGTAGGTTTTTTCACTAGAAATTGAGAAGAAGTTCAAGTGTTGTTTGAAGCTACACAACCTCAAAAGCTCATGATGAACGATCCTCAAGATATTTCCCTTTGCAGTTTGATGCTTAACATACAGAGAAATAAGTACATAGAAAAAAGCATATGTACATGCTATACTTCACTAATATTTCTTTTTCACACATTTTCCTATGTAATTTTGCAGTGGTTATGCTAATATCAGGTGCCCTTGCCGTGATTCCGGTTGCACTCAGACTTCCTAACGAAAATAGCTGGTTTCATTTGGCAATAGTAGTGCTTGTAAGTACTTGTCCATGTGCGCTTATCCTCTCTACACCTGTTGCAATTTTTTGTGCACTTTCAAAGGCTGCAACAAATGGAGTTCTATTCAAAGGTGGAGATTATCTTGAAATTCTTGCAAGTGTTAAGATTGCAGCTTTTGATAAAACTGGGACAATAACAAGGGGAGAGTTTGTAGTGATGGATTTTCTGGCTGTTAATGATGATGTTAGCTTGAGCACGTTGCTCCACTGGTAAAAACTTGTTCATTACAATTTTATTCTTTGGTAAAAAAAAAAAAAAAAAAGAGACAATGATATGTGGTTTTTGAATAAGAAAAAGTAAAAACAGTTATGAAAACTGCACAGGGTTTCAAGCATTGAGAGTAAATCAAGTCACCCAATGGCAGCTGCACTTGTTGATTATGCACGATTACACTCCATTGAGCCAAAGCCGGAGAATGTGGAAGCGTTTCAAAACTTTCCTGGTGAAGGAGTGTTCGGGAAGATTGACCGGCATGATATCTATATTGGAAACCGGAGAATTGGTTTAAGATCTGGGCATAAGACAGGTACAATCAATTGTCTTTCTTTGTTCAAAACTTATTTCCTGCAATTTTAGTTGTTGCTGATGATTTTATCCTTGTTCTGCATTACAGTAGAATCTCATAAGATGAAAGGAAATACAGATGGTTATATTTACTCTGGGACAAGTCTAGTTGGAATATTCAGCCTCTCTGATAGTTGTCGATCTGGGGCCAGGGAGGCAATTGAAGAGATGACGTCGTTGGGGATTAGATCTGTCATGCTTACAGGCGATAGTCATACTGCAGCCATGCTTGCACAAGATCAGGTTGAAAATTCATTACCAATTAACCAAACCTAATCTTGTCTTGGTGTTGTTGTTCTTCTTTGTATGTTTCTGCACAATAGGAATATTGATGAGCAATTACATAAAAATTGGGTTAACCACTTGGTACCAAATAGCCTTCAGCATGGCCTGTCAATGGATATTATTTAAGGTTTCTGAAATCATTTATGAATTCGGTCAGTTCTCAATCCGTTCAAGCTCTCCGAAATTCAAAACTCATAACCGTTTTGCACTCAACAACTTTCCATGTAGCCATGTTGTTGCTTTAATTTACCTTCCAATTTTTTTGTAGCGTGAGTTTCCAAATGATTTGAAAAGATTTTTTTCATACAATGTATAAACTTTCTATGCAGCTCAACCATGCTCTTGATGTTATCCACTCAGAGCTTCTACCTGCAGACAAGGCACAAATAATTGAGGACTATAAGAAGGAAGGTCCAACAGTCATGATTGGGGATGGCATGAATGACGCTCCTGCATTAGCTACAGCTGATATTGGCATCTCAATGGGAATTTCAGGTTCAGCACTCGCAATGGAGACAGGGCATGTAATTCTCATGTCAAACGACATCCGAAAGATACCAAATGCCATTCAACTTGCAAGAAGAACACTTAGGAAACTCATTGAGAATGTCATTATATCCATCAGTACTAAAGGTGCTATCCTAGTTTTGGCGTTTGCGGGTTATCCGCTCATTTGGGCAGCAGTTCTCACTGATGTTGGGACATGCTTGATCGTAATTTTGAACAGCATGCTACTGTTGAAAGAGACATCAAAATCTCGTGAAGACTTTGCAAGATCCAACTATGGCACCTTCACTATGACCTCAACTCTGAAGGAAAAAAGCACAACTGCTGTTGGTGGGAAAGGTACTTATGATGGAGGTTATCATATCCCTGAGGCAAAGAAATGCAATGACAGATGCAAATGCTGTAAGAAAGTCATTCATTCTGATGCAGTTGAATTGGACAATGATGCGTGTACTTGCCTATTGCCTAGAAAATTGGAACCATGCAATAATGTTGCATCAACTGGCAAAGGTTGCTCTAACTGTACAGAAACCAATTGCAAGTATGACAATTTTGGAGATATAGCAGAAACTAGTAAAGTTTGTTATCCCCAAAACAGTGAACCTCAATCTCGGCAAAGGAAATGCTGCGGCGGATCATGTGGTGTAGCACAGGGTGCAACCATTATTAATACTGCCTCTAGCACTGCGGGCCTGGAGAAAGCTATTGTTATTGATGCTTCTATGATTGCAGAGATCAGAGAGTGTTGCAAGCGGTCAGGGGAGCAATGCTGTGGTAAGCAGAGGCAATGTGGAGCTGGTTTTGTGGACAGCTTATCAGAAATTGTGATTAATTAGATGCTCCTTCAATTATAGGTAGATGTTCCAACTTAGTAAGCATGATTTTCTAGTATTGTCGGACTTTAGCCAATTGCATTCAATTTTAGGCTGATCCCATGTATTTCGATCGGGTCTATTAGACATTGTGAGCATCTTTGGCACTGTGTGTGTTGAAAATCATGCGAGTAATTAAGATCGACTCTGCTAAATTGGATCGGAATTCATTTCCTTTTTGCATGTTCATTTTAGAATATAGGCAATAACTGATCATTGCACGTATAATGCTAATTCATTTCCCTTTGGAAACGTACGGCTAGCTTTACCAATTGATCTCAACTTGTTCTTGATAAAAATAGGTACATTGTTTTTTTCAAAATAAAAAAATAGCCATTCTTTTACTAAATGGGTAGATAATTAGCTGTTCCTATATATTTTTTTTAGGAATAGTAAATTCAATTAATTAAACACCTATTTTTAAAATCATTTGAGACAATAATGATCTCATGTTATGATCTTGATCATGATATTGAAAAATACTATTTCACATCGTACGGTCCTACGTGGTAGTGATTTTGTAATTCTATTAAACACCTCTTTCTGTAAAGGATTGAACGCTGTTCAACATAATTCTATTATAAATATGGACTAATATATATATATATATATATATATATATAGGCATCACAAGAGAAGAACCTCCAGCAATACTACCTGATCAGATGATCTGATTTCCAATCTATAGAAAATGTCCAACAATAAAATAAAGAGACTATATTGTTATAAGTATATTAATCTCACAAGTACACAAGACACACAAACCAGTACCGATGTTCAGCAAAGTGCAGAAAAATGGAGAAACCAAATTTAAAAAATAATAGATACATAAATAAATCATGGATCCCTCCCATGTACGGTTCTATTCATGAGACAGACGTACGAATGGGGATGGAAAAAAGCCCTATAATTAATTACAATATTAAGAAAAACGGTCGACATTGTCACGTTCAGAATTAATGCCTGCTTGGCCACGAAAGAAGGCTGTTGATGTGAACCTGTACCTTGTGGCGGTAGGCTTGATGATCTACTAATGTAAGTTCCTTTCTCTTTTGTGTTTTTACCTTGTAAGCCTAAGCCAAGATTACAAAATTTGCTGCTGCTGCTCTATCAAAAATTCTAACATGGTTTATTTTATAATTAACACATAATGAGAACAGCAATTCTTGCTCATTCTCTATCCAACCAATAGGTATCAAATTCCGAGCTCCGTTTTCTCCAAAATGGCCTATATCGATGCTGTAAAGTTTAGCCCATTTATTCTGATCCCACTCCTTCAATGTCCATACGTTGTAGTATACTGCAGAAACTCCCACCTCATAGCCTATATAACATAAGTAATTCCCCATTGCCATAAGCTGGCTTCCCTTATAAAGTCCCAATTCCTGTGGAATCCGAATGCAGCGAGTGGTTTCATCACGAATGTCAATGGCGTGAATAGAGTAGTACTTCTCCTCTTGGTTGCAACCCCAACATGTAGATATGGAATACAGAAATCCACCAACGTAAATCGGCTGCTGCAGATACATATATGGATTATCGCAAAACGACGACGGCTACGGTACTGTTCCTTCTTGAGAATTATGCCTATCTATTCTTCTCCATGACGTACCTACGCCCACAGTTGCTATCCCCCAATGATATTTTCCCGTGAAGTCCACACGAGGGTTTATTACCTGAAAAATGTTAAATATACTTGATAAAAATTAACAAAAAATTTACTTCTCTACATAATTGATACCTTGACATGAAATTTGAAATTAAATTTCAAAATGAAAACTACAAAATGAGTCGTAAGTTGTAGCACTACTCTTATTACCTTGAGTTGATCTCCGGTTTCAGGGATGAAAGCAATGTTGCTGAAGTGATCAAAAGCACAAAGATTGCCGACGGGGCCAGGGAGTTTCATGACTTTGCCGGTAAGAGGATTTGCAACATATAAAATACCGCACAAGCTGAGATCATTTCTGGGTTTGAAATTTTGAATAGCACCACTCCCCCAGAACTATCCAAGATTTCCCCGTTAAACTTGTGTTCATAATCTGTCAGTTTGAATTTTCCGTTTTTGTACTCGACAAACGACAGTTGTCTATGTGACGCTGATCTTGTCGTAGGAGTTGCCAAGGTTGATCTGCGTTCGAACGAAGAGCCCAGGTTTTGCATGTAGAACTTCTGAACTTGCATCCTTACGAAAACGGGATCACGTATTGCAGTAGCCCAAGTTTTGCAAACGTACCTCGCAGACAGGTGCAAAGTCTTAGGAGGAACACGACTGAGAATTTGGATGAGAACATCCTCGGGAAGATCTGTTATGTCCATGTGTAACGCCCCGTCTCAGAGTTTGGGAGAGTTGGCTTATTTTTCTCGAAGTCACCTCCAATAATATAACTACCAACTCCAGAATTTTTTATAAAACGTAGGCTCATTTATTCAATACAAAAATTCATATCCCCCCACAGAAAAATTAAATAAGAAGTTCAATAAAATAAAATATCATTTCCACAAGTACTTGAATTGTCTATAACTCAACGTATCAAAAATAACCACCAAAGATAAAACAATTAAAAATGATCCTCCAAAATAATACTTATACTATTAGCACTCATTATTATATGACCATCATACATTTCCAAAACATTCAACTCTTATTCTCAATGGAGCCATCAACGTTATCTGAAAAATGTTATAGAAATAAAAGGTAAGTTATTAACAACTCAATAAGTAGAAAATATATACTAGTATATAAACATGAGCATTTACAGAATTCAAAATGCAAAACAAAATATTCTCTTATTTTCATAATGCATAGTCAGAACATGTTATCAAAAAATGTCAGGACGAAAGTTCAGAATAATCAACTTAAAATTCTTTTGACATAGCATAATTGAAACATCTTATCAAAACGGAATATCATGTTTAACTCCAGTGGTAGGATTATGCAAATCTTGGCGGTCAACCAAGTAGAAACAGAATGTGAATTTTTCACTATTTATTCTCGGAACCCTGAGTGTGCACACTGAAAAGACGACGCAGAAAACCACTTTGCAACCAAAATGAGTGTATCAGAAACAGAAAAATTGGTATTAACCCAACAGAATGGAACAAAAATAGAAATAGAATGTCATGTCAAAGATTTTCAAAGATCACATCATATCATATCATATCATAGTAAAAAAACTTTTCCATAATAGCACAGCTTAGGTTAGAAAAATATATCTTATGCAAAAATTTTTATATTCGCTCTTTTTGCATAGTTCAAAAATAGAATGACAAAATAGTTCATGTCTATACCAGTTCATGTCAGAAAATACTTTATTCGTATACGAAATTTTATGCATATGCGAAATAAATAATTGAGATAGTTTCAAATTTTTTTTATCAGAAAAGAAGCACAATTTTCAAGATTGACCTCAGTTTATATTTTTAATGCAAAGTTTAACATAAGAATCCCGCTTACTTGAATTTCTTAACTTTTCAAAAAAAATTATACATAGCACCGAACAAAATGAATCACCAATAAAAATATCATGTGATTCCATAAATTTTCACAAGAACACTTATCTCAATAATTAAAACTTGAAATGCTAAAAATCATCCTATTTTAATTCTTTCAAATCCTTAAAAATTCTCATAACCCTAAATTACCATTATTTTCCAAAATCATCAATATCCACTTAAAATACATACTTAATATCAACTTAAACACCAGTCTCTCTAGCGTCCAGAAGATCACTTATTACTCTCTCTAGCGTGCTCTTTCCTCTCTCTAGCATCTCTACTTTTTCCAGCCATTATTGGCCGTTTTTGAAGGAAGGCAGAGCTTTAGCCCCTCCCTCTCTCCCTTCCAGCCCTCTAGGTCTATTTTAGTGTATTTACTACTTGCTTTTTTTTATTTTTTCATGTTATTTGGTGTTTTGTCTATAGTACATGAGAAGCCGATTTGCTGCTTGTTGGACTTCTACGACCACCACGTGCCAGAAAGATGGACTCTATAGTCGTTGATCTATAGGAGGGGAGGAAGAACGCGTCCAGAAGAGCGACGTGTTGCTCTCACGCGCCTAACGGAAATCACGTCCTCACCATGCGCCGCCACATCTACAGATCTCCTCCGCCATGTGCGACATATTTGGAATCAGAGGCTTCAAATCTTCAAATCTGTCATTTCGGGTGTCCTCCCAGCACAGTGCGTGCTCCTCATGCGTCGCCACTGCCGGCGGTCGTTTGGTGTATTGCTTCTCCTCGTTTATTGTTTTCAATAACCAACGATCAAGACGATGTGGATGTAATAGTCCCCTTCGGCCGGAACAAATCAACAAACTGCAACATGCTTTTCTCAACTGCGACTTTTTGTTGCAGGCTTATAGTCTGTCTTTCAGATTATGTCAAAACCACTTATGAGTGGCTTCCCTTTATGGGAATTGGCAAGATAGCACCCTTTTTATTTTCTCTTTGTGTTTTAGTGCTGCTTTTGTTTGTTTTCGGATGACTGTTGGGGACTCCCACCCCTTGACTATTGTGTCGTTGTATCCTTATAGTTTATCTATAAAATATTCACCTTCAGAGAAAAAAAAAACTTAAACACCAGTCTCCTAAAATCAAAAACTCCACCTACTTAAATAATGTAACACCAATGATCTAATCCAAAATATTTTAGAAATCGAGCCCGACCCAAAACCATGTAATCTTCAAAATAATTTAACAAAACACAAATCAAAAATGAAAAAGGGACCCATTAGTACACAAGCCCATAAGGCCCGATTTGAAAATTGTAACTGCAAAACACCATTTTTAAAAATGAGGGCAAAAAATGTAGTTTTATAAAACCAAACCTATCACTGCCTATGCTAGGAGCCTATGAAAAACACAAAACCGCATCTTTGTTTTGTTTAAAACCTTAAGAGAGGACAAAACTATAATTCTACTAGACCAATTTTCTGCAACAACATGAAACAAGTAAACCAAGATTATCTTGCAGGGAAACTTTATAAACACTAGAGGTACTCGTGCGGCAGAGGTTCACCGTGAGAGGAAGTGGCATGCAGCGGAGCAAGGGACAAGGCGGCGGTATTGGGTGAATTGCTGGAGTTTTTGGCTGTCCTGGGTGGTTTTCGAAAGGTGTGATTCTCGGTTACGTGGTTGCCGTGATTAGCAAAAGGAGAAATCATGGTGGGGCTTGGCTGCGCCAGTGGTTCATGGAGGCGACCGACTTGTAGAGATGTGCATGGCAAAGTATTGTGCATGACATGTGGTCTAAAACATTGTTCTCACAACTGGGCCTTGCTAAATATATATATATATATATATATATATATATATAATTTTTCTTTGAGTTGGGCCTCGACTCAAGAATAAAAAAATCAAAAAATCAATTTGCCTAAAAAATTTCTTAACCCATAAAGTATTTTAACATAATTATTAAACCCAACGAGAAAAGTCATAATCCACCAAAACAAAAGTTTTAGTCTCGTAATTTATTTCAAAAGAAAATTTAATCGAAAATTTAAATGATTTTCTTGCACAAATAAATAATTAAATAAAACAATTTTGAAAAGCGGAAAGGTGCTGGTACTAGGTGTTACAGTACACCATGTCTCTGGCGGGTGCTTGATTGAGAGAACAAGCGGCTTCCGCACTAGTGTCCTGTGAGCCTCCATATTTTTTCATTAATTGAGTCCTGCACAGCCCGAAATATGGCGCTCTTGCTAAAAATCGAGCTTTCGTCCTCTTCACAGTTTTCTCTCCCTTTTTCCCTTCGATTTGAATGTTTTCTCTCCTATAGTCCGCGTTTGCTTCGTTTTCATTTTTATTTTATTTTTTTAAAATCATTAGATGACGTGGCATTATGCCACATTATCCGACTCCAGCAAAATGGGGACTCTGTGTAGATTTACTCTAACTATATATATATATATATATATATATGCACAAAATTAAGACAGAGGAGAAATGATATATATATATATATATAATATATATGTATATATATATTTATGTTATAATAAATGACTATCTAATCTTTACTTAACGAATTTTTTTATTTTTTTGTTAATTTTTTTATTTCTTTTGTTAAAATTATCGACCACTTAATACTAGATACTCAAAACACTAGAAATAATTTAAAATTTAGATTAGATTAATAACATATATAATTTAAAACTATATCTAAATTATAAAATTATAATATAGATAATACAAATTATTCCGTTTGTTCAAATTAAATAAGTTATAAATAATAAATTCGAATAAATTATTCTTTTTTTGTCTTCATATGATTTAGATAATATAAATTATAGAAATTTTAAATTATAGAAATTATAGAAATTTTGAATTATATCTAAATTATATATAAGTTTAAATTTAGATATTATGTATGATTATAATTTAGATATGATTTAAAATTTAGATGAAATTAGTGAGATATATAATTTTAAATTATATCTAAATTATTCTGAATTTCAATTTAGATAAATTTTAAATTATATCTAAATTATATATATATATATATATATAAATTTAAATTTAGATATTATATATAAATTAAATTTAGATATCATATGTAAATTAAATTTATATATATAATTTAGATATGATTTAAAATACAATTTAGATTTAAATCATATGGATAAATTTTTTATATATGATTCAAAATTTCTATTCATTCTTTATATTAAAAAAAGAAATGTAAAATAATTAAGTTTAAATCTATTACCAACTACATTTGTGAATACAGTTATTTGAATAAATATTATTTATTTCTTAATTTAAATTCATTAAGAAACATTAAATTCAAATAATAATATTTTATAAATAAAATTATAATAATTATTAAATAATTATCTTTCATAACTTCTATTCACATCAAATTATAATTTACTTTATATAATTCTTTTGTTGTTAGGATATTTTCTTTTTATTAGCTGTCAAATATTTGTTGTAACTTACATTTTTTCTTCTATGTATTATATTATTAATCGATTTTTTTTTAATATATTATTTATAACCATTTTATTAAATTAGAGAAGCATGCACGTTGCATCTTCGTGTTATAAATATATATAAAAAACTAAAAAAAGATAATATTATTATAAAATACTTCCTTAATTACTAAATAAAATAAAATTTTCAACAAGAGCCTCCAGCGAGAAGAGTAGTATTTTTCGAAATTTTCATATTACAAAACTACCATTCATTTCATATAGAGTTGTAAAATAATTGTAAGTTTATTATTTTCCTTCTATAAAATAATTTTATTTTTATAAATTATTTTATAAAAATGATCCTCATTATATAAAAAAGTTGTGATAATGTGAAACCAACAAATTTTTTTTTTTTTAGTTTTTTTTTTCTTAAACTAATTGAGTTCTTTTACTCATCATCTATATTTAATAAAAGGGAAAAAAAAACTAAATGATATATAGTAATAAAATTATGAGTAGAACTTTTCTTATACATGGGCTAAGAAAACTCACTGTTCTATGGCTTAGTTCCCTCCATATGTGTAATTAATTAACACCACTCTTTTTAAAATGAGTACTACTTTAAGGAATAATGTTAATTTATAAATAGACATAATTACTTTTAGGAATGATGTTCGATGGGTGCATTTTCTTTTTCTTTTCTTTGTTGTCACGGGCACTTGAACATAATTCATTGGTTCATGAAGTCAGAGACTCAGAAGACAAGATGAAAGGGGCATGGTTCTTTGGTAAGATTTATGGAAGATATTTGAAGCTTTATACCCTGCAAGTATCAGAAGAAGTGAGACTTTATGAAGATGAAGACATTAAAAATAAAATAAAATAAAATTGGAGCCATTGCCTTCTGATCTTTTGATTCCACTGATTACACCGGTCTTAAGCAGAGCTCATCTGTGGATTTTCTATATTAAATAACATCTATTTGCAGATGCCAGAATAAAGGTGGGAACAATATTCCAAAATGGAAAAACATAATCTTTTACATTGCAAATTAAGATACCAACATTAAACTCAGGAACTACAGCAGAGATACAACAAACTCTTCGAAAGTCTTAATTGTATGGGCTCTTAAAGAGAGAACCATATATAAGGTTTAAAAACAGTCAGGTAAGTTGCAGGTTCTTTATAAACTCCTAAACCTCCCCGAGATAAATCTGTTTATCGCTACTGCAAGATCCAACAATAGGCTCACTGGGATGGAAGACGCACTCATTAACCGATCCAGTATGGCCTGGGAGCTTATACAAGATGCGTCGAGAAGTTGTATCCCATATGTAAACCATCCGATCTGAACTCCCTGCCGTGACTTTGCTTCCATCAGGAGACCAACCACATTTCAACAAGTTCTTTTCGAAGTTGTGTTGGTGCCCTTCCAATACCTTCACACATCGATTTTGTGGTGCGTATGGACGCATATCCCATATGCACAGCTTGCAGTCCATACCATTTGTAAGGAGATAGGAGCCATCTGGACTCAGCTGCATACCTGTTATCATATCTTGATGCCCTTGAAGAGTCATTGTCACTTCACCCTTGCGCAAGTCCCATACCTTTATGTCATTGTCAATACCACCTGTGAATATCTTGTCCGATGCATCCGAGAAACTCACAGCTGTGATTTGATATTTATCTGGAAATGTTTGGATTGCACCCCTCTGCCGCATGTCCCACAGTTTGGCAGTTCCATCATCAGATCCACTAACAACGAGTGGCGGTCCCCTTCGAGAAGGGCAACATGAATTCACAAATGATGAGTGCTCTGCCATTTTCTTTATTTGTTTCCCTGTTTCAACATCCCATGCCCTCAGGGTTTTGTCAGGACTGGCAGATATTATCTGAGATCCATCACCAGTCCAGTGAAGATCCAAAACTGCGTTCTTGTGTCCTTTTAGAACCATGAAGTTCTTGCACTCCCCATGTACGTTCCACAAAAAGATTTCTCTATCATGAGATCCAGATGCAACTACTGTTCCCGCTGGATTGAACTTCATCGTGTAGATGGCGCTCTGGTGACCCATCAGCAACATGATTGGTGAGTCCAAACTTGAAGTCCGCTGTTTCCCATTTGGCCCAGGTGCTTGTGGACCACCATACGGGACAGTAGACCATTCCATTGGTCTTGGGCCAGCCGTAGACAAAGCATTCTCACCCCATGCTGGAATAACTTCCATCTCTTCCTGCTTTCTTTAACAGGTGATAACCTAATCTTTATGGAGCTAATCCTGAGATAAAAACTTAACAAATTAGCCATCCATGTAAAACAAGCAGGATGAAGAGCTGAATATGGAATTTCAGAACTCCTCATCAGTTAATTCAGAACCTTAAAACTAAAAAAAATTACGGTGATCTCCCCCCCCCCCCCCCCCGCCCCAACCAAAAAAAAGGTTAAAAAGAAGTGCTATCGACCAACCTAAACCACTGCATAAATAGAAACAATGAAATGAAATGTGCTCCGACCTACACTTTTTTTTTTTTTTGGTTGAAGGTGAATAGTATCACAGCCAATACTTGTTAAATTTACACTCCAGTTTCTCAAATAATTATGAACGAAGACTATCACATTAAAAAATGAACAAAGACAATATCATTTTTGACCATGTACCATGTTAACCCACAACATGAAAACAATTGACAATCACTTATTCAATATATGCAAAAACCATTCAGATTTGATCGCATGCTTCAATCAAAGTTAACACAAAAAATATAACATTTTTTTTTTTTGGTGTTAACTATGATTGGTGCATGCAATAAAAAATATTAAAAGTATATGATCTTTACATACAGAATTTCAGATCTGTGTGGTATGATTTGAAACTAAGACCTCTAACCTAATATTATCCTACCCCTTAACTGATGAGAAAGAAAAAGGAGTTTTTTTGTTTTGGGGGGGGGGGGGGATAGGGAGGTCGCATTGGTTATCTTCCTTCTTTATTTAAGACAATGATTGAAGAAAAATAGAACTTCATAAATCTAATAAAGTTTTCCAAAGAGAAATAGAACCTAACACCATAAAGTATAAGTTGAATGTGATATAGAGACAAGACAGGACTAGGTAGATATTTGATTTAGTTTAACGCACTACTCACTGCAATTGAGGAGAGCCACTCATGTGATACCAAATCAAGATTCAAGAATAGTAGGGAGCTGCAGCGTCTTTCTTGGAGAATCAACTACGATAGTTCAAGTCGAGTGAAGACTAAAGGGAGGAGACTTTGAAGATGTTCCCTATGTGGGTGTTTCAGGTGGTTATCAGTCTATGTGGATATTTTGGGTGGTTATCAGTCTACGGGTTTGGGTTGTGGTATTTGTGGTATTTTGGGTATTTTGGAAGGTGTGTTGTATTCCATGGGTATTTTGGACTTGTGGTATTTTGGATAATTTTCTTGGGCTTGTTAGGTTTTTCATGGGATAGGTGTTTTCGAGCATTCATGCGCTAGGTGTTTTCTAGTATACAACCAGTATACTTGTTTACTCCTTTTGATAAATATAACATTTTTACTTATAAAAAAAAAAAAAGATATTTGATTCAAATCTTAATAACTCCTTTTTAATGACCAAGATGAATACAAAACTCATATTACAATGCACGAGGTTGGAGATTTACAGATGAAATCCATTCTAACTAAATCCTACCTATTTATAACCATTTTAGAAAGAAAGAAAAGAAAAAGCGAGACACACTCATATCCACACATGAAAATAAGTCATTTATATCAGTTATTAATTCACAAATGGCAAAACTAATGGTGCAGTGACATGGCACTCAATTAACATCAACAGAGGCATATAATATCACACGTGTATAACAAGCTTCAGTGGCCAAATTATTGGGATTTCTAGTGGCTGCCCTCACTGGAATGCCTTTTTTTTTCAGAATTTTTCAATCTCATGTATTCTAGCGGATCAAATCTTGAAGTTTTAGATAAGACAGCCTAGGGCCCTTCCAAGAAAGTTTATTTTCCATTCTTTTCATCAGGCTCTCATAGCACAGGATAGAAAATATTTTCCAGACTAAAACAACTTTAAGAGCAGCCTTTTTAGTTTGGACAGTCTCCTTAGGAAATTATCCTCAACATTGATAACCTAAGGACATGTCATATCATCGCAATTGATTAAAGTTGAACGTTAAAAAGGAGCAAAAATATATGTAGGCCACCATTTTACTCCACTTTGAGGTTGTCAACACATTGCAGAATGACTTCATTTGTAGCATTGGCTGGCTTGGGATATGCCTAAAAAAACAGTAGATCTCTTTGCAAATTAGAGAGAGCTATATACACCCCTCAAATTGCAATAGAGTGGAAGATGGCTTCTATCCGTTACTTTGCTATCTATGTAGGGAAATGAATAGTAACAAATTTTTAGGACCGTGAACAGATGATGGAATAGCTTAAAACTTTTTTTTCAATACTTTGCTTCTTTAGGCAGCTCCCACGATTTCCTTGCATCTTTTCAACTCCTAATTAGGTGTTTCTCTTGTAGCCACTGTCATTGGGCTATGCCCCTTGGGTTCAACAAAACTTTCAACTACCTAAACAAACTAGTTTACAAATGTATTGTGGTTAATCACGTTTCATCATTAGCAAAAAAGAAAAGAAAAAAATCATGTTGTTCATTCAACAAGACTTGAATGCGATAGGAAATATCACAATTATTAAATACAGGATTTATATGCTCCATTAATGGTTTGATTTAAATATGGTTGGTGTATTCAAACAATCCAAGAACAGTGTCTCTTGCTTCATACTTTTCAGACTAATACTCCCTATACTCATGATAATCCCAGTCTCTGGCACAACATTCAACTTTATAAACTGATCAAGTGTTCAATCCGAATATAAGACACCATAAATTTTGCCTAACCTAAAAGAAGCTTTATCTGGCACAACATTATGGCTGTTCATTTGGAGACACCAGCTTCAACATTGTCTAATTTTTTACACCATGATAGAATTTCATATTATTCGTAAAAAATTAAAAAGAAAAAATGCAGATGACAAAATACTGAGTGAAATAAGCCTCTTTCGACCTACATCACAAATAAGTGAATTTTAAAAAAAAAAAAAAAAAAGGAAGAATAGCTCCTCGCGCATAAATAGGATGTACAACTATGTAATTAGAAATTTCTATTTCCACTTCGTTTTTACCTGTTCAAGATAACCCCTAAATTACCCAGAGGAAACTGAATAATTAAAGCCTCATATCCAACAATTTTATGTGTTTCCATCAGCGAAACACTCCCTCAGCAACCAAGTGGACCACTAATACATTATAACAGAAGAAAAAATTGGTGGAGATTGAAGGAATGAAATAATAAGCTAAATCCAGTTCGGCTATTAAGATTGAAGGAAAACAAACCGAAAGACAACACATTCAGCGCTAGGAAAAATTCCCTGCGCAGCTATCGTTTTATAGAATAAAACTAGTAAATGGAACAAGGATTCCAAGAGAGATCGAGGAAGAGAGAGAGTTTACTTGGTGGAGACTTGCGCGGTAAACCCTAGAGGAGGCTCTGTTTCTTCGTTGGCGAAGGCGACGGGGGTACCATATTTTGGGGCCGGAATCAGGTATATATCAAACCCCATATAAATTTAAGTGGACGTCGTCGTTTTCCGAGTTGCACGATTTTCTAATGCTTTTTTGGTTAAGAAATGTTTTTTTTTTTTTTTTTCTTGGCTGGTGAAGAAATGTTTAGTAGAAATAGATTTATATGAAGACGTAGTTGATGTGATAAGTTAGATTTTAAACAATTATTATTATAAAAAAATTCAATATATTATATAAAATTATGTTAATCTATAAATTTATTTTTTATAATTCCTTTTATGACAATAACATATTTTTTTTTAAATTACTATTAGGTTCGAAGGGTAGTGCTATATTAAAGGGTGTAAATGGTTTGGTCTGATCCGATCTAGTCCGGTCCAAAAAAAATGTGGACCGATTCTATTTGGTCTAGAAATTTTTTCATCTTAGACTAGACTGAACTCTTATTTAGTTCATATCAGTCCAGTTCAGTTTGATCCAAGAATAGTCTGGTCTAGTTTAAGAGTGTTTAATATGATTTAATGAGTTAATTTGATCCAAAATTCTACAATAATTAAATATATTTTTTGGCTCAAATTTAATTATTTTTAATCCAATTTATGTATTTATCACATATTTAAGCCAAAAAATATTTTTTTAAATTTACTCTTAAAAAAATGACGAAAGAAAATTAATCTAAAGAAAAAAGAAGAAAAAAAATCATTCATTAAAAACTTAAATAAAATAAAATAAAATAAAGAAATTAATTCTTAAGACTAAAAAATCCTTAAAAATTAAAAATCTAAATAAAATAATAATAATAATAACACTCCTTAAAAGTCCTGACTATGTTGAGGAAGATGTGTTGTTTCTGTCAAAATGATGAGGAAGATGTGTTGTTTCTGTCAAAATGATGAGGAACATGTGTTTCTCAGGTGCTCAGAACTTAGGGATGTGTGGCAGCACTATCTCCCTATGCTAATTACTTTTAGCTCCACTTTATCCTTTATTAATACTGTGAGAATGTTGGTGAGGGTTGGCCAGGATTCTTATTTTGAAATATTTTTTCTTTTATGTTGGAGCTTGTGGTATAGGCGAAATAAATTACAAATAGAGAATATTTTAGCTCCTTACCAGCAAGCTATTGAACATACACTGTATCTTTACAAAGCTTTTAAAGAAGTTCAAGGGGTAGGAGTGAGTGAAGCTAGGCGAATGTATCAGTGACACAAACCTCCGGAAGAATTTCTTAAAATGAATGTAGACCGAGCAATTTTTGAAGACTTAGCCCCGCTTAGATTCAGAGATGAGATGAGTTTAGATGAGTTTAGATGAGTTTAGTTTATTTTTTAATATTATTATTATTTTGGGATTTGAAAAAGGTATATTGGGAATTGAAAAAGGTGTATTGGGAATTGAAAAAGGTGTATAGGAATTTGTGTTTTATATAAAAAATTATAAAAATATAATAATAAAATGAAGATGAGTTGAGATGAGTTGAGATGAGCTGAGCTCACCTCTGAATCCAAGCGGGGCCTTAAGGATAAGGCTAGAGTGGGTGTGGTCTTGCGGATTCCAATGGAGGTGTAATCATGACAGCTAGTAAAAGTGAGGATGCAGTTGATGAAGCAGCAATAATTGAATCTTTGGCAATTTTGAGAGGCTTGCAACTATGTTTACCGTTGGGAATCCTAAATTTAATTGTTGAAAGTGATTGTTTATTGCTAATTTAGGAACTTCAAACTTCAAGCTTCAACCGACTCTTTGGCAAATGCAGGTCATGTAATTGCTGAGATTAAACAGCTTATGTCAAGGTTTTAAGAAGTGCAACTTCAACATGTGAATCGAATAGAAAACTCTGCAGCACATGCTTTGGCGAGGAATGCGTGGAATGTAGCTGGAATTTTTGTGTGGTGGGATCAATTACCATCGTTTATTCACAATCTATTATGGTTTCATGCCAATTAAGTGTATAGATGATGATTTATTATAATTGAACGAATGGCTGGTTATAAAAAAAAAAGTCCTGATTATGTTCTATAAGTTATATTATAAATTATAACTAATATTCTATATTATATATAGCCCATAAATTAATTAGTTAATTTTATTTTCATAAGTCATATCAATTAATTAATGATATTAATGATCATACTTCATATATAATTAAAAATAATATTAATATTTATAATTGTTACACGTAATCATAAGAAGAGTAATTATTAATTAGTAAATAGTAATTTAGTGATACATTAAAAGTTAGTTAACTATAACTAATAATATTATTACATTTTTACATTAGTATATTATAAATTTATATGTTAGTGAATAGTGATAAATTAGTAATAATATATTAAATAATAATAATACACTTATTACTTATAAGTTATTACTAATACTCTATATAGATATATTATCATTTTTATTTTCATACTATAATTATTATAAATTATAATATATTAATATTATAAGAGTATATATTATATATTAATATGTTTTATCACTACTCATAATCTATATTAATATTAATATTATAATTTATATACTATTACTTATATATACATATATATATAAAATAGTTGTGCATTCGGTTCGGTCCGGTCTAATCCAGGGAGAGAAATGTCCTGAACCGGAACCGAACCGAAAATATTCAATCCATAAAATAATTAGATCGGACCAAACCATATTCCATTCAATTCGGTCTATCCAGTTTGGTCCGATCCACCAGTCCGGTTCGATTTTCTTACACCTCTAGTTATATTTACAGAACCACTACTTTGAGTCTCGTTAGTTTCTTTTTTTATTTTTTGCTACATCAATTGTTTAACACTCTTAAATATTTTTAAAAAAAAATCAGAATATTAATAAACAATAATTTCTTAAGGGACGTGCTATTGGTCTCGACTTGGAATCCTGATTTGCAAATTTTTTTTAGGTTTTTTTAACTTAATAATTATTTATTTTATAATTAAATAAGTATTTATCCTAATGTTGTGACTTTTTTATTTTTAAAAAATATTATTTTTTCACATGATTTTAAATAAAAGAGTAAAAATAGCAAATTACATCCTAGTCATGTGTGGTGTAGGGATGATAATTCTAGCCTTCGGTGTTCATGTGCTTTGCGATTTTATTATTTTTAAAAAACTTCTATTTGCAGTCCTCAGATGAAGACTGCGTGTATAGATTTCACTAAGTGGCCCCGCTTGGATTCAGAGATGAGATGAGTTGAGATGAGTTTAGATAAGTTTAGTTTATTTTTTAATATTATTATTATTTTGGGATTTGAAAAAGGTATATTGGGAATTGAAAAAGGTGTATTGGAAATTGAAAAATGTGTATTGGGAATTGAAAAAGGTGTATAGGAATTTGTGTTTTATATAAAAAATTATAAAAATATAATAATGAAATGAAGATGAGTTGAGATGAGCTGAGCTCACCTCTGAATCTAAGCGGGGCCTTAAAAGAATATTCATATTGCTCTATATGTTGAATTTATTAATATTTATTATTTTGTCAATCGAATACGATTTTCCTTTTTTGATAAAAATACGATTTTTCTATGCTTTTTAGCTCTTAACTCTTATTTCGGTTTCTTGTGTGGTTAGAATGTTAGTGGATGGAGTGAGATCGGTTGGCATCTTTATATGGGTGAGCAGTGATGTTTTTAAAAATTCAACTATAAATTTATAATATTTTCTCAGGTATTTCATTTTCTCTTTCATTTGATTTTCTCATTCAGCTAGTTTTGAAAATGGGGACAATTTAACCCATTCAAAGATAGGAATGAGAGCCATTTAATCAATTCAACGATAAGGTTGTAAAGGAGTCCCAAGTACTACCACAAATAAATTTATCAAAAATCAAATAATGGAATACCAGAGATTTTTAAAGAATTGACATCTTCTCATAAATTTAAATTTCAGATAAATAATAATTTCATATAATATCAGAACAAAGATATTTTGTTAGAATCTTGACTCTTAATAGCAGAGTCAGAGATTTTCTTTAAAAAGGTCAAGTAAAGTTAAAATAAAATACATAAAATATTTTTTGTTCTATTTATATACAATTTTTTATGCAGTATAGAACAATCTAATAGTAAGATCTATAATTAAAAAAAATTATGTATTAAAAAAGTATATAATATGTCAAGAACATATCATCATAATAAAAATATATTAAAAATACAATAGAAATCATCCAACTTCTTTTTTATTTTTATTTTGATTTTTATTCATAATAAAAATATGTCATCATATTATTATTTGATTTGATTTTATATGAGATGTATTTGATTTTTAAATTAGATTAATTATGCAAAGGGGGATCAAGATAATTTTTAAAGAGAAGGGTCTGATCACGCTTACAAAGTTAGAAAAGGAAATTACTTTCGCAAAGAGGTCGTGAGATTCTCATAAAGGCAATGGCATTATCCATTTTCACTTATTTTATGACATGTTTTAAATTGCCAATTACTTTGTGCCGTAAACTTGATAGGATGATGGCAAGATTTTGGTAGGGTCAACGTAATGATGAGCGAAAAGTTCATTGATTGAGTTGAAAGAAATTGTGTATCTCTAAGTATTGAGGGGTTATGGGTTTTCGAGACCTTCACACGTTTAATATGGCTTTGTTGACAAAACAAGAGTGTAGATTGATTCAAAATGAGAATTCCTTGCTGAAAAAAATCTTTATAGCAGAGTATTATCCTCGTTGTTCTTTTTTTCAAGTTTCTTTAGGTAATAATTCATCCTATGCTTGGAGAGAGATTTTGGAAGCAAGGTCTTGGATTATGCAAGGATGTAGGTGGAGAATAGAAAGTGGTGAAAATGTGAAGGTTTGGATTGATTCTTGGCTACCCGAATGTAGAGTGCTAAATCCAGAATTTGATGGTGTAAATGCAAATGTAGTTGATATGGAGGCAATGGTAGCTAATTTTATTGCTGGCATCACAAAAGCTTGGAATATACAGTTGATTGGAGCTACTTTCAATCCAAATATAGTAGAAGATATCCTAAAAATTAGGTTGCCAGTTAACCAAAGTGTTAATAGATGGATATGGGATAAAGAAGTAAGTGGCAAGTTCACTGTCAAAAGTGTTACAAGCTCATTTAGAATTCAGATTTGGCTTTAGATGGGGAGACCTCATCTCACACACAAGACTGAGCTCTTTGGAGACGAATTTGGCATATGAAAGTTCCAAGGAAGATTAAAATGTTTGCTTGGAGGGCTTGCAAGGGAATTTTACCAATACTTTCTAATCTCAAGAAGAGAAAAGTTGCAGTTGAAGATAAGCGTTGTTTCTACTAAAGAGTTGAAGAAGATGGTAGTCATGTTTTGTTAAGATGTGAATCGGTTGAACAATTATGGCAGCAGTGTTTTCAGCTTTCTCATTGTTTTAATCCTACTTTAAACTTAATTGAGACAGTGAGATTAATTATGCAGGGACGTAATGATGATGATTTAACTCATTTTTTTATCATTTGTTGGAGTTTGTGGTGTAGACGAAATCAAATGCAGATGGATAATGTTCGAATACAACCTCTTCAAGTTGTTGATTTTGGAATGGCATTGTGCAAAGCTTTCAATGAAGTGCAGACCATTAAAAAAGCTGATGTGGCTAGATTTAGTAGATGACAACCATCGAAAGAGAGTTTTCTCAAACTTAATGTCGATGGTGCTATGTTTGCAGATCTGAGACAAGCCAGAATTGAGATTGTGCTGCGGAATAATAGTGGTGAAGTTGTAATGGCAGCAAGAAAGCATGAGGAAGTTGTTGATGAGGCAAATACTATTGAAGCTCTTGCTGTGTTAAGAGAATTCCAATTATTTTTACGTCTTGGAATTCCAAAAATAATCATTGAAACAGATTGCTTGAATGTGGTAACTGAATTGCAGCCCCTAGATGACTCCTTAGCAAGTGCTGGACATGTAATTATTGAAGCCAAGAGAATGTTGAGACGATTCTAGGAATTCAAAGTTCAACATGCAAATCGGATGGGCAATAGGGTAGCGCATTCTTTAGCTCGAAATGCTTGAAATATTAGTGACATTAATGTTTGGTGGAAGCATGTTCCCTTGTCTATTCAAAATGTTTTATGATTGATGTATTGGGTTTTATTTGAATGGAAGTTTGGCTATCAAAAAACAAAAAAAAAAAAAAGAATGTTAGTGGGTGGTGTAAGATTAGTTGGCGTCTATATATGGGTGAGTAGAGATGTTTTTAAAAATTGAAGTACTATATAAATTTAAATTATGTTCTCAGGTATTTAATTTTCTCTTTCATTTGATTTTCTCATTCAACGAGCTTTAAAAATGGGGATAATTTAATCCATTTAAAGATAGAAATGAGAGCAATTTAATCAATTCAACGATAAGATTATAAAGGAGTCGCAAGTACCGCCACAAATAAATTTTTCAGAAACCAAATAATGGAATACGAGAGATTTTAAAAGAATTTACATCTTCTCATAAATTTAAATTTTAACAACTAATAATTTTATATAATATTAAAATAGAAGTCTTTTATTAAAATTATTCTTATTCTGACTCTACATTTTACTCACTCATTTAAAACGAGTATATATGACCCATACGTGAGAGAATATTAATAATATAATACAAATAATTAAATCTTCGTCTTCTCGCAAACTTAAATTTCGAAACAAATGCCAAATTCGCAAAAAGCATTGTTTATTCTTTAATTATATTAATTATTCTTATTATTACACGTTCAAATTACAACGTGGAAAGTAGCCTTTTGCATCACAACTTTTTCAATATTCTCTTACAACAGAAAACAGAAGAAGAATCAAATACAAACAGTACAGTTGAACAGCCGGCCAACAGGACTACTACACAGCATTTACTGAAATTTCGTTGGAACTGAAGAAGCTGTAGTAGTACTAGTACTACAAGTACTTGAATTAACCGTTAACACCACAGAAGGATTTGAGTGAAATTTCTTTCTGAATGAGAGCAACTTGTGCTTTGGCATATTCAGAATTGTTAAATGGGTTGTACTGTAAAGGGTGTTTCTCATCAACCAATTCTTCTGGTACATGTATCGTCCCCTCATGGAATGCAAACGTCCCCATTGAGTATCTCTCCTCATTTTCCACCAGCATTACTCTATGCAAGCTTGCTTCTATCCTGTCGTTGCTCCATACCTTGCTCATTTACACAACTTATATATATATATTAGTTACTAATCATCACTCTACTTTTATAAAGTCACATAAGTTATTTTGTATAATCAGGCAAGAGAACGTAATTCCAAAAAAAAAAAAAAAAAAATCTAGGAAAGCATATATATACCTGGAGAGCATCACCAGCCAAGAATAGAAAGGATGAAGGCGATGGATCGAAGCCTATCCATTCACCGTCCTTAGTTTTTACCTCCAAACCCCTCACTCGATTTTGATGGAGTATTGTGGTGAAGTGCTTGTCCGTATGGGTTCTAATTCCTTCATTGTTCCCGTCCTTCTGATGTTTTTTGTATCTTAAAAGCGAGAGAGTGCGAGAAATTTGCTCCAAGTGAGAATCATAGTATTTTTCTGCACCATAGTTTTCAAATACCATTCTCGTCACCATCTCATCCAATTCCGTCATCTTCTTCACGTATGCATCAGCACTCTCACTAATCAATTGAGAAAAAGAAAGCTGTGTTAATTAACCCGATGCAAATCCGAGAATGAGTAATGCTTTTGTGTCTTGGATTTCAATATTTTTAACCATATCCATTTATCCATCACATATTAATAAGTGGTTTTATAAATTAAACATTTAAATGAAAAACTACTCGATTAAGGTCATGTGATATTTTAATGACTGCGGCCGAGGATGATAAAAATCATAATGATCAATTATTTGTAATTAAAATAATTATTTATGATGAAAAGAATTTATTTTAACTGAAAATAATAATTTTGTTAAAAATAATTAATCGTAAATAAATAATTTTTTTTATAGGACTAATTAAATTAATATTACCGGACATGATCATTTCCGTTAGGCCAGAAGATATTCGTCAACTTTCGAATCACTTCGGGAGAGGTTGCGTTGTCAATCATCATGCGTTCGCGGAGAGGACTGGCGACATAGCCATGGAAAAGCTTTTCAGAGGTAACTTTCTCTTTGGTTTCAGTCGGGAAATCAAACAACTCCTGTGCTGCACCAAACATAGCCTGGTGAAGCTCCAGAGGAAATTTGTTGTTGCCGAGTTCTGCTGCAAAACAGCCGTACTCCTCGAGTGCACGGCAAACATCGTTGCGAACTTTTAGCCATGAAGTTGTACCAGGTTTCAGATTCTCGTCAGAGAAATCAACAACCGGAATCTTGGTCTGTGTTTGGATGGCCATGGTTATAAATTTTTTAATTTTCTGAGAAACTAGGAATTGGCTCGTGGGCTGCAAGGCAAAAACTGTATGAAAGTTAATGCATCGATATCATGGGCAGTGCTATTTATAGATGGAAAATGAGTGGGGTTAGCCAATATATAACATTTATCTCACGTGAATAGTATCACGTACTTTTCGTAATACTGTTTATATGAGATAAATGTGTTGGTTATTCCCTAACATATAAAGATTATCATGTCTGGCAGTTCAGTGGTGTATGCAGGTAATGCCACTGTGGAGTGCATGACACACGAGTTCGCACTGACTTGATTTTCTTTGTACGCGAAGAACTGCAATCACAAAAGAAATCTATAAAAAGAAATTTATAAAAGAATAATATAATGCTATTATGTTTTTTTATCTTACTCATTTATTTTGACGTTTTATAAAGTTGGATTTTTTCTAATATTTTTATTTTACTTATGATTAAGATTATAATTATTAGTATATTAATAATTTTTTTTATATTATTTAAAAATATTTTTAAATGATAAAAAAAATGAGAAAAAATTTTGAAAAAAGAAATGAGAATATGATTTGGCTTAGGCGGCACAGAATGTCCAATGGTTAATATTGGATGACAACCTAACACCACTCTTTATAAATTGATATAATTTTATAAAATATATATTTATTTTATTTTATAATAAAAATAATTTTATAATTTAACGTACCATATTAAATTATATTAACTTATAAATTATTTTTATAAAAAAAATCATAACTAAAATATTTTGTTCTCACATGCAGGCATGCAATGGTCAGACAATTTAATTATGATTAAATAATTATTTATTTATAATTAAATGATCACAAAAATATATTTTTCTTATAATGAGATAAGTTGTAGACTTTTCATTTTTCAACATTAACTACCGCTTTACATATGACAATCAAAGACTCAACGTTGGAAAAAAAACACGTTCAAGATTGCAGGAGCTGTTTCGATCTGCCTTCTCAACATCAATTAATTGATGTTGGCACTTGGCAGCAATTTAAATAAGGGGAAAGGAAGGTTATTGGTTCATAATTCAACGCCCGAGCATACGCGCTTTTGATTTTTCAAAATTCTTGTCCTCGTAATTGAAAATGACTAAAAGTATACTGCAAAATCTTTTTAAATAAGGTGTTCATCCGAATTTCGGATTCTCATATTCGGAACCCGGATTCGAAATTTCCTTAAACATTTTTAAAAAAAAAAATTAAAATGTTAAGAAATAAATAAAATTTTAAATCGGGCCAGGTACAACTCGGTCCGGATGAACAGGCCTACTCATAAATGCATCCAGTACTACTCGTGATGCTACGATACTATTTAATTGAATCTTGATTAGATTTATTGAAAAAATAGAATCTTGATTAGAGCCCTATCTATATAAGGTTTCTCATAAACGATTTTCTAAATGTGAAGAACATTATTTAAAATATCAAATTGTTTATTTAATTCTTACTATCAAATACTCGTTACAAGAAAAACAAATTTTTATGATCAGTTATTGTAACGAAAAAATTATTTATAATTAATTTTGACTATAAATAATTATTTTGATAGAATTAATTGATTGCAAATAAGTAATTTTTTATTATAATTATATTAAATTTGATCATCTTGTTTTAAGAGATTGCTTGTGAGCTCACTAGTATGCTAAAGTTTTAGTTGAATGAACATGTTCGTTCATGTGGAGGGTCTATAGAAGAAACCTAAAGCTGGAAACAAAGCTTTAATTTGTGAGTACTTACAACTTTATGCAAAAGACTCACTTTGTCACTTTTATATTGAATTTTAAATTTTATAATTTTTAACATATTAATAACTGACAAGTACTAGATAAATAAGTTTTTTTTTATAATTTTTTTTTTAAATGCAGTTAGCATTAATTTCTGAGAGAATTTAAACTATAATTTTTTATAGCAGATTTGTAGGTGTTGTCTAACCACCTAGAGCCATTTTCCTTCCACGGTGTTCTCTAATTATTATAGGTGACAAAAAGTCTTTGCATTCATTGTTCTTGTTGCTTTCCTAGATTATAACTTCAATATTTGTTTGATCTATGTTAGTGATTAACATTTCAACATTAAATTAATTATTGTTTTCTCCTTTTCCTAAGTTTGGGCTGTTTTCATAACTAAGATGAAATAAAAATTAAAAACTGAATAAAATATTATAATATACTTTGTTAATATTAATTTTATTTAAAAATTTAAAAAATTTATTTTAAGATTTGAAAAAGTTGAATTATTTATTTTATTTTATATAGAAATTTGAAAAAATAATAATGATAAGATAATATTATTTGTGAAAATAAACCAGACCTTAGTTTCTATTAAGTTTAATTTACTTTGTTTATTATTTCTTTTATAGTCAATTAATTTGTTGTGAGGTTCATATTTTTGTGATTTTAAGTAGTTTTGTATTAGAAGAAAAAACAATTATACAATAAGGAACAGTGATAGACTCATGGGGAGTTAATGATGAGGTTCTGCAAACTCAACATATGCTGTATTGGATGAGCACTTCTACTGATAAACGGGTGTGGACAATACACTTTTTACGCTATAAATACGATAAGTTTGTTTATAAGAGATTTCATTTTTAAATTTCTTCTACAAGTTAAATAATGCCATATTCACAGTATAAGTAGTGTGCTATTAGTACCAACTTGTAAATTGAGTTTTTTATATTGGATGGATGCTTATGTTTCTATGGCTCGGGTTTGGTGGTTTTTTTTTTTTAATTTTTTCTAGGGAAATGGTCAAGCTGAGAGCATCTCATTGGTGTGATCAAAATAAATTATTAAAATTGAATGAAAAGTACAAATTTAATAATTTATTATTTAAAAGTCAAGTAAAAAATATTTTTATATTATTTTTCATATTATTTTTCTTATTTTTATTAAATATGACGAAATTTTTTTAATATATGTGTAAATTTTTATTTTTTATTAAATTTTGATAATTTATTTTAATGAGATTAATATGATGTTCTGACCCATGTTTTCTGGTCTGAAACCAAGTGATAAGAGGATCAGCTTGAAAGCCACTGGTTTGGTGGTTCAATTGTGTTGTCTTCAACATTTTCTGTCTGGTTTTAGGTGTTCACACAAGTGGTCGATGTTTTACAGAATCCTGTTTCAAAGGGAAAAAATAAAAATGAAAAAAATGAATACGGTATTTATTTCTTTTTTTTTTTTTGGCTTTTTTACTTATCCAGGTGTGTATCTTTGACTTTTTCAGTCAAATTTGCTTTTGTCTTTTTTTCCTATCTTCTCGAATGATTCGAGAATCAAAACATCTTTTGTCAAACTTGGCAACTGCTTGAGATCGACGGACTTATAATTGCATCTGACGAATCGAATATTATTATTCTTTCTTCCTTCTAGAATTCGCCACCTTTTTTTAGCCATTAGTTCGATTAATGAATTGTCTGTTTTGTTTTCACCGTTCATTTTAATTCTATTCATTTCATTTTATTTCGTTTAATTATTATAATTTTTTTTAAATTTTTATATAAAATTTATTAAATAATTTAATATTTTTAAATTCTAAAATAAAATTAATATTAAAAAATGTATTTTAATAATATTTCATTTAATTTTTATTTCAATTCATTTAATTTCATCTTATCTTAAAAAATAAACGTAAAACGAGGCTATGTAAGATGGGAAATTCATAGTTTACTCCTCTTTAATTGATATCTCTTTGTGAGTTATATCATGAAGACTGTTGATGGGTTGACGTTCACAGGCACTACCATAACCATGGCGTCTTTGAACTACGGCGGCGAGCTTAAGCACAGTGAAGATTAGCGGAGTCATTAATATTTTTCGATCTAGTTTTGATCTAGTTTTGAATAAAATTTAGAATCGAATTAGTACTATCGAATTTATATATATATTTTTAAATTGATTATACACCGATTACATTCCAAAATCAGTAATATTAGTTTTACTGTTTTTGATTTTAAATTAATATATATTAGCCTATTATATTATTAGTATTATATTAGTATTAGTTATAGTGATTAAAATAATTACAAATTAGTATTTGTTATAGTAAATTTAATTTTATAACTATATCATTGATAGTGATAATATTAGTATACTAATACTAATACTAATAGTATTACTATTTATATTATTATTTCATATATAATTATTTAGTGTAGTAATTTATATATAAACTTAAAGTATATTACTAACAGTAATTATAAGTAATATAGTATTAGACTATTAGTATTAAGTCAAAAAATGTAAATTAATTATAATTTAGATTATCTACTAATGTATAAAATATTATATATAATATAAAAAATATTATTTTATATTACATATAATATTAAAAAAAATTAATTTAAAATATATAGTATATTGAACCGCTCCGGTCGAGTCCTAAAAAGCTTATAACCGAAATTGTAACCAAACTGTTACTGACCGGTTTTGATATTACGGGAATTGGTTCCGACTTTTCGATTTTTTCTTACACCCTTAGTAGGGACCAGATCGTGGAATGGCTTTACACGATAACCTTGATGTCAAAATGGAAACGACATAGACAATCTACTGCCTAATAATCAGCACGATGTGGACTCTAGCATAGAAGGATAATGGCAGCCATAGAGAGGAAGAAGGGTCATTGATGATGGCACAATCATGGAAAGCAAGGAAGTCGAAGATTTGGTTCCCTATTGCGTTTGTTGCGTTATTTTCTCTCTCTTTTTTTTTAACAGAAGCTTTCTTGGCATCTCATTCTCTATTAAATCTCAACTCATAGAAGAAAATATTTTTCTCAGTTATAAACAGATGATAGAGGGAGATGGAGAAAAAGTGGAGAAACAAGACTGGTATTTCCCAGTCGAAAAGATGGGTTCCTGTTTCATCTCGCATTTCTTATTGAACAAATAAGGCACACTAAAAAAATCAATACGTATTTATCCAAAACTTACATCAATATGTCTGAACACTTAACAAAAGTTGGACTATTTATTCAAACTTCGGATTGGGTATCCAAGTATACTCGGATTGGAACCCAGATTTCAAATCTAGGTCGAGTTTTGGCCTGGATATACCCAGGTTAGAACCCGGGTGATTCTATTTTTTGAAACTTGAAATTTTGGGTTCCATATTGTATCTGTTTATTTTTTTTGACAAAAAACTATTTTTACATGATCCACTTTCTTCTCTTGGTCGGTTTCCATACGACCCACAATACACTAAAAAAATGCAAACTTAAAAAAAGAAAATTAATAATAGTTTTGAAGAAAACGTGGTAAGTCACAATACACTAAAAATGAAGTAAATGTGAGAACCTCATACTGTGAATCCACAAGGATTGAGGTGGGTGGGCTCGAGGCGCCTTATAATCTCACTCTAGGTGGGTCCAATGTAGAAAACAGCTGGCGTGTGAGATAAGGAAAAAGGAAAGTGTAGATGGGTACTAGGAAAAATCAATCACGAGGTTTTATTGAGAAGATTGAGGTGGATGGGCTCAAGGCGGCCTTGGCATGTGCGTTGCTTATAGCCACAGACACAAAAATAAAATCAAAATTAAAATAATAACCAAAGTCACCTAGAATAACTAAATTGATGAACACTCAGATATCTTCACACTCAAAACTTGAAAATCAGTTCAGATTTCAAGAAATAACAACTTTTGAGATATGCAAAAAATATTTCGCAGAAATGAAAAGACTTTCAATGTAAAGTAGGTTAACAAAAAAGTAGAAAGAGAAGAGGATGAAGAAGAGTCCTCGTAATAAGCACAACGCAGAATCTAAAGAAACAAAAAAAAAATGAAAAAGGAGAACAGTGAAAACAATTTCTGACCTAAATGAGCAGTAGAGACGAGAATCAGCATGAGAGAGAGAGAGAGAGAGAGAGAGAGAAGGCTTTAAATTGCACAATTTCATCCTTGAGCATAGATTGCACATTTGAGCTAAACACAATTCTGGTTTTGCCTCGATTTATCGTTTGACCAGATAAGGCTTCATAGCAGTTTAACAAATTTTGAATTCTCTAATTTTCTTGCGAACTAGTCTTACAAAACAACAAGCTATTATCAACAAAAGAAGATGGGATATCTTTAGAGCTCCTCTACATATTCTCACAGTAGATACTTCCCCTCTCATTTATGCTTTTTTAATCAAAGAGATCAATCCTTCAGTACATATTAAAAACAAATAAGGAGAAAGAGGATCTCCTTATCGAAGGCCTCTAGAAGGAACAAAAGGACCTTTAGGCTCTAAAATGGAAAACAAATAGTTTTGGCACACATCATTATGAGATCAACCCATTGAGCACAAAACCCTATATTTTCCACAATAGCTTGTAGGTAGGACCATTCCACACAATCATATGCTTTGCTAATATCCAACTTAATGGACATAAACCACTCTTTCCTTGTCTCTTATTTATCAAAAAGTGCATCACTTCATAAGCTACTAGAATGTTATCTATTATAAGCCTTTCAGGAACAAAAGCACATTGAGTTCTAGAGGTAATCACATCAAGCATATTTTTAAGCCTATTAGCAAATACTTTAATAACTAATTTATACAATACATTGCATAAACTAATAGGCCTAAACTCTGATATTTTCTTTGACTACTTATTTTTAGGAATCAAGACTATAAAAGTATGATTGAGTGGAAAAGGAAGAGTATCAGTTCTAAGGGATTGTAGCACTACTTTTGTCACTTCATTTCCCACGATATGCCAATATTGCTGAAAAAAGATAGGTGCAATTCCATCTAGTCTAGGGGATTTTGTGGGAAACATTTGGTCCAAAGCTGCCTTGACCTCATCTCTATGAAACTCCTTTAGCAATTTAGCATTCATGTCTTCTGTCACCCTTCCACACAACCCTTCCAAGAAGTCAAGATTATTGCTCCTATTGTCACGATGAAACAAAGTTTGAAAGTAGCTTAAAATGAGACGATTCCTTTCCTCTTCAAATCTCCATATCCTTTGCTCATCCTTTAAACCTTTAATGGAATTCTTTTTCTTCCTTTATGAGGCCTTGTGATGAAAAGATTTTGAATTTATATCTCCACCTTCAACCATAAAACTTTTGCTCTTTTCTGCCAAAGGTCTCCTCCCTCTCCAACCAAGCCTGCAAATTGTTCCTAGCTTGCATCAGTTCATCCCTTAAGACTCTACTTGGATCTTCCATTTACAAACTATGAAGAGTTGCTCGAGCTCATTCAATATTCTGTTGTACATACTCAAACTTCTTCTCCTTCCATACTTCTAAACCTCTACTACAACATTTTAACTTGTGAGAAATATTCAGTAAATTAATCCCTCCAGCAGTCCCTTGCCAATGCCTCGAGAGAACTTGTTCACATTCTTCATCTTCAGTCCATATACCCTCAAACCTGAATATCCTAGTTCTGCTCTTACTAGACACAACACTTAGTTAAAATGATATGGGCAAATGATCTGAGTATGCAGCATTACTGTGAGTCACTTGAGAAAGGGGAAAACACTCTTGCCATCTAATGTTTGCAACAAAACGATCAATTCTCTCACTAATCACCTAATGATCATATCTTCTACTAGACCATGTATACTTAGGACCTTCAAAACCTAAGTCTATCAGATGAGAATCATCTAGAACACACTTGAAAGCGTGCATCAATCTCTCTTGCCTTGGTCTACCACTCATCTTTTCTTGGTTGCTTAGCACTTCATTAAAATCACCACATACCAACTATGGAATATCATCTGACTCCCTTAATTGTCAAAGCAAATCCCATGACTCTTCTCTTCTTTCAGTCTCTGGATGCCCATATAAGCCTATAAACTTCCACTCAACTCCCTGGCCCAAATCTTCAATCTTAGCATCAATATGAAAGAAAGAGTAACTTTTGATAGTTAATTTCACCTCATCCTTCCACATCAAGGCCAAACCATCACTTCTCCCTTCACTAGGAACGACAAAACATCCATCAAAACCCATCATTACTCGAATCCTTTCCATAGCCTTAGAATGCAGTTTTGTCTTAATAGAAATACAACTGTGGGAACTTCTCTCATGATGAGACCATGAAGAGCTCTAACTCCTCATGGGTTCCCAAACTCACGAGAGTTCCAACTTATAGTTTTCATTGGTATCAAAGAGGCTACTTAGCAGCCTCCACCGTTGGTTTATCATTGACCACAACTGCATCTCGCTTAAAATTCTCATTTTTCATTCGTTTGGTACTTTGAGAAACCTGTGGTAAAGCCTTTCTCTTTCCTTTGTTATCTGTCATCATGAGACTTATAGATGGACTTGCAATAGGAGATGGATATACACGAGTTAGCTTCCTACCAAGCCTACCCCTCTTGGGCCAGGGAGTTGAAACAACAGAGCCCATTTCATCGGCCAATTGAAGCCCACCTTGATTAAGAAGAAATCCTGCATTTTCCTCATTTAAACTTGCTTTAAATTCCAACAGATTCCCTCATTCTATAACCTTCCTAGTATTCGTTGCAAATGTCAACCTTCTTGTGCCATTCGATTTAGCAGTAGTGCCTTTCATAATCTCCTTTAAAGATTCTTGCATAATTGGAATAGTTAAAAATGCAAAATAATCATTAGTTTCCTGATTTGTAGTGACATGGTCATCAGTTACTTGAAAATCCACCACATTTTCAATCGAAGAATCAATCTCTGGTTCTCCCGCTATAGACTATTTCTCCTTCGTTGAGGAAGATGATGGCAAGAAAATTTAGTAATGAGCCTACTTTGGTCTTGAAGAATTCTGAACTCCAACCATGGACACACCAGCACGCAACCAAGGACCAAAAGGCAACTTTGTATCATCATTAACACCAGAAGAATTCAGATTATCCTCTATGACACAATCCTTTTGTTGATGACCAAGCTTTCCACACCAGTAGCCAAAATTGGACAATCATTCATAAGCAAAACGAACTCAATATACACCCATGGGACCAATATTAACATGAGTACCACGTATAAGAGGTTGTTGTGAACAATATTTTTGATTTCGTACTGTACTGGCCGGTACGGCCAAAATATGCCGTACCGGCCAGGTAGCCGATACGTTTTAAGGTCCTATTTCATTTCAGGATATTTTTCGATCGTACCGGCCAATACAAGCCAAAATTACCAATACCGCCCGGTATATTTTGATTTGATTTTGATGGATGGCATTTTCATTATTTATGTACCTTGCAAGGGTATTTTTGTCCGTTTCTCACAAAATATCAACGTTCGGATTTATCATCATTTATAATTGGACGCCGTTTTCTTTGACCATTTCATATATATATATATATATAATCCCTTAGGAACACGTGAGTGTTCTTTTTGATATAGGAAATTGATATATCCCTTAGGAACAAATCCTTTTTTTTTTTTTAATTTTGTTTTAGTTTTGTTTACTTTGAACTTTTAAGTTGGCTGTGTTAATTTTTGATACTTTTATAGTTAAATAGTGTTGAGTTATAAATGATTATTAATTTTTGGGATAAAAATGTCAAGTATATATAATTAAAAAAAATACAATTAATGTTGTCATTTTTAAAAATTATAAATAGTGTTGTCATTTTTTTTATGAGGATGAGTGATTTTATTTTAATATAATACAATTAATGCTTCTATATATATATATATATAACTAGTGTTGAGTTTATGATTTATTTTATTGTTATTTTGGAATACAATTAATACTTGTATATATATAATTTATTCAGGTGTAAACTATTCTGAAACGGTACACGAAATGGTACTGGTACCGAAACGATATCGATACCGAAATATTATCTCGAAACGGTACACGAAACGATACCGGTACCGAAATATTTCATACCAGTGCCTTGACCGATACGACCTCTGGTACGATATTCAAAACTTTGATTGTGAAATATCTAACTTCACTCTAATTCTCATAAACTCTCCCTCCCCTACATGCAACATCATTAGGAACACCCTCTACCTCCTCTACTATTCCAATCTGCTCACCTATAAGCCATCCCACCTTTTCATTCATCGCATTTAAAGGCATATTGTACAACGTTATCCAGAAAGAAGCCTCGCAGAGTCGAATCTTTGATACCTGTAACTTGCCCTCTAGATGTTTTAAAAGAATCAGATTACAATCGAAAGACCATGGACCCTCCCGAAGAACTCTTAGTTTATCTCGAGTATCATCAAATTCTACCAAAAACAATTTTGCACCCAACTCCTTGAAATGATCTTCTGAGCAGGCTGCCATACTCGTCTCATCGTATTCTTGAGTGCCTCGTGAGTAAAATAACAATCTATTAACGATGTCATAATCAAATATCGTTCTCCACATGCAATATTTGATTCTAATATCGAAAAATCCACATGAACAACACTTTCCCTTTTTTCAGGTAAAGATAAATGTTGACACAAAATCTCTAAATCTTCTACCATCAAGGACAACACAAGACCTGTACGAGAGATAGGAAAGAGACCCTATCAAGAGAGGAAAACCTCCAAACTTCATGTTTGATAAACATTGAAATATATATTTATATATATAAACAAAAAGGAACTATTTTTTTGCCTTTAAAATTATGTTTGGAGGACTTGAATTAAAAACCCCAAGAGTGTTAGAGGCATATTATGTTTGAAATTAATACATTTTTTAGGAGAGAATTGCTTGCAAGGCATACTAAGTTTCTAAAACCCCAAGAACAATTCCTAAAACCATAATCCCCACATCCAAACAACATCCTTTCCACCCCAAACTTATTCAATAGTTTGGATTTTTGTCACAGATCCAAACTTATTCTAACCATAAACTTGGTTTTAAACCTTTCAACTTCCTTGACTGAATCAATGAATGTTCATTTTCCTATTCTTAAATTGCGAGATTCTAAAACAACCATCTAGCACAATGTTCTGATATCAACTGAAATCATCACTACTATCTATAAATTCATAAATGAGGTTAACATAAACATGGTATAAGTATTCTTAAATGGCTGAATCTGAAGGAGCGAGAGAATAAGATCCATCTGTAACATAACTAATGCAAATTCAAAGTCATTTTTATAGTCGACCATGAGGATCAATCTAAGTAAAATGAACTCAAGCTAAGGCAGAGCTTAACAACATTTACATCAAACAAACTAAAATGATCTTGCATTACAATGAAATAACAAACTAGAGAGCTAATGTCATTATCAATTGCATCACCGCCTATAACTAATAATGTAATTACAATAGCAAAGCTCGCAAGAATAGATCAAGTTCAGCGTAAGAAACAAGAACAAAACTTTAACAAAAGAAAGAAAAGATGGAAAATTTTCATTACTTTCTAGTGCATACAGTTGAAAAAATGAGAATATCAAAGCAGTAGAGAAGTTGCAGGAGTGAGTGTGAAGAGCCTTATCCTCCTTTTCCTCTTCCTTTTTGAAAGAAATGGATGAAGTGTGACAAGGAAGTCGAGGCAGAGATCTGAAGTGGATGTAAGGCAAAGCGGAGCGTGAGTCATGGGAGACGAATATAGTTTATCGTTGTCGACGACAAGGATTCTTCGGCAGGAGGGTATGAATGTCGTTGGGAGGCTTCCTCTTCATTCACAGAGGCTAGAAAGAGTAAAGCTTTACTTGACTTTCTGTTTGAGATCTCAGCAATTGGTTGAGATTTGGTGTGGGCAGGCTCACAAGGTGATTTGGGGGAGTGCCTACATGGCATGTGGGTATTGGCTGGCTGCAAAATGAGATTTTGAATACATTTGGATGGATGCTTTTTTCTTAAAGTATGGTCAATATCGCTCATCTACACAGATTTTTTTTTTTGGAACATCTTTAAACTCCCTGTTAGAGGGTTGATAATATCAATCACTATTCATGAAACAGCCATTAGTACACTATTAAACTATCTACTAATAGTCTCTCTTGAGTTTTGAAATCTTTCTTGCGCCATTTTATTCCCAAACCCATAACTTAATGTAATTAAGAAAATTTCTACAATCTTTTCGATAGTTATGTTTCGAGCACCAACTAAGTTATATCTTCTATTCAACTCTTTGCATAATGTAAGAAATACATATTTCATCCTAAATTGTTGATGACATATATCATAATGATCATTTAGAATCTTCATAATAAACTTATGACCTATATGTGGAGAGGTTCTACAAGATTCCTTTACAATATATGTTATGTAATATTTAGAAGCCATAATTAATTGTAATGCTATCACAAACTCAATATCATTCTCTTTTTCTTTCTCTTCACCATTATCAGTATCACTTGTGTAATTATCAATGTCGTAACTATTATTCTCCATGTATGTAAAAAGATAAAAATATGAAGAAAAATAAATAATAAAGATACAATGTTTAAGACAAGTATCACTAAAAAATTTGTTGTCAAAATTTACCCAAAGAATATAATAAATAAATTAAGTGTCAAGGACCTCTAAAATTGTTCATTACAAATCATAATAATAATAATAAAAAATCAATCCTTAAAATGACATCATAATAATTAATATTAACTTGATTATTTTTCATTCGTTTAATAAAATCAATCTTAAATGGTTGGATCCTTTAGGACAATAAACATTTCTCTATATGATTTTGAAAGAGTACCTCATTTGCATCTCTAAGAATCTCATAATTATTTTCTATCTCAGCTAACTCTCGTACAACAGTCATAACCTCATTAATGCTACAAGCAGGTTTGTTGGAGGAAGATATTGTAATCCACTTTTTAAGTACATTACAAAGACGTGTGAAATGTTGATCAAATATTTAAACTCATTTTTCCTTTTTCTATCTTGGACTATAGAACTAACGCATTTATTTTCTTTCGTTTGAGTCTCTAAATTAGTCTAAATATCACTAGGTTCGTCAATTGAGTCCTCAATCTCATCTACATCTAATAATTCATCGTTATAATGATCACATCTTATTGCATCTTCAACATCCAATCCAAAAGATGATGTCCAAGCTCCCTCACCAGTTATACTTTTAAACATTTTATTCAACTTGAAAATATGAGTCCAACCTACATTTCAAAACTTAGCTACATTTGAAATAGTCTATATGTGCAATATAATCAGTAACAGTAAATATTAATTGATTATATAGAAGCAAATAAATAGGTAAAAATATTGTACTTGTAACTTTTTTCGCTCACCACTCATCCGTAGTATCTATTGTCTTCTTCACCGGATCCCATCCAAGGCTAGTTTATTTTTCAATCAATTTCGTCCAAATATTCCAATCTTTTTAAAAACTATCACAATTATTTTTAAGTTGTTTATAGTAAAATTCTTTTCTAATTTTCTAGTTAAACTTAGTAACCATATTTTTTTCATCCTATCTTATTAAAATGGATTTTTGGATAGTTACCAGTGTAAATCTCACTAACGCATATGTCTATATAATCTTCTAACATTTTATTTGTCCAAATTAATCTTGTTATATGACTATCTTGTATTTGTGTAGTACCAACAATATTATTTTGATTTTTTTTAGATATATTTAATATATACTAAAAAATATAGAAGAAGTAAGTTTATATATTTTATGTAAGATTGGATTTAATCTTTACATAATCGTAATAGAAAATAAATCATACATAATTGATAAGTAAAATCTAATATTTATTCAAAAAAACTATTTATTCCAATTTAGGATTCCATGAGTTCTAATTAACAAACTTCCCACATTAATTATAATCTTAATTCAAGATTAAAAGGAAAATGCTAAAATATTAAACATACTATGAATTCTACTTACAAAATTTTACTGACTGATCTATGTGATTGGTTACTCTCTCTCTTAGTTTGGTCGCCTGGTAAGAAAAAAAAGTGTCACTTGAATATTGATACCAAAAATTTTTTCTCATTTCAATTCTCATTATTTTTTATTTTATTTTATAATATAATATTACATAATTAAATATAATTTATTATATTTTACTTATATATTTACTACTTAATATCACATCATAAAATAGTAAGATAAAGATAAAAATTAAAAAATAAATAGACTTTTTTCATAAGTGAATTAACCTTTAATGTACATGACTGACAACGGTTTTGACTTGAGATCTAGCTATCAAATAAAATGGTATCATAAATGGGTTCGATTTGTTAATTAATTACATTTAAATGTAAACTATGGAGCAAGCTATTGGCCAATCGAGTAAAACCGTGAAATTTTAAAAAATTGTTAAGGGGAGTACCGATTCTGTTGATGTGAAAAGTAGTTTCCCATTGATGGAGGTAAGGGCAGCAATACTGGAATGGCTCATCTCTATGCCAGTTTCACGTTGATATTCTAAACCACCCTAACAAAGAATCAAATTAAAGAATTGGCTCAAAGATTATGTGATTTGCAAAATATATATAATTTATATATATATATATATATATATATACCATTCTCTCTCTGTAATTTATAAGAAGAGATCTAACTGAATTTATATATATATAGAGGACTTTTACATAATTTTTCATCTTCCACGCACCATCATTTTTTATTGTTCTTTAATTTTTTTAAAATTTTTTAATTTTTTAATATTTTAATTTTGAATCTTTTCTTTTTAAACTAATTTAATTTTTTTATTCATTATTTCTATGTTAAATATTTGATTAAAAATAAAATAAAATAAAATATGATGTGTAGAGGTTGTGTGAATAGTAAGAAATTGAGTATATTTTTTCATATATATATATATATATATATATATACACCAGAAATTTAGTTGGGTCTCTGTTTGCTAGATAGATCACTTATCACACAAATAAACTGATAATTTTGCTAAATAGGTCTCTGTGTGCTAATTAACTGATTTACTTACAAAATTTTACCAACCGATTTATGTGATTGGTTATAAATACACAAAACTTACACATTTAACATTATTACAAAATAAGAATGCAGTGTTATATACTAGTCAATGTTCAATGTTTATTTACACACAAAATATAATCTCAAATCTAACGCAAAAGTATTGATTAATAAAATAAAAATTACAAATTAAATAGATATCATAAATAAATAATAAAATATGAAATAACTCGCAACATACCTAAATTTATAGCTCATCGAATGGAAGATTAGAATTTTGTTTGCCCGAATAATAATAAATCAATTGTAGGTGTTATATAATTAGTATATGAAGAGAGAGAGAATTTTAGTAGGATAAAAAAAGTGAGAACTAATTGGATTTTAGATGTTCATAAAAAAAAAATTGTATTGGAGAGGAAAATCAAATAATAAAAATATAAAGACTATTGAAGAGATCGAAGAGAATGACTTTTTTTTTCGATTGGTACAAATTTAAGAAGTTACTGACCAAAATTTTCTAAATAATCAACAATTAATTTTAAAAATTTAAATGTTTAACAATAGAATTAAGTGCAAAGTAGCTTAAAAATAAGATATAATAATATAATTAAAAATAGTACATTAGGACAATTTTGCTATATAGGTCTCTGAATGCTAGTGATAATTTGGCTAAATAGGTCACTTATCACACAAATATAGTGAATCTATTAAAATTGACGAGGGTTAGTATCCATTGTCTAAGGCGTTAAAATAGGGATATTTTTTTTTTTAAGTACTTCTGACAAAAAGCATTAAAAAGAAGCTTTTGCTTAAACGTGATCTGTGTTATGAATTCTGTAAGTGGAGGGACGGCAGCCGCCCCCTGTCCCACCACTAAAATTATGTGAATGACCCCACCACTATTATTTTAAAATCTGCATAGTAACTTGCATAGTGACTTGCATAGTAACTTGCATAGTAACTTCAACGCCTATAAATATGGGCTTCAGTTGTAATGAAATTCATAAGAAAATAGAGAGAGAATGAAAGTTTCAGAGAATTTCTTTTATATTTCTCTTGCAATAGTAGTAGTTTTCTTTTTAGTTTTATAACACGTTATCAGCACGAGGTTCTACCGATACTGAAGCTAGTGGTCTTCTACTTCAAGTAAGTTTTTCAATATATTATTTGCAGTCCTTGAGATAAATATTAAAGGTAATATTTCTGAATATTACTTGATAAAATTTTATTTTTATTCTCATGATAATGTGAATATATTTCTTAAATTCACAGATTTATTTTTGTAATATAATGTCAAATATTGATATTTATTACTATTGACATTTCTGAAAAATGTTATTTATCCAGGATCCTTGATGAGATCTATTTGGATATGATGATGAACTTGAAAGATACAATCATAGAAGAAAATCATGTGTCCCTGAAGGACCGTGCTGTGTATCTCATGATGAAAAATCATCTTACTGTGTGAAATGAATTAAGAGAGTGATATAAGCACCAGAAGATGTAATCCTCTCAAAAGATCATTATGATTTATTGCACCTGAAGTTGCAAGATTTTAAGAGTGGTATTGAATATTCTGCACTCTTTAAAATCAGCTCAATATTAAAATTATGCAGTGAAAATGTCACTGATGATGATATATAAAAGAAGACATTATTTTTCATACTTCGAATGTGCTCCTGCAGTAGCAATATCGAGAGTGAAAGTTCAACAAATATTCTCAACTTTTGTTTTGTCTTCCAGTGATTGAGCTAAATAATGAGTTTTTGTTACACCAGTTACGTCCTATTAATGATATCGAATTTACACAATTCCCAGAAGTGAACGGGAACTAAGGGCGTAGACGTGGTAGAAAAATTATAGAAGTGTTGGTTCCAAAAGCGACAACACTAAAGATGATAAAAATATATCGTATCACCAGAAGTGATCAAACTCAGAAAAGGGTAAAGGCCCTCAGAATAATTCTTCATAAAAAAAAAAAATGAAGATGTTTGTCATAGATGTGATATGACTAAACAATAGTCACGTACCTGTTGTACGGCCATGCACTTGATTTACTTATACTAAGCTTTTATATATAAGTTTATTAATATTTCATCATGTTTTGAAATAATGAAATATCGGTGCCTGAAGCACGACAAGAAATTACTTGGGATAATAAAGTCCTGTTTAAATTTGATCCTCTTATAAATAAATGTGAACCAGAAGTTCAGAGGATTATTTATCTGCAAAGTGTTGCAAATCAATTACAAGATGTATTTACTGACACTAAAGGTGTTGTAAAATCATATATTACTGCTGTTAATGCTTAAGCAAGAATTGAAGTCCCTGAAGGACGAGTTGTTAAAACAGCAATAAATGAGTCTAAGATACACCTGAAGCGTTGAAGACCTATTGGTGCACAAGAAAAATAAAAATCGGTGCTCATGAAGAGACCGTATTTTCTAATCCTCCTGAAGAGGTAACTCCTGAAGAGTGTAACTCCTGAAGAGTATAAACCTCCTGAAGAGGAACCTCCTGTAGAGGTGTTTCATGAAATGTTTTCCCCTGGAGAGGAACAATGAGATCTCAATACATTTCATGAGTACTGGAAAATTTATGGATAGAAATAAAACTGTTGTCGACAACATATATGATAACACGTGACATTACCAGAAGTAATGAAGAAAGTGAGCCAAAATCCGTCGAAGAATGTCGACGTAGAAATGATTGGCCAAAATAGAAAGCAGTTATTAAAACTGAATTAAACTCGCTAGTGAAGCGAGATGCATTTGGACCTGTTGTCCAAACACCAAAGGGTGTAATATCTGTCAGATATAAATGAGTATTTATACGAAAGCGTAATGCGAAATGAAATTGTGCGGTATAATTTGTCGCACAAGGTTTCCTGCAGAAACCCGAGAATAGTTATGAGGAAACATATTTCCTTGGTATGAATGCAATCACATTCATATTTTTAATCGATTTGGTTATTACAAAAGGATTAGATATGCAGTTAATGAATGTGGTCCCTGCATATTTATAAGGATCATTAGATCATTACATATATAAAGATATACGATACTTGAAACATTTAATCCAAGTACATTTAGGAGTATGTACTTTATAAAGCTTCAGAGATCTTTATATGGGTTAAAGCAATCCGGACGCATGCGGTATAATTGAATCAACGAGTATCTATTGAAAGAAGGATTTAAGAATAATCCTATATGCCCATATATTTATCAGAATCCGGATTTGCCATTATTCCAGTTTACGTTGATGATTTACCTTGTTAGAACTCCTGAAGAGATTACAAGAGTTACTATAAATTTAAGGAATGCATTTGAAAAGGAAAGATCTTATTATTCAATTGATAGATGAGTTACAAGAATTTGAGACTTCTAGCCTCATCTCTCAAATGCATTTGCTCTTCATAAAGCAACATACCATCCTTATCTAAAGGATTGGGCAGTCGAAATGAAGAGGCAAGTAAGGATTTTAAATCCTTATTCTCTTGCTTTAAGTCTGTAATTTTTCTGTCAGACTCTTGAACGAGTCGTTGAAGTACGGAAACCTTCTCGTTAAGCTCCTCAATCTGACGATTTTTGGATTGTAATCGGTTGGAAAATCCGACAATAGAGGAGGAGTATCTGGTGCCGAGAGTCACCAGCTCATAAACAGCTTCACGATCTGACTTATTAGCCAGATCATTTGCTTGCTGCAACATGGCACCTGCGGAAGATGCAGGAACAACTTGTAATTGAGGCGAAGGATACCTCATATGTTGATCGTGAGAAATAGTAAAAGGAAATTGATGAGCCATTGGAAATTTGTAGAATAAGAATACAAATACAGATGAATTATAGATATGAGAAGAAGATTTGATGCGTACTAAATGAAGCTAAAGACGGTTCTTATAGAAATGGAAATAAGAACAAGACAAAGCATCATCTCTTCAAATCTCACTTTACAAGATATGCTGGATGCATAATTTCAAAAGCCAGCGAGATTAATTACAGCTATCCCTATTTTCTTGTAAACGTTGAACCTCTGCCGTTAGCTGCTGTTGTTGACTTTGTATCTGAGCTCTCTCTCGTTCCAGCTCTTCTACTCGTGTTTTCAGGTCACGAGAATACCAATCTACAAGTTTCTTCAGCTCCTTGTTTTCTTGTCTTAAATCTTTATTTTTACTATCTTTAGTTGCAAGCGTTTGATGCAACTCAGATATTTGAGTTTTAAGATGATCAACCTCACTCGTTCTCGCCAATAGCCTCTGAGACATGGTTGTAAGAGAGGCAGCATATTGAGCACTGAGGGTTCTTGATGCTGCAACAATTTCAGGATCAGATTTACTAGATAGATATATCTCTGCTCCTATCATGGTGTTGACAGCCTCAGGAGAAAATATGAGTGGTTGAGGTATAAAAGGTTCATGGTTCAAATCTGGGACATTAGAATTTCTATCAGACATAATATCATTCTGAATGAACAACAACTGAATCTATGAGGAATGCGAAATCTTTTTGCTGGAGTAAACCAATGGTAAAATTGGTTATATTTAAACAACAACCCGAAGGCTTCAAATCTCTTCAAGATCTCGTTTGTCCACAATGTCAAGCGGATTTGATTTTCCGCCGAACCGATAATATTAGACCTCAAAGCTTTTACAGCTTTTATCATACATAGATGGTTTCCAATGTTATTTCCGCCGTATATAAACAAGTTCTTCCTAATAACGCCGAATGAGGGGGAGAAAATTTTAGATGAAAATATTATCATACTTTCTCTAATGCATTATTTAGTTGGAGATCGTGTTTGAATTCTTAACTTGTTATATATACTGAAATTATATTTGCTTATTACTTGAAACACTAATGCATATTATCAGGGGGAGTTTAAGTATTACTGCAGGTATCAGATTTCTATTAAGTTTGTCAACCAGATATTATTTTTCATCTTCAAATCACTCAGAGATTATTGCAATTCATGAAACAAGTCGAGAGTATATTTGGCTGAGATCAATGACTCAACATATCCAAGAAAAGTGTGGTATTTTGATAGCTCAACAATTTTATACGAAGATAATGCTGCTTGTATCACTCAAATCAAAGGAGAATATATCAAAGATACGATCAAGTGATAATCTGGCAGATTTATTCACGAAGACATCACCAACTGCGACATTCAAGAAAATTGTGCAGAATATTAAAATGTGAAGACTCAAAATCTATCGTCATGCACTTTCTAGGGGGAGTAAAAGTCCTGAAGACTTGTGTTGATTGTACTCTTTTTCCTTCGCTAAGGTTTTATCCCATTGGGTTTTCCTTTGCAAGGTTTTAATGAGGCAATCTTAAAAGCACTTGTGGATACATAAGAAGACTGTACTCTTTTTCCTTCGCCATTGGTTTTTCTTCCCACTGGGTTTTTCCTTGGCAAGGTTTTAACGAGGCAGATTGTTTATAGGTGGTCATTCAAGGGGGAGTGTTATGAATTCTGTAAGTGGAGGGACGGCAGCCGCCCCCTGTCCCACCACTAAAATTATGTGAATGACCCCACCACTATTATTTTAAAATCTGCATAGTAACTTGCATAGTGACTTGCATAGTAACTTGCATAGTAACTTCAACGCCTATAAATATGGGTTTCAGTTGTAATGAAATTCATAAGAAAATAGAGAGAGAAAGAAAGTTTCAGAGAATTTCTTTTATATTTCTCTTGCAATAGTAGTAGTTTTCTTTTTAGTTTTATAACAATCTGCAACTTTTTCATAGCTTAAAAATATTTTAATATAAATTATAAAACATGTAAATTTTATTATTTAAATGTTTTAAAATATTCCATCGCACTTTTTAAACTTTTCATCGTAACACCAAACAGTCTCTTAGAAATTGTAACCCACCAAGTGGGCAATAGTTGCCAAGAGAGGTCCAGACTCAGAGTTCATAAACCCTTAGCAAGATTTTGATGAACTAGTACTTGCTCGTATGGGCTTGAGGTCCAAACTAGAGCCCATCAGCCCATGTAAACATAAAATACATTGATATTGTTCTAGCTCAACCGCACCTTAATCGCAAGCTATCCTTGAAACCACGAAAATCCCACTACTCAAGTGCTATATATATTTGGTTTGAATGTTGAGAGGGTTTAAAAATATTTATAAAAAATAAAATATAAAAAATAAAAAATAAATAAATAATAATAATAATATAAAAAAATAATAATAATAAAATTTTTTTTAAAATTTTTACTTTTCAAACCTGCCCCATAAAGTTACCAAATCACAAAACCTAGCCATTCCCCCCGCCTCCCCCAAAAAAATCCTAACCGTCAGTCCTCATATAATCAATCGCATCCGTTTATCTCGGAGCTCCATTAGGTGCCTCTAGGGCTTATATCTCTCCTTTCTCTCACGAGGGCTGAGCCGTCTCTGTCCCTCTCTACTCTTTGGAGTTTGATCGAGCCTTAGTAATGGTGAGACTCTCGTACTGGGGCTCTATGTCTTTTTTTTTTTGTTCACTATGCTTGAATATTTGGTTTCATTTGGCTGATTAATCCGTGTTTGTCTGAGAAGTCGGTTCCACTTCTTGACATTTTTTAGAACTAAAAAGGTTTGTTTACTTGCTGGGAAAGTGTGGGACGGAAAGCGGAGAGCTATCTGTTGGCTATCGTTTGTTTGATTAAGAAGGGTTTTAAACTCGAGATTGTTGTGGAGTATGGTAGTTTTGTTTGGCTCCCGGGAAAAAAAGGTGGATAAAGGAGAATATTGTCGAATCTTGGAATTGCCTCATTTTAAATCTTAGGAATATGTTAATTTGCTGTTCCGAAGCACGTATATTGTTGGCAATTTTTCTAAGAATTGATAAGGTTGGCAATTAACCTCTCTCCCGTTATATCCTTACATTTTATGTATTTTATTATATTATTATAGGTATTTTACACTTATTCTTTAGTCGTATGGGTATTTTGGCACGGATTGTCTATTACTTCGTGTAGCTTTTTTTTTTTTTTTTTGTATGTATATAACTGGAAAAAAGTTGTATGTATGCAAACAAAAGACATATGGATCTAATTTTGTTACCATGCGGTTTGTTGACATTGTTGGCCCTCTAATTACCTTCTGCTTTGTCATGGGAATCGGTGATTATAGTGGTGTCATTTTTACATTTGGAACAAGTGTTCAAACAATTTTATTATTCGTAACAGGCCTTTGTTAAAGCTCAAAAATCCAAGGCCTATTTCAAGCGATTTCAAGTCAAGTTTAAGAGAAGGAGAGGTATGCGTTGTGTTTAATGATTCATGGTTATAATTCTTAAGTTGATGTTATTTCTATTCTGACACTAAGATTCCTGAATATTTCCAGAGGGGAAGACTGACTACCGGGCCAGGATTCGCTTAATTAATCAGGACAAGAACAAGTATAATACTCCTAAATATCGATTTGTTGTGCGATTTGTATCCTAAAATATGTCTATAGTAATGTTTATTCCTGTCCCGATATCTTTTTTAATTCTTTGTTTTCTTGTTTAGGTGATCACTAGAAGGAGCTTCTTTCTTTATAGTTTGTCTCTTCCTATTTTGTTGGCCATAGAATTTGATCAAGAATGACAATTTACCATTCTCGTACATTCTTTGGCATGTGTGTTTGGGCACCCTTGGTCTTCTGAGATCTAAGTAATGGGATTTGTTGATCACACTGGCTATTGGCTTACGTGTTTGGTCTTGAGTTAAAATCATTTTGGGATTTGTCTTTTGCATTCTTCCGCGTTTCAAACCTTAACATTGTTACCAGACCAACAAGGATATTACTGCACAAATTATCTCCGCTAGTATTGCTGGTGATTTGGTTCTTGCTGCTGCTTATTCACATGAGCTGCCGCATTATGGGCTTGAAGTTGGCCTTACTAACTATGCAGCGGGTATTCTATCATATCTATTTTAAGAGCTTTTCTACTACCCTTTATCTGTTACTCATGGTAGTCTTCTTGTATAATTGAATGTTGGTAATGAATTCAGCTTACTGTACCGGACTTCTTTTGGCCCGTCGCGTCTTAAAAATGCTTGAAATGGATGAGGAGTATCAAGGCAATGTCGAGGTATGTTGACATATATACATATATACTCTTATCTCCCTTGGTCCCTTTTCGAATTAAATGTATATCTGTTTTTCAGCTTTTGTGGTAGTTTTCTTTGTAAATAAGTATTTTATGATTAGGCTACTGGCGAGGATTTCTCAGTTGAGCCTGCAGAGAGCAGAAGGCCATTCCGTGCTCTCCTTGATGTTGGTCTTCTCAGGACAACAACTGGAAACCGTGTTTTTGGTGCCCTCAAGGTATAGTCAATCACAGACGTGGCTTTCATAACCTCTCAGTTCTCTATGTTTTTTATATATATTGTCATGATTAGAATTATTAATTCCATGAGTTTTTCTATGGTAATCACTATAGGGAGCATTGGATGGTGGCCTTGATATCCCCCATAGTGAGAAGAGGTTTGCTGGTTATGGAAAAGAAACTAAGCAGTTCGATGCTGAAGTTCACCGCAAGTATATCTATGGTGGGCATGTTGCCGCATATATGAGGGTATGGATTTGTGTTCTATGTCATGCCTCTTATGGCAGATCATTGCCTTTCTTAGAACGTTTTGCAATCTCTGATATTAGTTTTAATTGTTCGTCTTTTAAACTATAAAAAAGAATTTCAATTGTTTGCTTTTTAATTTGGTACCAGACCTTGATGGAAGATGAACCTGAGAAGTATCAGTCTCACTTTAGTGAATATATCAAAAGAGAGATTGAACCTGATGACCTAGAGGAGTTGTACAAGAAAGTTCATGCTGCCATTCGGGCTGAACCGTCACCGAAGAAGGTTGAGAAACAACCTCCCAAGCAGCACAAGAGGTGGGGACAGTTATTGATTTATTGTTGCTTTTTGGTGTGTATATATGTCCCTGCATCTGTACGGAGGTAGTTGCCTTTTTTCATTACTTTTTCCTACATGTGTACTTCATCTTGGGAAAATTCGTCATGGTATTCTGACCAAACTCAGTTATTTCCTCGTTTGGTTGTGCTTTTGCAATACTCCAACGCAAAACCTTGAATTTTGTTTGACTGTGAATATAATGATTTCTTAAAGCAGAAAAATATATTTGAAGGTTCCTATTTCTGGTTCTTAACAGGTACAACTTGAAGAAGCTTACTTATGAGGAACGGAAGGCCAAGCTGATTGAGAGATTGAATGCATTAAACTCAGCTGAAGCTGATGATGATGAGGATGATGAGTAGGATTAGTGTGCAAGTGAGGGTTTCATAGATTTTGATTATCGGTTGCAGTTTAAAAGAGGGACCTGTCTATGTTTTGAAACAACTTCTCTGAAGATATTTGTCTATTTATGGGCAATTTTGCAGCTTGGATTGTGTCGTTTTCTATATGGTAACTAGATTATGGGCATGGATTACAAAGATGTTTTAACTCAACGTTTTCATAATTTTTTTACGCCATTCTGATGCTCCAAGACCCTCCTCCCCCGCGCTTGACTTCGATTTTTAGTGATTTCTTTCTGCCTTTAGATTGTTCTTTGCTACGATGTTTGTGAATAAGGTGAAAAGATTGTTTAGTCTTTTTTCTATGATATTGATAGGTACTGCGGTGGTTGAGGAAGCTCTCTTTGAAGTGTCTAGTTATATAAACATAGGATTTTCATTGTCTGGACTCTGCCCTGTTTGGATCATCAAAGGCTGTGTAACGTGCTTCGAGTTCGTAATTTAAAGTTGATGTTCATTTGATTTCCTGAGATAATTCATAATAGTGCTATTCTAATTAAGTGTTAACTGTTTTTGGTTTCTATATTAAGTGCTAAAGTTACAAAAGAGATTTATAGAATTAAATTCATATATTTGAAATCTGTGATATATGTAGTTAAAGTTTTTACTTTTGGGAAATTATTTTAAAGTTAAAGCATTTCCCTTTTTCGGTTATAGGATTTGCATTCAAGGGTTGAATAACCAACCGCTCTCATTTTGTCCACATGCATCGATAAATCAATGTATGATGTTCATGTGACTTGTTAAAGCCTTAGTTTGAATTAGAAGTTTTCGTCTCATCTTATTAATTTGAATTTTTCAAATTTTAACACAATATAATAAATAGTTCTATTGAATTAATTTCAATTTAATTTTTGTAATTTTTAAAATAATATTTTGTTTAATTTTAAAATTTTTATTTAAAATTATTTCATTTCATTTTATCATTTAAATTTATGGATGGTGTCTTGCGAATTGCATGCATAAGTGTCGAATCTCCCATGAAAATGAGTAGTGCGAGGTAACACATTGGTGTGCACCTTTTGCGGACACTGTTGACTGGCAATGCCACGTCAGCCTGTAAAAAAAAAAAAAAAAGAATAGAACAGAACAAGAATTGAAATGGGAGGGAAAACGAGCAAAACAGAGCCATTGGGAGAGAATAGCCGTGAGAGAGAAGAGAGAATCGGGTCCTCAGCAAGAGAGAAGGGATTGCCGTCGTCAGAGGCCGTCGGAGAGAATAGCCGTCAAAGGAGGAAGAGGGCATTCGAGTTTGCCGTCGTCGGAGGTTATTTTCGTTTAGAACTCGTTTTAGCAATTTTTTTTTTTATATTTCTTTTAGCACAAGCTGTTTAATGCAGCGAATGATTTGTATAAAAAGGAAAAGCTCCCCAGCATCAAACAGTGCCATGAACCTTGTCTTTTAGTCCACTCTTCTAGGGCTTTTAGTCACTCTTCTAGGGCTTTGAAGGAGAAGATGCCTCTTCTTTTTGGCTTCGACAGAGCTAAAAGAGGATGCTTTCTTATGATGCAATCCACCCCTTAATTCTGGAAGAGACTCATGTAGTGGTTGGGCATCAATGCATGCGTGTTTAGATTATCTAAGATATGACAAAGTCAAATATTTCCGTGCTTCTAAAAAATATTTTTCAAACATATATTGATTTTCTAATGCTCAATGCTGGGAGTAGATTACATTCATGAATATAAGAACATACTCAAATGAAGAGAGATGAAAATAATACCAGGAACATGGACAACAGATGGGACTGTTGCCTTATATTCTCATTCATTGTTAAACTAGTACAACTTAGAGGCTTTTAAACAAGACTTTAGTGCTTTAATTAAAGTCGCAAGTTCCAAACAAGACTCTAGTGCTTTAATTAGTTATTCATTGTAACTTGCAAAAGGCTCAAAATATATGAGAAAAATAAAATATTACTTTAACAATCAAAAGCACCTGTCCTTGTTGAAATCTTGTTTAATATGACAAAAAAACGAAGCAAAACTGGTTAACATGAAGTTCAATATTAAATGAACGAATATATCATTGGGTTTATTGGAAATATACACATAATACATCATAGTTCTATTGTCGTTGAAATTTGTCCCAATGTTTAATGATGCACTGAGTAATAAAAATCCTGAAGTAAATATATGAGAAAAATGGGAAATAATGATGCAGTATGCTTTACACATTCAAAACATGCCAGATTTTTAAAGAAAATTGAGAAGTATTAAAATCAATTCCAATTCTGACTCCAGACCAGAAGAAAAAAAGAAGAAAACATAGACTATGATTTCCAGTTCAAGAGCGAAACCACTTGGTTTTGTTCACTACACATTACATCATAGAAGTCAACTGACAAAATCTATTCTTCGCAGAAGAACCACCAACTGGGGTTAGTTCTTGAAGGCTTAAAGTGCATACTATTTTTTGTCACGCTGACAAATGAGAAACAATCTCAACTTGGAAAAAGAGGAAGAACACTCATCTCTAATGACACTATCTACCTCAAATATCCCAACCATGGTATGTTAATTTCTTAAATAATTTATATCACTTTCAAGTTGATATTTTTGAATCTTGTTATGAATAACTTGTGTAATCACATGATAGGACATACCATCAACTTCCCCAAACTTCAGAAATTTCATGGACACGGATGGTTATTTTGGGGAACTTCCTGCATTGTCACCCGATTGTAGAGTACCGGATATTCCATCTACCTTCGCTAGAGTTGAGGAAAGCAACGAGATAGACACGGCGAAATTGAAACCGATGATTACACTGCCGGGACAACTTAGTTAGATGATGATGAAGTTGAGAATTTAATTACGATTGAGGAGCGATCATCGAGTATGAAGTTTAATACGTATGAGGAAGTAATCAGTTATTATAAGCAGTATGCAAAGGGATGTGGGTTTGGGGTGATGACAAGAAGGACTGCGAGGGGAGATGATGGGTTGGTTAGATATGCCACCATTGGCTGTTCACGTGGTGGGAAGGCCCGTAATAGGACGTCCAATGTTGTTAGACCACGTCCAACAGGAAAAATTGAATGTAAGACAAGAATTAATGTCTTAAAAGTTGATGGAAAATTTGAGTTGACAACAGTCCATAATATACATAACCATAACCTTAGTCCAACCAAATCTCGCTTCTTTCGATGTAATAGATATGTAAGTGAGTCCGTGAAAAGAATCTTAGATACAAACGATTTAGCTGGCATAAATCAGAATAAGAGCTACGGATCTCTAGCCGTTAGTGCGGATGGTTATGCGAAACTCCCATTTACAGAGAAAGATTATCGTAATTACATCAGTAAGGCAAGACATCTCCGACTTGGAGCAGGTGGTGCTCAAGCGCTTAAAGAATAATTTTTACGAATGCAGTACAAGAATCCTGGGTTCTTTGCTTTGATGGATATGGATGATGACAGCAGGTTAAAAAATGTCTTCAGGGCAGACCCCCATAGTAGGGCAACATACCAATATTTCGGCGATGTGGTCACATTCGACACCACATATTTAACAAATAGGTATAACATTCCCTTTGCACCATTTGTTAGTGTAAATCACTACAGACAGTCAATTCTGTTGGGAGCAGGATTGATTTCCAGTGAGGATATAGAGACATTCGTGTGGTTATTCCAGACCTGGTTCCATTGTATGGATGACATCGCTCGATTTTAATATTTCAGCACTTTTTCGATTTTAATATTGAAACGATACTTATTTTTTTATATTGATCGTGCATGGTAATCTTTACAGGTTGATATTGCCTTTGATGGATCACAACCAGCCAGAAGCAATGGTTGGGACTCAAGAAAGTGTAATATTTCGGCACTTTTTCAATTTTAATATTGAAACGATACTTATTTTTGTATATTGATCATGCATGGTAATCTTTACAAGTTGATATTGCCTTTGATGGATCACAACCGGTTGATGTTGGGGTGGATGGATCACAACCAGTTGATACTGGGGTGGATGGATCGCAATCGGTTGATATTGATGAATGAGTTGATATTTTCTTTCTAGCCTGACATTGAAATGCATAGTTATTTTTGGGGTAGTCTTCTTTGAAATGTGTAGTCTTTTTTTGGGTATGGTTGTTTTGGGGCATTATAATTTACGGAACTGTGGAAGTTAATTTGGTTGTTTTGGCATTATAATTTAATGAACTCCAGAAGTTAATCTGGTCGTTTTGAGCATTTTTTTTTGTAAATCTGGTTTGTATATTAACAGATGGATGACCTTGTAGTTGCCAAAACGGTGATAAATTCTTGAACGAAAGGATTTGATGAAGATATAAATGACGTTAACAAAGCAGAGTATATGTAATAACATGATAAAAAATAACCAATATTCAAATATTCACAACACATACACTGTTGATATTAGAATTATTTGATGAGGATATAGACAGGTCGCACGTGGTTCAAACTATTCAATATTTATTCAACTAATTAGTTACATATGTTGGCAGGTGCACCCAAGATATCATAATTTCATAATTTCATATAAGAGTACTAGTACTTGGTATCATAATTTCATAATTTCATTAGAGTGCAACAAGTGCACCTAAGAATAAAGAGGATTCTGCATATAAGAGCCCAAAAACTTGGTATCATACTTTCAAAATTTCATTAAAAGACTAGACCATATCACATTCTTTCCAGCAAGTAGCATAATTACTTTAAAGAGTGCAACAAGTGCACCCAAGTACAAAGAGGATTCTGCTAATGTCTCAAACATTAAAAGTAATCCAATATATCTATTATTCAGATACATAAAAAACAAAGCACACCTAATGACTAACTCCTAACACTAATATGAAATCACTTATAGGCTACTAAGTAAACTGCTACAACAAATACAAGAGCCCAATAATTGAGTACTATTGAGTATCTTTCGGAGATCAATCTCCCTCCTTTCGATATTATTGAGTATCTTCTTCAGCTTTCTAATATCTCTTAATAATCCACCCTCATTTTCTTGAAGATCTAACATTTTATATTGATCCCCTCTACCCACTTGAAATATCTGCAATATGGTAACCCCTGAGACATAATATATATTTTGGAAAAAATTAGATGCAAATAACATTATATGTTTAACTAAACATAAATTTAGTTATCTCAGTGTTGTACTTTGGACAACCTAAGAAAGGTCGTCCTCGATTTTTTGGAGTATTTGCGTATCTCACTTGTGCCTCAACCTCACAGAAGCATAAATTCGATCCACAGGTTGTTTAGCAAAAGATGAAGAAGAAGTCGTCGTGGATGATGACATGCTCTTAGAGAAGATTCAACATATGCAAAAGCTTTTATGAGCATTTAGAAGATTCAACATATGCAAAAAATGTTAATTTAAACTGTGAAGCACAATTCATGTAGAGACAAAAATTTAGCTGTTATGTTATATCACCATGAAGAACTACTATCTTCATGAAGATTGTTTATTTCAATGGAAGTAACAAGAAATTTATGGGTTTTGAATATGTTTTATGCTTTCTTAACATGTCTCAATTTTCAATTATAGTTATTCTTATGCAATATTAGGAAGTTGAAAAGAATCTGCCTAATACATGCATCAACCGATCCAACCATTGTTTATTCTTAATGCAGCCTATGACTCATGGCAGGTACCTTTTTTTTTTTAATTTTCTTTTGTGTTTTTAAATTTATGTTACATTTTTCCTTACCCAATTTATAGTGCCATTTATCAACCGATCCAAGAATCCATGCATTTAGCAATTGATTTAGCCATCTCAATCTCAACCCAACCTTAAATCCTTTGCATCTCCAAAACCCCCCTACTTTCTACATTTTCACTTGATAAAAACCCATAACAAAATCCTCGTAAGAACACCAAAAAATCGAAAACCTAGGTACCAAAATTCACCAACAACAAAGTCTGATCATATCGGTAAATAGATTGCATAAATACAAAAATAAAGAATAACAATATGATGCACTGTTGCTGTATAAACATATTGGCAAATAGATTGCAAAAATCGAAGATGTACTGTTGCTGTATAAACAAGAGAAGAACCATATGAGAAGGAAGATGATGCAAAGAAGAAGAATAGTTTAGTTGAAAGGTACCTGATCTAGGGTTTTCCTTTCAAATGAGAAGAAGATGCGAAGACGAAAAGACGAAGAGACGAAGAAGATGTGCTGCTAGGATGCGAAGATGGGATGCGAAGCTGCTACATTTAAATTTCAATCTAGGGTTTGTAATGGAGGAGGAAGAGAGAGTGCGAGTTGGGCTGTGAAGCAACGAAATTTGAAATGTAAGAAACGAAATTTGAAACAGAAATGATATCTGAAATGGAAGAAACGAAATTTGAAATGGAATAAGACAAAATGCATTGTTTTATTAATTGGTCCACGTTAGCGAGGTGTACTCAGGTGTCTCCTTTGCGGTGTGCAAATATCATTTCTGCTTTTCTAAACAAATTTGTATACAGTTGTATTCTAGAATCTTTTTTTTGCTATTTTGTATGTGGCAATGGTGCTACAACAAAGCTTGCTTCTTTTGCTGTAGTGTGAACACTTGCCAACTATTTGTTAAAATGCAGTAGAGGAATGTCTATTCTAATATGCCCCTTTGAGTCCAAATGTGTTTCAGTTTGAGACTCGACCTGAAAAGTATGAATTTATCTGCAACTAGTGGCTTGGTTAGAATATCAGTGAGTTGATCCTTAGAGCTACAAAATTGAACTTGCAATGTACCGAATGCAACTTGGTCCTTCACAAAATGAAAATCAATATTCATGTGTTTGGTCTTAGAGTGGTATATTGGGTTGACCGAGAGATATGTGGCTCCAATATTGTCACACCATAATATTAGAGCCTTTATAAGGGGAATGCATAGCTCTTTAAGGACAGTTTGGATCCATATGGTCTCGATAACTGATGATGCAAGAGATTTATTCTCGGTTTCAGTTGAAGACCGAGCAATAGTTCTCTGTTTCTTCGAGCTCCAGAAGATGAAATGATTACCAAGATAAATGTAAAAGCTACCGTAGGATCTTCGATCATCGGGACAGTCTTCCCAATTAGCATCTGAGTATGTTTGGAGAGTAAGAGTTGATTGTTTTCTGAATAGCAAGCCATAGTTAATGGTATCCTTGAGATATCATAATCTTAACAGCACCCCAGTGAGATGTCTTTGGAGAGTGCATGAATTGACATATCTTGTTGACTGCAAATGAGATGTCCGGCCTTGTGAGAGAGAGATATTATAAGCCTCCAATGATGCTTCGATACATGGTAGGATCATCAAAATCTGGAGTCATACTTGGATAATTTGAGAGAGGCTGCCATGGGGGAAAATATCGATTTCGCATGTAGCATTTTACTGCGCTGGAACAAGTTATGAATATACTTGTGTTGTACGACTAGAAGAGCATCTGCTGTGTAGTCTACTTCAATGCCAAGGAAGTAAAACAAGTTGCCCAAGTCTTTGAATGGAAAAGCAAGACCTAAGTCTTGAATAAGCAGTTCAATGGCCGAGGACTTGGAATATGTAATTCCTAAATTATCCACATAAACCAAGAGATAGAGTAGAACATCATTATGCTGCAAAATAAATAATGAGGGATCGGCTTTAGATGCCTTAAAACCATATGCAAGCAACTAAGAGCTAAGTTGTGCAAACCAAGCTCTTGATGCTTGTTTGAGACCATATAATGCCTTGTGTAATTTGTACACAAAAGTGGGATGTAAAGGATGAATGAATCCCTGAGGTTGTTGCATATACACCTCATCAGTCAACAATCCATGCAAGAATGCATTCTGGATATTAAGTTGGCGCAATGACCATGATAAAGTGACAACAATGGATAGCATAAGGCGAATTGTAAATGGCTTTACCACGAGACTCAAAGTCTCATTATAATTCAAGCCATGCTGTTGATGATAACTTTTGGCAACGAAACTTGCTTTAAGTTGCTAGAATGAGCCATCGACATTGGTCTTGGTCCGATAAACCCATCTGCAACCAAGTATGTTAGTCATGAGTTTCGGAAGTATAAGATTCCAAGTACAATTTTAAATCAGCATATTCTTCAGACATAACTTCTCTCTAAGCCGAGAATTTTGAAGTTGACGAGTAACTCAAAGGTTCATCTGGCACAGGCACAATGGTAGTGAGACAAAATCAAGTTGGATAGAAAATGGTTCCATCCGTAAATTGGTGAGGTCGAGAGGAACTAGTCTAGGCACAGGTGATAATATGAGATCTTAGTAGTTGTAATTGTGGAGAAGGGGTGGGAAAGAGAGATGTTTGTGATGATGAAGAGGGAGAAACAGAGAGGTACGAGAGCTCGGGGTAGAAGATAATGATGCAGGAGAAGCAGGTAATGTATTGACAAGCTGAGAAACAATCGGGCCTAGACCTGACCCAAGAATAGAGGGGGGGAAAATTGGTAATGAAACCATGTGTGAGGCAGAGTGTGACGCCCCCAACTTACGTCACAGATTGGTATCAGAGCGATTACGTCTCTGGGTAAAACCTACGTGTCCTAGGAAAAAATGGATCACATGGTACTAGTATAGGCTTGAATCTTTATCAGAATGGAGTTTGGAGTAATATGGATGAATGTTTGGATTTTAGAAATTTGGAAGTTTCTAAAGTGAGTATAGCTTATGGTAAAGTTGGGTGTATTTCAGGAAAACAATATGCCAAGAGGTCGTCCTCCCTTGAAACGAGTAGACATGGTGAACCAGAATCCTTCTCTGGTTACCCCTCCACGTACTGAAGAGCAAACAGCACCGAGCTCACCGTTGAGAGAAGGACAGACGCCATCGAACCCACCGTTGGGGGAAGGGCAGACGGCACCGAACCCATTATTGGGAGAAGACCAGAGGACACGGAACCCACCCTTGGCAGGGGGATCAGTGGCGCAAAACCCCCCATTGGAAGGAGGCCAGGCAATAGCTGAAGCTATTCGGCAAATGGCGGAAGTGGTGAAAAACCAAATAGAACAGAGCCGTTATTCTCAGCAGAATGAAAATAGAAGAGAAGCTCAAGGGTGTCCGTATGAAAAGTTTCTAGCATATCGATACCCGCCCTTTATCGGAACGGAAGGAACATTAAAGGCAAACAAATGGATTGTAGACTTGGAACGCACCTTCGAAATTAGTAGTTGCACCGAAGTTCAGAAAGTGCAGTATGCAGGACATCTGTTACAAGGAGAAGCAGGATTGTGGTGGGACACAAAGCGAAAGCTGCTAAAGTTAGAACTGGGAGAAAATGTAGTGCCCACATGGGAAAGGTTCAAGAAAGAGTTCGACGATCGATTCTTCCCGGAATCTATGAAGCGGCAGAAAGCTTTGGAGTTTACTATGTTAATACAAGGCAGTATGTCGGTGGAACAGTACTCGGCGCGATTTATGGAATTGGCGAGATTTGCTCCGCATCTGGTAGTTACTGAAAAGATGAGAGCCCAGAAGTTTCAAGAAGGACTGCAGCCACGAATTCGTATGCAGGTGGCATGTTTGCAAATTGAGAATTTTCAAGAACTAGTGAATGTAGCGGCCATAGCGGAAGCTGAACAGAGGAGTGTTATGGCGCAAACTCAAGCCTATGGAAAAAGAAGATTTCAATTTTCTGGAGGAAATGATGCTAGGAGGAAACCAAATTTTAGATCCACGGATAGAGGAAAAGGAGTAGCAATTAATCCAAACGTGCCGATTTTATTTCCGCAATGTGCAAAATGTGGACGTCGACACCAGGGAGATTGTCGAGTGGACCATAGAGTTTGTTATAGATGCGGTCGGCCAGGACATCTGATCAGAGACTGCCCTCAGAATACCTCTCAAGGAGTAGCTCTACCCGGAGGAAAAGCCAAAGCTCCTGCGAAAGCTAAAGTGTATGCTATCACGCCTGGAGAAGTGGATATGGAGGCAGACGAGACAATAGATGCTAACGTCATTACTGGTAAATTTCCAAGTCTCCTCTTTTAGTTAATGAATGGATTCTTTGGGAGTGGTAATAATAATGATAGTAGAATAAAATTTTCTTTAGGTAAGCTTAAGCTGAAGCAATGCGTGGTTTATACCTTTTAGTCTTGTTAAGTACGAGGGTGAGTAGCCGAGTGTTGCTCATCCAGACACCTTAATTTACGTTAAATCCCAGACGTAAGTTGGGGGCGTCACACAGAGGGGGAAATAGATGGAGTGGGTCGAGATTTTTGAATAAGAAACGAGGTCTCATTAAAAATCACATCTCGAAAAATATATAGTCGATTGTAGGCTAGGTCCAAATATTTGTAACCTTTATGTTAGGAACTATATCCTAAAAAGAGACATGACATCGAACGAAAATTGAGCTTATTGGAAAGATATGGTCGAATATTTGGCCAACATTCACATCCAAAGACCTTTAAAATTTTGTAATCAGGTTTAGAGTTACAAATGAGTGAGTGAGAGAAGAAGATTAATGAAGTAGATGGTTGTCTTAAAGGCGTCGGCCCAATAAGAAAATGGTAAGGAGGAATGGGCCAATAAGACAAATCCGGTTTCAACAATGTGCTAGTTCTTTCTTTCAACAAGGTCATTTTGTTAATGCATGTGGGGGCATGGTAAATGATGTGTGATACCAAATTGTTTACAAATTTGTGTTAAGGGTCTAACTTCACCATCACTATCGCTTGTAAGGTAAGAAGTTTGGAATTAAAAACTTGTTCAAGATAAGGGAGAAAAGCATGAAAAATATTAGTAACATCAGATTTTAGTTTAAGTAAGAAAAACCAAGCATATCTAGTATATTGATCAACAAAGGAAAGATAGTACTTAAAACCAAATTTGGAAACATAAGGGGCCAAACCCTATATGTCAACATAGATTAACTCTAGAAGCTAAGAACAATGGGCTTGTTCATTACAAGATGGTAGTTGATTTATCTTAGATAATGGGCATTCTGAACATTTGAAACCCGAAGCTTTGGAGCAAACAGGCAAGCAGCTGGAGTGCAAAACGCGTGAAACAAGATTGAGAGAGGGATGCTCGAGTCTACAGTGCCATTATTCGAGGTTGGTTCTTTCACCAAGATGAGTGGAGGATTAAGGTGTGGAATACAAGGTATGGGAGAACACATATAAGCCATTACGCATTGGTCCTGTGAGGAGGAGAGTCCCGATTTGTTTGTCCTTCACAGAAAGTGAGAGGCGTGAAACTCAAAGAAACGAGAGTTATCGATATAGAATTGAAGAACAAAAATCAAGTTTTTAGTAATTGAAGGCACATGAATTATATTTCGAAGGGAAAAAGAAAGAAATGAAGAGTTGGGAGAGAAAGAAGATTCACTAAAACTTTGGATGGGAAGACCATTGCCTTCACCAACGCAACTTGTGTCACCACCATTGTACTGCTTAAAAGAAATGTTAAAGTTAGACAAGTGATTAGTGATATGATGTGTGGTTGCAGAGTTTGGATACCACAATTAATCAGAGAACGAAGCAGGGGATGTGTAATTAGTAGAAAAAGAACTTGGTGCTTCAAGTTGATAGGAATGATCAAACCTGCATCGGCATTGGAGAGCAACATGACCATATTTGTTGCAAACCTGACAGGTAGGGCATTGAATGATATAGTGAGGAGCAGGTTAAGTGAAGGAGTTAGACTTGCCATGACGAGAATAGGAGTTAGATCTGCCACGACCACGAACACATTGATCACGACCTCTAGCACTGAAATTGGCAATGGGTTCAACATAGGAGATTGTACTCCTTGTATGATGAGAAGCGCGAGCTTCATGAATGAGCAGGAGTTGGTATAACTCATGAGAGGTGAAATGATCTGCTCATATTGTGACTGAGGTAATGAAGGATTCATAGGCCTGGCCAAGGCCATTAAGTAAGTAAGTAACATTTGTTAGGTAGAGGATTCCCAGTAGCAGAAATGGAGTTGGCGAGAAGGCGCACCTTCCCTAAATACTCAGAAGTAGGTTGATCTCCATGGTTCATATTAGTAAGCTGGAAGCGGATTTGGAACTCTTTGGCTTGGGAGTGGGAAGCAAACATTGAGGCTAAGAGAACCCAAAGGTCACAGGCAGAGGGGGAAGATAGGCACATGATCAATAATGGAGTCTGAGAGAGATGAGAAGAGAATGCTAAGAACAAGCTGGTCTGTGTGTCTCCAGGTAAGAAAGGAAGGGTTGGTTTTTAGGATGGCATTGGTGGTATCTGTAAGAGTTTCAGGAGGTCGAGGGATGGAACCATCAACATAGCTAAGGAGGTCCTGTCCATAGAGATAAGTAGAGATTTGGACTTTTCAAAGAAGATAATTGTCGGTGGTGAGTTTTGTAGAGACAATGTAGGAGAAATATAATAGGGAGGGAGAAGAAGAAGGAGAAGGAGGAGGAGTAGGAGGTGGATCAGAGGAGGCCATGGATCAAGGTAGACGGGAGTCAGTTGGTTATTAATACTATATTAAACAAAGATAATTGCAGAGAAAATATTTCCTTCATTGATGATTGCTTTGTATACAATGCTATGTATTTATACATGAGTAAAGAATTAAAATAATTGTAAATCTGTAACAGATAACCTTAGAGAGCAAATAACAAATTTCTCTACAGTTGTATTCTATAATCTTTTCTTGTTGTTTGTATATGACAATGGTGCTGCAATAGAGTTTGCTTCTTTTGCTATAGTGTGAAAGCCAGCCAACTGTTTGTTAAAATGTAGTAGAGGAGTGTCTATTCTAATACTATATACTATGTTCATATTAGAACAACCTTTCTTTGTGTGGTGAATTGTGATGTTTGGACTATCTTTCTTTTTTTTTTTTTTTGAAGGGAGACCCTTAGGCCATTTCATTCCATTGAATTTAAAATACAGTGAGGCTATTCATCCATAGTAACAATACAGTCTAAAATAATAAGAACATCTTTTGCAATGGAGTAAGCTATAGTGTTACCGTATCTCCTAACATGAGAAACAATCCACTTTGCAAACTTAGTAAGACTTAGTTTTACTTCACAAATGAACATATTGGAACTGCACCATGCCTCTGTATCAGCTTTCAGTGCTTGTATGGCTTGCAATGAATCGCCTTCTAACACTATCTGTGGCAGCCTTAGGTCCCATGCAAACTGGACAACAACTAAAGTTTCATAGGATTCAGCTAGGAGAGGGTTAGTAAATAGTTTTTTTTTGCCTTAGAGTCGCTATAACCCTTCCCTGGTTGTCCCTACTACACCAATACCAATAGTGCCTTGTGTTTGGTTGATAGCTCCATCCCAGTTCACTTTATACCAATCCTGAGGTGGAGGACTCTATTCAGCTATATAATTACCTGCTTTGACATTCTTGTTTTCTTACTGTGGAATGTGTTCCTCCTCTGCTATCTATCTTATTCTATCCTTGGCTCCTTAGAGGATGATTAGGGGTGGTCAGAAGTCCTTGTTGAAGATGAAGGAACTTCTTTTGAGCCATAATTTCCTTGCTCTAATAGCAAACTCTTGGAGTTCTTCAGCATTGAGTATCTTGAGTAGCACTTCTAGCAAACACAAAGTAGGGGAGTGAGAGATGGTGCACTTTTAGAGTCTTTTTGAGCATTGACCCCAAATATCCTTGCCTGCCTCACATGTCCACAAGACATGTGTTGCTATTTCTTCCTTCCTTCCACAAATTAGATAAATGGGATCCTCAACTACCTTCCTTTTGTAGAGATTAGCTTGTGTTGGCAAGGCTTCCTGACATGCACGCCACACAAATACTCTCTCCATTGGGATAATCTTGAGCTGTCAGATCTTGTTCCACACCTGTCTGAGATTATTGCTCGATGAAGCTTGACCCTTGGTTGCCATCTCTTTGGTTTTCTCCAAGTGATATGCACTCTTGACAGTGAAGGGTCCTCCCTTAGTTCCATGCCAAATTAGTCTATCTTCTAAACTGAACATGCTAATGGGGGGGTCTTCAGAATCAATGATGCTTCCTCCTTGTCAAAAGTGCTGGTTAACTAGATCATGTTTCCAGCATTTGGTGTTTGTGTCTGTTAGATAAAAAACACTTGCATTCTTTGCCAGGTTCTTCTGTAGACTGAGAGGTTTAGATGGAGTTGGCACGAGGAGCCATTTATCATTCCATATTTGAGTCTTCTCCCCTGTCCCAATTCTCCAATAGGACGCTGCCTCTACTACTTGTCTCATTGCTAGGAGGCTCCTTCACACATAAGAAAGCTTTGATACTATCTTTGTTACTAGGAAGGTCAACTTGGGGAAGTATTTTGCTCTTAAGACATGTGCTGTCAGGGAGTCTGGATCTTGGAGAATCCTTCAGCATTGTTTGGGAAGTAAGGCTCTATTGAATATCTCAAGGTCCTTGAATCCCATACCTTCATCTGCTTTGGATTGCCCCATTCTTTTCCATGAAATTCGGTGGATCTTGTTTCCTTTATCTTGTTGTCCCCATCAGTAATTAGTCATTGCACTATTGATGGATTGTAACAGGGTTAGGGGCAATTTGAACACACTCATTGTGTAAGTTGGGAGGGCTCGCACCACTGTTTTGAGGTAGATTTCTTTTCCTTCCTAGAATAGGGGCTTGATGGATTTGCTATTGAGTTTCTACTTGATGTTGTCCAATATAATCTTGAATGTTTTAAACCTGTTTCGACCTACCACTGAGAGTAACCCCAGGTATCTCTCATATGGCATTATTGTCCTCATCCCAACAATAGAAAGAATATAACTTTGGGTGATTCTGGCTGTATTTTTGCTAAATATTATGGCTGTTTTCTCAACATTCAACCTTTGTCTCAAGGCCATTTCATAGCATCTCAACAAACCCATCATTTTGGCCCATTTTTCTGCATTAGCCTTACAAAACAAGGTTGTCATCCACAAAAAAATAGATGGAAAATCCTCAATTGTCCTTAGGCCACTAGTATGTCATGTATCATCTTGTTGTTCTTAGCTTTGCTTATTAAGTTACTGATGGCCTCTGCATATATTATGAAAAGGTAGGCTGATATAGGATCACCCTACATTATGCCTCAAGTTGGGAAGAATTGGGGTTGAGTTTCACTATTCACTAGGATAGGATAATTCACTGTTTTTATGCAATTCATCACCATTTCCACCCATTACGTGCAAGATTTCATCTAGTATAGGATTACTTGAAGGAACCTCCATTCTACTCGATCATAAGCATTTCTTATGTCGAGTTTGAGTGCCATATAACCTTCTTGACCTGTCATCTTACATTTCATAGTGTGTAACATCTCAAATGCCACTACTATATTATAAGAGATTAGCTTAGAAGGTATAAAAGCAGACTGTGAAGCAGAAATAACACATGGCGAGACTTTCTTTAGTCTATTAGCTATGGTTTTTGAAATAATCTTGTAAATTACATTACAAAGAGAAATAGGTCTAAAGTTTGTTATCCTTGTAGAATCCTTCTTCTTTGGTATGAGAGCAATGAAGGTGTGATTGATGTTCTCCATGCTGCCCCCAAAGTTAAGCACATTTAGGATAGCTCCATTGACTTGGTCTCGAACAATAGTCCAGTGTTTTTTATAGAAGAGAGCATGGAATCTATTAGGGCTTGGTGAGCTCATGCCATTCATGTGGAAAAGGGCCTCTTCAACTTTTGATTTGCTGTAAGATGTGGTCAGCATTACATTCCGTTGAGTAGTCACTCGGGTTTCCAAGGAGGAGATACATTCAGAGTCCAGACTAGGATGAGAGGTAGAGAAAAACTCTTTGAAATAATCTTGCAAAAGTTCACTGATCCCCTCTTTGGTGCTGATTACTTGCCCTTGATTATCAACCTGTATTTTGAAAAGGTTGGTCTTCCTTTTCTAAGTTGTAGCTTGATGGAAAAACTTGGTGTTCCTATCTCCCTCCTTTAATCATTTTTTCTTAGCCCTTTGTTTCCACTTAATGTTCTTTGCTTTAAGAAAGATGTCTATCTTTTTTTGTATTTATTTTATCTATTCATTTAGGTCTCCTGAGTTTCTTTTTTGGAGTTGTGACAGAGTTTCCGTTTTCCCTTTGAGTCCTTTTTTTCATTTCTAAAAGTGAGTCTACTCCACTAAGTTAAATGGTGTTGACAATGTTGAAGTCCTGTTGTTCTGTAGGCCATCCTACCTCTAATTAGTCTGGAAATTTTCCATGCCTCTTCCACTTTTTTGTAACAATCTTCATCTAAGGTCCACTTGGCCTCGGATCTAAAGGGTTTTGTACTATAATGACCTGGAATGGGTAACTAGTTGAATGTGACCCAAAGAGGACTGTGATCAGAGTTGAGATAGGAAAGAATATGTACTTTAACATCTGTATTCTTGTCTGACCATTTTCCATTACAGAATACCTTGTCCAATTTTTCTTTAGTGAAGGCTGGACCTTGCCTACCATTGTTCTAAGTGAACTTGTTGCCAACATAGCACATGTCATGCAAGCCACACCAATAAATTTCCAATTGGAAACTATCCATCTATCTTTGTGATCTTGCTAGTCCTCCCTTCTTCTCATCATGGTGTAGTAATTCATTAAAATCACCTACACATAACCACCCTTGAGGTGCACTTGGTATGAGAGCTTGCAAAAGAGACCAGCTTTCTTATTTGGAGTCTATGACAAGATTGCCATAGAAGTGAGTATCCACTTGTCCTCCTCTTTCTGTCCTTTAATTTGTAATGAAATGTGGGACTTGGTATAGGTGATCACTTTTGCATCTGTTCCATACTTCCATAAAAAGGCTAGGCCTCCTTTTGAGCCTATTGAGTTTACCACAAAATTGTTATCATACTTCAAAAACCTTTTCCCAGCATCAATTTTGGATCTCTTGTTTATTGTTTCCATGAAGAAAACAAAGGTGGGGGACTTAGATTGCACTAAAAAATGGAAATTATTAACTGTCTGAAAATTCTCAAGCCCTCGGTAGTTCTAACTCAAGCAACTTATGGTTGTTGGTGCAGTTGGAAACCAGCCTCCACCATCTCATCATTGTGTTGAAGCTCGGGTTCTACTTCCTCCTACTTGTGTTTATTGAAAGCAAGGTGGTAGTATCTAAAGCATACTGGTTTAATCCTCTCTTAGAACATGTTTGCTTTTTTTTTTTTTGTTGTTGTTTACCTTAGCAAATAAGTTTGAAAAAATCTTGTCGCGGGCTTTTCTTTTCTAAGTTGCTTTCTTCTTGAGTTCCTGTAATACTTGCATTTGGTCAGAGACAAAGTGGGTTAGGGATGAGGCTTGGGCCTTCAGTTCATTGTTGTGTTCAGGGCCCATTGCATGTATTTAGGGGGGGTGGGGGTGGGAAGGTGGTTGTTGCACAACTCACTTGTTAGAGGTTCTGACTTTACAATGCCATGCATCAGGCATGCCTCAGAAAAGTTGACATGGTCTGTCATTATGTCTTGCATTGGTATCCTTACGGTTTCCTTAACTGGGATCTTAGTACACCTTGCATGAGTTGGTGTGTAAAGTGGCTTCTCGTTTTCTTCTCGAGCCCCTGGTTTGTTGCCATATGTCAGAATTAGAGTTGTGGGTTAGTGAGGTTGTAGTCTTCTTGGTGCGAGTGTCATCACTAACGTCTTGCTCATTCTTTCGTGAGTGCTCATCGAATGCCTGCTTGCTGGTCTCTACTCCATATTTCTTCTTCTCAAACCCAAATTCCCTAGCTACTGATGCTCTTAACCACACACCATATTGAGGTTTGATGTTGCTTGTTGCAAAGACAGGGCAGCCTCTTGAGTTATGCTGAATACAACCATACTTAAAACACAAGTTAGGGAGGCGCTCATACTTTAGAGATATCCAAGATTTCTTACCATTTATAATCAGAAAAAGGCCTCTTTGGATGGACTTTGTAATATCTATCTCCACTTTCATATGAATGAACTGACCCCAACAAATGCCTCTCTCATCAATTGCAATACTAAGCATTTCACAATACTATCTCCTATCTGGTTGCCAACATCCGAGTTCATACTTGCAAAATGTGTGTTATGCGCTTGAACCCAAAACACCTCAATGGAGAAAGGTATCTCTTTTACTATCTTCCTACCATCAAATAGATGGAGGCAAACCAGCTACCTATCGAATGACCATGGTCTTCCTTGCAATACCATCTCAAGGTCGCATTCCAAGTGAAATTCTACTAGATATTAGTTGCTCCCCACCTTAGAGAACTGCATCCAACTTTTACATTTTCAAATATTGGACATGGTCGTTTTAAATGCCTCTTTGTTCACGGATCTTTCGGCAATGATCATTGCTAACAAGCAGTATTTGCCCCATTGCGCCATCTTTTCTGTCAAGTATGGGGATAGTATGACTTCTCCTTTTTCTTTTTTAGTGAGACTATCCCACTGTTTCACTAGGTCGTCCTCCATATCCCTCTTCAAACCAGAAAAACTATTCTACGAGACAAACCTCTTTTAGAAAGAAAAACCTCACTCTGCTCTCAGGAGAGGACTGCAAGCATATGTTTGTCTATACTTTCATTTGATATCGAGAATTGTGAATATCGGCATATACTTTTCATTTCGATATTGATCTTGCCATTTGAACCAGACAATTTTAGTGGTCTCTCTTCAAATTTATTTATTTATTTTCATTTTTTTAGTTTGAAACTATTGAACATTCTAGATATAAATAGGATGTAACAAGAATAGTTGTAACTACATGGGTTAGTCTTCGAAAATGTAGATCCAAGAAATAATCATATAATAAAAATAATGATACACTTATCATCCTAATGCTACTCTTTTATTCTTCTTTTTATTTTTTTTTTATTTTTTTGAAAAAATTTCTTTTACTTAATAATTAAGGAAGTGACTATTAGTAAATGTGTATATTTTTTAATTTTTTTTAATGACTAAGAATATTAAAAAAATACTTAAAAAAAATGATAAAAAAAATGATAATGCTTCAGATAAGAAATATGTAGAAGCTAAGTAAATCAGAGAGAAGGAAGGGTCCACAAAAACGTAATCTTAGAATATGGGTATTGGCTACATCAAAATTTCTTTCAAAATTTGATGAAAAGTACAAGTTTGATTAAAAGCCAACACCTCTACATCCATAACTTCATATAAGATTCATTATTACATTCATCAAAATAATAATATAATATATAATTTATGAAACCAATAAACACATCTATAATTTATTCATCCAACAAATATATTAAAAGGCAAAAAAAAAAAAAAAAAATTGATGGGTGAATAGTAACCTTTCAATTATGAAGGATGATGCTCCAAATACTGTAGTTCAAAATTTGAGTTAGTGGGTTTTGAAAAGTCCAATGTGGATTATTTTAGGTAAAACTATCAATTTTGCATTTAATGAGTTTAATAATAGATCCAATGCCAATGCTCTTATTTGTTTGTTTCTTCTTATTTACTTTTTTGTTCCATCTAGATAGTAAGATGAAATGCAATAATTTAAAAAAGTTGAATAAAATAATATTTTTAATTTTTTTAATATTTTAAAATTCAAAATACTTTATTTATTTATTATAATTTGTGTGAGAATTTAAAAAATTATAATAATAAATTAAATTAAAATGAGATGAAATAAAACACTTTCAAACGGGGCCGAAGGCCCGAAGCTAACAACACCATCCACTTCATTTATGCGTTTTTCTTACTACTTGTGAAGAAACAAACACCATCCTACTTATTTTGGAACTCAAGCAAGACCAATCTACAGTGACAGAGTCATGGCCCACTCACTAACCCCGGCACCTGCTCTGCAACGGTACCGATCTCAACAACCTCAAGAAGTAAGACTCATTGCCCATCTCTAAGGTTTCAAAGGGGTGGCTTTGTCATCAAATTTGTGATGGAGACCTGGATTATAAACTTGGACATCGCAGGTTGGTTTACGTTCTTCTGTTGGAGTTGCTTGTTTTTCAAGTGTTTGTGCGAAGAATGTGGACGTTGTACCTATGTATGAACACATTTATAAGTGTATACATATATATTTTTTTTTTAAATGAAAGTGTATATAATTAGTATCATAGACTCATGGTATGTTTCTATGCAACGCTCAAGAGTGTTTCCCGTGAAGGTGAACTGGTTTTAAAGCCAAGTTTGCGAAGGTGGTATTTAAGGGCTAAAATATTTTTCTTTAAACCTGCTCTATGGATTTCATCCATGAGTTATAACCTTTTCCTCATGAAACTTGAGCAGGGTTGACATTCGCTAATAAGATACCATATCAAAACAGGGGTGGATGCTCAAAAAGAAATATATCTAGCCTCTTTAAAAAGCAAGATGATTAGTGAGGAACTTGTTAGTAAATTCCTCATTTTCCTCATTGCCCTTCTAACATAATATTAGCACTTGCTTCCGGGATTACAATCAGAGAACTAACAGGCTGCAGAAATCCTAAAAAAAACATATATGTCATCATTCCTAATACCTTTGAGAAACCCAATCCTGTTTACATCCAAACCATCATTCTATTATTTATTCATTAATATATTTTTTTCAGTATCATATAAATCAAACTATCACAATACACTCGATGAAAATAGACACCACGATGGAGGTTATACAAGGTAAAAAATAAAACAAAAGAAATCACACAAATCGGTTAAATGGCTTCCTTCCAACTCCAGCAGGTAAAGAAACTGTTGAATCCACACTCAAATCCCCCATTGACTGGAGTGACTGGTTGCTGTCTAACATTCTTTGGGAGCTAGAATCCTTGTTAGAGAACAAGGAGCCCTTGTTCCACTTGGAAGACCCTATGCCTTGTGTCAAAGGTAATGAAATTCGCCTGTTAGACTCGCTGCCCGGAGTCCCTGGAAGCCTTTCCTTGGGGTTACTACCAGCTCTTACTTTGGCTTTGGCTGAAAATGTTGGAGCCATGTAGTTTGGAACTGAAAATGGTGGGCAGCTCATGAGGCTGTCATCATCCTTAAATGGCAGATCAAAAGGGGAATCAGCTCCACTAGCTCTTGGTCTTGAATACCTTGACAGGCTGCTGTTGCCTAGTGAGGTTCTATGAAGAGGTGGGGTTCGAGCCTGTTTTCCTGTCATAACTATAGTTGATTTTGAGGATTTTGGCGTGGCAATATCCATATTATCAAACCCAAAATGATGTTCCTTGTGGTCACTTGATTGGGGAAGTGGACTTGGCCTCAGCTCAGAATGTGGTCTTGGAGGTGTAAGTTGAAAATTCTTCATTGCATGGCTTTCGGGTGGATTTGCTGGAGGCAGCTGACGTTCTAACCAGTTCCACCACCGTGAAAATCCCCCAGATCTGATATCCTTCAGAGGTGTTTGACCTGATTTTGGAGTGGCTTTCCACGACTGTTGGCATAGAGAGAACAAAACCCAAATTTGAATAAAAAAATGAACCAACTGGAGACTGGAGTGCTAACTTCCTCTTGAGCTAGTTTTGAGAAAGAAGGAAGCAAATGCCTTTGAAGTTGTTAATGGATAAAGTGTAGGTCAATAGCATGGATACAGGCATGCAGAGTCCTATTACGAGCTTGGGTTTACTCAGGACCCAAAACATACATGTTATGTTTTCTTGGACTATTTGATTCTGAAGAAGAAATTCTCAAACAGAATTTTTGCGTATACAAAGTTATGACTTTGTGAGGTGCAGAAACAGTGTTTTTCAAACAGCTCAAAATTGTTTGGCCATTTTGGGCTCTCTACAACGATGGCACCCAAAAAGTAATATTAGTATAATGTGTCTTAAAACAGTGTGGCTCTGTAGATCCCAAGTCCTACCTAAAAGCTCTTAACTATTGATCACCAAAAAGGCATGTGTTGGGTTCTAGACCATATACAAGAATGTCCTTAGGATGATGCATGATAAGAAAAATGGGAATGAGAACTATGACAAAGGAATGAAAATCAAAAGACATGGTAAATGATGGTATATTGATGGATTTGGTTAAATAGTATATTGTTAAAGGGGAGAGACCATCCCTTGTGATGCAATTGAAGCTTGGCTAGGTTAGTGTAAATAGAGTACCTGGTGCGAATATGCATAGGCCATGGCTCTTTCTCTCTTAGCAACTGCCTCAGCCTTTTTCTTCAATCTTGCCTCTCTCTGCTCCTTTGTTAGCGAGCTATCATCCCAGTCATCATGGTTACCTGCCTCAGACTAAACCAGTGCACCACTTGTAAATTTTGTTTCTTGTAAAAGAAAAAAAAACATAAAATAGCCCAAAGTGTATGTTTTTTTCCACTTTAGACCACCAAATTATTATCGGGTCTACTTGTGAGATTTCAAAAGACTATACTTCTTCATTAGATGACTCAGACTAAGATCCAGAGACAAGATAAATCATCACAGTTCAAATCCAGGTAAAGAGACAGACTTAAAGCCATGCCTTCAAAATGGACAGATCAACCATAATGGACATGGGATAATGAGTTGATTTTTGTGACAAGTTATAACTTCTGATCATATTAATCAAATGTCCAATGTTGCACCACCGCTGGGCCGAAGGGGGAGCATTACTGGTTGGAACCATTATCTGGACATAGCTCAAATCAAATTCACTAATCAACCATATGGAAACTTACTGCCTGGCTCCATTTGTCAAAGGTACCCTCCACTTCTTTATCATTCCTGAATTGAGCTTGATGCTGAGCTTGGTTTTCTAGCATCTGGATCCTCCGTGTCTGAATCTGAGATTGAACACGCACCAAGAGTTGCATGTATTTCATGGCGCTTATAGTCTGGCGCTTTACATTCTGTCCCCTCACAACTCCCTGAAGCCTCACCAGACCCTTTAATGCTCTAAAGCTTTTCCTTGCCTGTATGACAAGTACTAGTTAGGTGAATTCGGTTATGGACTGATGCCGATGCAGAACATGAACAATCAAAAGAGGTCTAGAAGAGTCCTTTTTAGTTATTTCTTTCATTTCAATCTCTCTCCTCAAATGATCTCTAGATCTGTCCTGCATCAGATATAGCCATCCAAACCTAAAGTTAATGCAGATGAACACCTATCAATTGGTTCATCAAGCTAACCTCAACCGAGTATGAGAGCATGTTAGAGAACCCTAAATTCAAATCAAGGTTGAGCAGTGATATGCCCTGCCTTTCAGAATAAACTAGAGTCTTAGTGAGAACACTGGGCCAACAATTCTGGTCAAATGCAATCCAAAAAGAAAGTTTGTGACAGCTTCATTTATGGACATACTGGAAAACAATTGCCTTTAACATCAGGAGGCCTCCATAAATGAATGCGTCATTTGATAGAATATTCATCTGAGTGGTCACATGTAGCCGAATAAAAAGCTTACCAGACAAAGAAAATTAAAATGGATTATGCTATTTGTATTGGATCTTTATTTGATATTGTCAATATTTGCTTGTTAGATGTGGTGGGACAACAAAGCCTTGAATATTTATATATATATATATATATTATCCAGTTAACAAGAGACATTGGACGCTTACCACATAACCTCTAAAGGTTGCTTGGATCTTAGTTGCTGAAGCATGTTGGTTTCTTAGTGTTGGTTCCGGTCTGTGGCTAATCTCCTTTTGACGAACAATCTGAGGAGAAGCAGCTCTAGGGGAAGCAACCTTTGGAGAAGCAAGCCTAGGAGAGGCAACCCTTGGAGAAGCAAGCCTAGGAGATGCAACCCTTGGAGAAGCAAATCCAGAAGGCACAAATGGGGATGTGTTCGGTTGCTCGGGAGGCGTGGGAGGCCTAAAAGTTACTTTTTGTTGCTCCTTTTCAAAATCACCAAAAATTTTCTCAATGCTGCTTGGCTCTTTGAATAGAGGAATGAATGAATTGGACTCCCCATGCCTTAGATTTCCTAAACCCTTCTTCTTTTCTTTTGTGCTTTTCTTCTCTTGGTCCTGCAATTTTATAAAGTAATAATGGAGAGATGCTATTTGTTTTCAGACAAAAGAGATAAGTACAACTTGGTGGTGTAAATTTACAAGGGAAGCAACTCAAAGCAAGAATGACAAGTAATTCAATAATTTTTGTCACTTGTTCCATGTTGTTACTTATGTAAAATATTAACTTACATTGACTAGCTTCTCCTTAGAATGGTGAATAAATACCCTCTTGATTGCAGAAAACCAACTGCCTTTCTTTCCCATGTTCCTAGCATTACTGTTTCTCCCTGTAAAGGAAGGTGAAAATAAAATAATTCAGAAGATGCATGTCCAGATATGTATGACGGCATCTATACTAATGTATGCATGTGTATATATTTGAATCTTCGTAAATTATTTAAGTATTACATGGCAATAAATCAACTATAGAAAATTAGCATCAGGAGAACATTGTAGCATATGATTCGTATGCTTGGTCAAGTTAATGATTATTATAAAATATTATGAATGAGGATTAAGGCTATTCAAAAGTACCCAAAAGTCACATGATCCATAAATTACTGACTTCTTCTCAAATTCCTCTTCTGAAGCCTTTATTGTGATGTGCTAATCATCCCTTTCCTAATTAACATGGAAAAACACAGAGATCTGAGATGGCAAATATTCTGAGGTGATATGTATTCCTTTAACCCAAATAAACAAGGAAAAGCAGAGATATACGATTTGAAGGTATGGGATGCCTTTCAAGCTAGGTGCATAATTAATTCTAACAAACTAGTTCAACAATTTATAGCATAGAAGATTAGCCACTGCCACATGATAGACCAAAAAGAATACACTAATTATCAAGGAGGAGGCCAACTACCAACTACCAACTACTATTCATTGCATCCCACCTCAACTTCTAGATCCGAACTTTATTTTTAAGCTGCCGTGATTTGTACTACTATATTTTCTTTTACTTTCGTAATGTTTACTCATATAAAAATAACTATGAAATTGGGATCAAAGAAATAAAATAGGATAAAAACACCTCCTTAAAAAAGAACAGAAGAAACAAAAGAAAAAGTTTCATTTATAGACAGAGACAAGGAGAGCACGGAAATTGGCAGATTGGATCTAAATGTTTGCATCATGGAGCAGAGACACCCTCTAGGATTTAAAATAAGATATGACTAAAGAAGTGGGTTTAAAACATCAACATCGTTCATCTGTATATAGTTTTGAGGTCCATATTATTACCAATATCTAAATACAAACAAGCATATACTGCCAACCAGAAATATCTAATTAGACAAAGAGGAAATCAAGACTTTCCATTTTCTTAATTAAAGCAAGAAATCTCCACAAGGTTGAGCTCATTTATCTGTCAGGGATCATCTCTCTTAAGAACGAACACTTTTGACAAGATGAAAAACCATTCCAAAACGGAAAGAGAGAGAAGAGAGAGAGAGGTGCAAAAGCTGTTTTTCTTGTAAAGAAATCTTATTTTAAGAGTTTAAAGACAACAATTCTCGGAGTGAGCATCCGACATCGGAAGGCAAAAGGGATCCAAGGAAACAAGGAATTCAGTAAGAGAACTGTCTCAAAACTGAAACAAGAATCCAATCCCTATGACAGAAGATGCCCACTCTTAAAAATCCTGCTTTAATTAATTTCGACAAAGAATTCATACGTAATAATCAGACAACATAATTAACATAAACAAAAACTTAAGGTAACTGAGACCGTACGTACCTTGCAAACCTCCCTACCTTCCAAAAACCCTTCAATAGCTGTTTTCAACAGAAAGGAAGAGCAAAGCAGACGAGAGCCTTCTATCTCTCCAGCCTCGCTCTCCTTTAGCAGTTTCTCTCACCAGAACTTTGAATCGTGTTCTTGCTTGTATGAATTTACTTTTCTTCCCATGCCACCTTTCACCTTTTGTGGGATTTATAATTATTTTCCCTTTTGGTTTCTCAAATCATCATGACGAGAAGGAAAGAGAAAGATGGAGGGATTGGCCGCTTCCTCACTCAATGTGGCCAACTTCAACTACCTTTACTTCATTGGGAAGACTATTCTTCACATCAAAAACAATTCCCCACTTTAATTAACGGTTAGGTTTGTCACAATGTTTTTGTTTTCCTTTTCTCTTTCTTTTTATTTAATGTAATTTACCTCATCATCACCCTTGTATTTCTGCCTCACCAAGATTATCTCTACCTTACGCGCCTCTACAGGTGGGTGAAACATATTTGCCATGGTGGAGGGCAGAGGCTTGCACGAACGGAGAAAGTACTTTCTTCAAATTGCCATAAAAAATATTATTTTTTAATTTAAAATTTAATATAATAAATTTTATTATTAAAATTTTATTTATTATTTAAGATTTATATATCTAAAATTCTTTTAAAATGAATTATAATAAATTTTTAAAAATATATTATTATCTACATAAATTTTTTGATAAAAATTCTGATTGAATACTTTTTAAGAAATATTAATTTTTAACCTTTTTAATCGATTAAATTACTTTTTATAAAATTATTAAACATATTATTTTTTTTAAATATGCTTTAAAATACTTAAAAATATTTTTTAAACTTTAAAATGTAATTTCAAACAAACTCAAAATCTTTCCAACAGATTGGATAAGAGAAATTTTATTTATCATCTCGAATGAGAGAATGTAATTAATATATAAGGACAAAATAAGAAAGAAATCATTTTTAAAAAAATATTATAATTTTAAAAAATAATAATAATTATTTAAAAAAATATCATAAGAAAGAAATCATTTTAATAGATAGTTTTATTTGATTATTGTACATTGAATGTAATTAATATGATTGGGTATATAAAAGAAATTATATACCCAATCAGAGAGTGTGTAAAACGATGTAAATTTTCTAAAAATAAATAAATATAAATTTTACAAAAAGAAATTATTGTACATTGCATAATAACATTAGTCGTACAATATCAACCAACTCGTGACAAATGATGATGTCGATTATAGGCTCTAGCCCAACAAATCAATGAGCGATCGTGTATCTAAATCTAGATCTAACAATACAAGGTTATGTAATAAGATAAAAAGAAATAAAAGCAAGTATGAATGTTAAAGAAACAATTGACTCAATAATTTAAGGTTGAACGTGGCTCGATAAGGAAAAGCTTGCAGCCACGATTATTTTGACACCGTAGTTGATGATTAAATGAGATGAAACAATAAGGGTGCACAAGCATTTTTTTCAGAGTTTTCTTAATAATTCTATATGTTTTTGTATTAATTAAAGATCACTCATTCTATCTTCATAATTTAATTAGGTGTGATGGTTGACGCGAGAATGTTTTCACGAATGGTTGTTATGCTTTGATTGGGCATGGTAATACTTATTTATTCTTCAATGATGCATTATATTGTCTTTATTGAATAATATTAAATATAATCATAAATTATGTGATTATAAATTATGTAAGTGCCATGTATTTCTTTTGATTTTGAAAAAGAGTATAATTAACTATTAAAAAAATTAAGTTTTTATGTAAATTATATATATATATATTTAAATAAAATATGTGTCGCTTATATATTTTATAACTGTAAATATTATTTCTCATTTCTATTATAATTATAAGTGAGGGCGATCACCTAGCCATCTTTTATAAATAAAAATTTAGAGAGTTACTATTTACAAGTGAAAAAAAAAAAAGTATTTTTTATTCCATTTGTCACACTTTCTTCTTTCCACTATTAATCAAATATAACGAATTTTTTTTTTGAAAAGTGTACAAACTTATACATTTTAAAGAAAAGTTTTAGCTAACACTATCACTAGTACTCTTATTCGTTTGAACTAAAATAAAGTTCGAATATCTTTACTCAAAGTCGGTTCGTTAATCATTAATATCGTTTGAATTCAACTCATACTAGACTAAAAATAAACAAACGATTCAAGCTTGAGTTACTTGAGCTCAAACTCGATTTTTTATTTTTTATTTTGAAATTTTTAATTTTATCTTTTGATTAATAAAAAAATTTTAAATTTTACCCAAAACAAAAAACTCAAACTAATTAACTATTTAACCAAATAATTTTGATTCAAAATTCTTATAGTATAATTTTTTTTATATATAAAAATGACTTATAGTTATAAATTAAAAGAATAATACACAAAATAAATATAATAAACTAAATTATTTAATACATATAGATAATATAATAAATCAATAATTTTAGTTATAAGATATATTATTATACAAATTATCTTATTCACATTTTTGAAACATAATATATTTATATTAAATAAAATTAACTGTAAATAAATTAATAATATATAATTAAGTATATTAAATATAACTAACATGTAATATATATAGTACATACATATATAAAACATATTACAAAATTCAAAACGAGTACAAATGAATCAAATCGAGTTTACACAAATTTTATTCACGAGTTTAAATCGAATTAAATTGAGTTTATACGAGTTTTACTCATTTAATATTTAAATATATATTAGTATTTACTAATATCTTATTATTAAATCAACCGAGTGTAAACTAAGCACATATGAACCGAGTTCAAACTCTTCACAAATTATAATCTGTTCATTTACGGACCTAATTTTGAATATTGGAGCGTGAGTTGTACTTGCTATAGATTGAGGTGGGGCTAAAGGCTAAAACACCTAATCTGGCTCTCATTGTACGACGAAATGACAGTGTGGTGCCACGTGTCGCCACTGCCACAAGAATATGGCCCCAAAACACCAAAAATACGAGCCATGTAATATCAGCCATTGGATGAGTATAGTTGTGGCAAGTAGCAAAAACTCGGAAGCATATGATTATGTTTGCACAAAGGTGTGCGTAGCATTATAACATTACTCCCTCACTGACTGACGCCCGATGAGTCCGGCAGAGACAAAGCAGAGCTTCTATTGGCCAACCCCAGGTTCTAGATTTGAGTTTTAAGTTTTGACAGCTTTGGATAAACAACAAAGCAAAATTTAATTATAAGTAATTTTACGCATTCATAAGCATATTTATTTAAAATAATTAATCAAAATATCAGACTTTAATTAAAACAGAAAAACATCGACTTATAAGTTATAACCCCAACATTAATTTTATTTCTAAACAAAGTGGACATGAGTATGTCAATTGTCAATACCTCTTAAATCTTTATTTAAAAATCTTAACTCAATAATTTGATATTTCACAAAAACTCATTTCACAAAAAGAAACCAATAATTTTTTTTAAAAACTTATAAATCATATATTATCTTATTTGAATCACTCTTATAAATTATAACTTATAATCATATTTTTAATAGAATTGAAATTGCCGGCCGTGGATTCCACCAATACCTGTGAAATTTACTAATAAAAAACCTGGGAATCGACCGATCCCTATTGCAAAACAGTCAGTGGCGGCTCTGGCCACCAAGGGCATCACCGCCCATACCATCAGAACCGTCTCCCTTCGACGACCTCACTCTTGCGATGATGACTCCCGACAACTTTCTACCTTCTCCTGACAGTCTTAAATCCGAAATGAGTCCAAATGACGGTCCTGAGGACATGAGTGGTGACGCCCTTGATGGCCGACGACAGCTTTGTCTGGACTGAGGCCAAACGCCTCTTTTAAAATCATTTTCATTTTATTTTTTTATTGTGTTTTTTATTATATTTTTTTATTGTGTTTTTTTATTATATTTTTTTATCATATTTTTTATTGTGTTTTCTAAATTTTATTTTTTATTGTTTTTTATTGAATTTAAAAAAAATTATAATTTTTTTTTTTTATTGAGGGCTGTTTTTTAATGCCCTTCGATCAAAATATGTACGTTATCGATCGATGTTTAGAATATAATTTATTATCATGAGTCAAATCCTTAATGCCTTACACGTTGGTCCACTCTCTTAATCTTAAAAAAAGAATAGAAAAAAAGAGAAAAACCTTCTCTTCCGATGGAGCGTCCGTCCTCGAAGTCGATGATGTTAGATTCCGCTCGATCGGCTCTCACATTATAGAATTACTCGTGGCAGCATGTCAGAAAACCAACGAAGATCATAGATCCGGTGTTGTCGAATTGTCCACTATTGAAAATTTTTTGGTAGGTCAAGTACCAATAAGATTATATACTATAGAAATATTATTAATTTATATCGTGAGAAAATTAATAATATTTCTATCGTAAATTAAACCCTACCAAAATATTATTAATTTTCTCACGATATAAAAATTGCAAAAAAAAAAAGAAAAAAGATATCCTAATTTTTTATTTAACAAATAAAGATGTATAGCATAATTGTTGAAACATAAATGTTTGAAGCATTAGCTAGCTTTTTTATTTTAAAAAAGAGTAGTGTTATAATGTTTGTTTCAATTTATGATAAGATTAAAATTTTCTTTCTATTTTTCTATTTTTTATATTTTTATTCTCATTTTTTTATTATTTTAAAATATTTTAAAAAAATAAAATACCAATATATTAATAATTACTTTCTTAATTATTAAATAAAAAAATTAAAAAAAAAATAAAATGCATGAAATATCAAAATCAAGTATCAAAATAAATAAACAAACTAATATTTTCCTTTAAATAAAGTGCAATTAAAGAGTTTAGCATACCAAATTATAATGAACTTCTTTAAATTAAATTTGGTACAAGAGACGAGACAGTAAGTCTGATGCCGCCATAATTTATTACAAATCCTTACTAATGACGAAAAAAATTGACTGATTGTGATGCGCGCATTAGCATATTACAATATTACAACTACAATTGCACTTCAATCTCTTCATATTTTGTTTTTGAGTGGCTTATAAGCAAAAGTACTAGCAGGTTTGCTTAGCTAGGGGGGTTGTTAAACTATGTTTCACGCTTTTTAGGACATAATTGCATGTGTTTCTTTGCAACCATCATGTGATGCATAGACATGGCCATGCAGATCATTTTTATGTTTTTCCCAATTGCATAACGAGAGACACTTGGGCCGATTATAAGAAGTTGCCGCATAAGGATTTTTAAAGAAATCGTGTGCAAACGTGCAGTAGGAGATCAAACCATAATACTTTGCACTCTCTCTACCCCCTTCTGACTCAAACTCAATACTCTCCCGAACTCGATCTCTCCTTCTTTTCGAAGGTTTTCCCAATGACCCTCTTCTCCAAAAAGTTCAAACAGAGCATTCTCCCACCCGTTTGGGTATGCCTGCGAAGACATAGGCACACATGAGGAGTTTATTGAATGAACCGTGCTCATTCATATACGTCAGGAGTCCATTGAAGAGAAGGAGTTGGGAAAAGATTGAACCCAATTTTGACAGTGATGAATTTAAGTGCAACTGAAAAACCTGAAAAATTATATATTTATGTATTGATAAGACCATTCACTATTTCTTGAAGCTCGCTCAACTTCCTCCCTACTAAATAACCATAATGACCCGACCTCAAATCCAATCGATTTTTTTGGATGAATTTCATCTTTCCCTTTCAAACGCAAATTATGCAACCGATTTATAGAAAAAAATTATCGACCATTAAAAGCTAGAACTTGAGCTTTATATGATAAAAAATAAAAGATTTAGAATATTGGATTTTTTCCCTCCTATCTCTTAAGCATTGGAAAATCATTAGACATGTTGTTTGATGATATTGTGGAAGGAAAATAGGAGATTGTTGAAGAAGGGTTGTCGTTGAGTACGAGTGGCCATTGAAGTAGGCTTGCTTAACATCTTTTGAAAAAAAGGTTAGATTTTTGGGTTTGTGAATGCTTGGAAGAGGAAAGAGAGAGAGAGTGTGTAGATTTCAACAAAAGTGATACTTGGGTTTTTTTTTCTCTGCGGTGCATCCCATCAATGGAAAGATGTGTATTTTACATGGTCTACTATCATTAGTTGCCGTTGTTTGGAGAATAATGGAGACACTTGTTTAAAGATATTCTCATTTAAAAACTTATTAATATCATATTTTTCAAAAACCTTAGCTCTTAAGTAAATTCATAAATTTAATTAAAAATTTATTTCTCTCCTCTCTAGCATTTTCTCTCTATTGTTTTCTCCTCTCGCAGGTTTCCAGCCATCTCCACTTGTTTCCAAGGACGCTCCCTCCTGCCTAGCTCTCTGCAGCTATTTCTCATGCTTTCTTCTAGTTTTTCTAGGTTTTTTTTTTTCATGTTTTCCTAATAATTTGTCCACAGCACCAAAAATTTTGATCTACTATTTGTCAGGCCCCTACGACACCACGTGCTTGATTGTTGAACCTGATAATTATCGATCGATAGAAGGGAAGGAGAAAAAGTTCAAACGAGTGGTGCATCAGCCTCGCGCATGGGGGTGATAACACCCCATCAAAAACCGTCCTTAATCAAGGTCCTAGACGCATAGAGACACTTGAGATGTCACCACTTGTGGGGCCAAGAATCGATATGCAGACCAACAACCCAGTGTGCCCAGGACAAACCGGCATATCTCAGTATGACCGCACCACAAGTAGGCAGCAGGCATGCCTTGGCCTTATCCATGGCACGCCCAAGACACCACGGCCAGCATGCCATGGCCCCCGCCATGACATGCTCATGACACCCATCAGCGCTCACCAGCCGATTTAGCAGCAGTAGCCGCCCAGCAGCATGCCGACAGACATGCCATGGCCCTTGCCATGGCACGCCCCTATCAGCACCACGACAGCCATGCAGCCAGCCTACATATATGTCTTGGCCCCCGCCTTGATGCGCATGAGGTCTCCAGCAAGGCTAACGGCCACCCCTGGGTGCACCACAGCGCGCAATACTCCAGCGCTCACCTGCACGCACCACTTGCCTTTGCCGAAACCCTAATTGCCACCTTACCAAATCAAATCTTCCATTCGCTTATTTAATTAGTCAATTAATCCACTAATTGACTCAATCAAATCTTTTCTATCCTCAATCATATCCCAATCAAACCCACTCAAATATACACCAAACCTAATTCCTCCATACTCGGCCAACAAATCTATCAATCTCCTATAATCTCTCAATCACCTTCCAATCAATGTCCAATCCCTTCTCAATCCCAATCAATCAATAAGATACTCTTACCTATCCTTCCTTAGCCGAAACTACATTATATCACCATATCCTCACAATATCTCCACCTTCCTTATCCACACATACTTGGCCACCACCCCATAATACCCTAGCCGAACCCTAATGCCACATCACCACATCTTCCTTCCATATTTGGTTAGTCAATCAACACAATAGTTGACTCAATCAAATATCTTACCCTTCCAAATCACAACCTAACCACAAGCCCCAATCAACCATATTCGGCCATTACCTTTCCATACCATAGCCGCATCACCTTGCCACACCATCTCATCCCTAACCAATCAAGGAGACAATCTTACCATCTTATAGCCGAAACAAACATTCCCAAACTCTATCAATTGTCTTCCAAACCCTAACCTAATCCCAATTTCGAAATTCCCCTTAGTCACCACTAAAACCCTAGCCTAACTACACTATATGACTCACATACCTTACCAAAAAGACCCCAATACACAGGCCTACCCAAAGGACACCCTTTTCAACCATTTCAACCATCATCTACCATTTAAACCACCACATCTCCCTATCCAAATCAAATCAACCCTAAATACCCTAATCCTCCCATGGACATAGGAACTCAAGAAAGTGGAACAAGTGACTAATCCAACCAACTATTGTGAGTGATTGGTCACAAGAGGAGACGTGCGTGGAAGAGGACCCGCATTGGTTAGGGGTTAGACTGAGGTCCCTACCAGGGGGACAATGCGCGTGAAACTCACGCCCCACCGCGTCAAGAGGGTTCCCTTGCTGCCATGCGCGGCACCATCGGGGACACCGGCCTCGGTTCCTTCAGTTTAGGGCTACTAGTTTCTACTCCAGTCTAGCGGGTGCTTCTCATATGCCGCCATAGCCAGCGGTGGTCCTATTTCGATGTATCAATTCTTTTTCCAATTTTTGCTTTCCAATTTGTCTAACTAGGGATCAAGATAAAATGGATATAAGAATATCTTTCAATCGGACCAGCTCAATAGAATGCAGCATACCTCCTCTTACAACTTTTAATCGCAGTAAAATAACTTATTTATTAGACTATTTCAAAACTGTTTTAGACAGCATCCCTTCAATTAGAATTAGTGGCAGCCACAAGTATGGCTCTAAAACTATTTTTTATTTTTGGTGTCTACTATGTATTTATTATATTGAGATAATTGTTAGGAACTCTCACTTTACTAAAACTTGTATCCTTGTATCCACTTAGTCTTATCTATGATATTCTTGTCTTCATAGAAAAAAAAAATCAATGTTTTCCATTAATTTCCCCAATATTCAGCAGAGGTCTTTACATAAAAAACTATTGGAGTAAACTTGAATTATTCCTTCTTTTTTTGAGAAATTAAAATTTGGACCCATGAACTGTCTTTGTTTTTTCTTATTTACACATCTAATTAAACTACTAAAACTCACAATTTATATCTCAAGCTAGCAATCAAGTTTTGACAACTTGATTAATCCAAATTAAACTCTAATAATTAATTTCATCGATGAGAAAATGACACGCGGCCATCTCAACTATTAACTAAAGCCGATAAAAATGGGTTAATTATCAAAATTCAGTTGTTTATAAAGATCATATAAGAGGTGCTTGCTTAGTGTATTTTTTCTTTATATACATATAAATAAGTAATTTGGAATATATATTTGTTTAGTTGAGAGCATATATATAATAAAAAAGAAGAAGCATTAATAAATCTTTAAATTTTGCATAAATCAAACATATAAAATCATCCAACGAACAAATGAATTCCGGTTTTTTTTCCTTCCATAAAATAATTAATTACAAAAATTGCCCATATATGAATTAAGGTAATTAACCGTATCAAATAATGAAAAATTATTCCCCCCCAACAAAATTTACTATAAATAAACTACTAAGAATTTCAACTACGTAGTAGTGATCATGATGATGATCATGCAGCATGTTCCTGATCATGATCATCCCCTGCGGCCATAACCATTCTACTAAGAGGACTGGGCCCAAGCTTCTTCCTTCTCATAATACATCTCCTCCTTATCATGGCTTCCATTTGATTCCTCCTCCTAATTTGCATCATCGCTTCTTCTTCAACCACAAATTTTCTCATTAAAACATCATCCCTCACAGACTTTCCCCGGAAAACTCGTCTCCCACCTTCCACACTAAGTCTTGGGGTAGGATTAGGAATATTATTATAATTTACTCCATGATCCTGTGTTAACGACGTGGGAAACGACGACGTACTCGACTTTGAGTATCTTGGGTAACTGTTACTTCTTCTGGGTGGAATCTGAAAATTAATTAGCTGATCGGCCTTCTTGTAGGAAGAGATTGGTGCACAAAGACAAACTCGAGTAAAAGTAGTGGTAGCAATCTTTAGAGAGCTGCATTTGCTTAGCTTCTTGTTTGATCTACTTGTATTTGGAATTGGATGATCGATTTTTGTAGTACTTGATCTCCATAATAATGTAGCATTTTTGGTTGGGATTTCATCTCTGTTACTACTACTTCTCCAAACACTGGCCATCTTCACTGCTCTTTGATACCAGGCCGGCTTCCTATTCATGCGAAAGATCAAGCACGTACATGATGTCATGCTTTATAATTTCTTGAGATCGAATCTAATATAAGAACGTAATTAAGTTATTCCAGGAAAGAAAAACTTAGGAGCTAGCAGAAAGAGCAGACACTGAGGATCAATCTGAGAGACCCCAAGAACTAAACCATTTTTATAAGCCATATATGGTGAAAAAAATACAAGTTCAATTGTTTGTATTACAAGTTCCAAAGTTTGAGGTTGTTTTGAAAGAAGAAAGTTGAAAGTTTTGATCTTTGACAAGTTTAGTACTAGTAAACCCAAGACTCATGAACTCATTGTAAACCAAAAGTACGTTGATACGAATTATTTCTTCAACGGTAAGTTTAGACTCAGCCTGGAGTATTCGTAACGGCCACGCGTTCGGCCCCAAAAGACAGGTGGACCAGGACCGACTTATGGTCCGTTTTTTAGTAAAAATTATACAAAAATAATTTTATAAATCAACGTAATTTTCTGTAGTTCATTAAATTGTAAATTTATATTTATTATAAAATAGATTAAATAAATTATATAAAATTATTTTAATTTATGAGATTATTTTTATATAATTTCTTTATAACTATAATAATTCTCATAAATAAATATTAAATTATATAAAAATAAGTTTTTTAATAATAAATCTTATTATCTCTTAAAATAAATGGGTGATGCTTGTACATCTCGTAATTAACGAGAATGGTACGCATGCATAATTTAAATGATCTTAATTATAAAGTTTTTGACCAATATTGTATCGACCATTAAATTTTCCAAGAAAGTAAATGAATGACCGATGCATAAGGAAGATATCCATAACTGATGATCATAATTAACGATCGAGGATCTTTGCCGTAACTATCTAGTCATGCATGACCGTACAACACCGATTTTAAATATTATTTAAAATATTAGTTATGTTTTAAAATTTAAAAAAATGGAATTATTTTTTAATTTTTATTTTTAAAAATTGAGAAAATTGTAATGATTAATTTAAAAATATATATGTTTCAATGATATTTAAAAAGTAAATAAAAAAGAATGGGATGTAATGTGATGAAATAAGATGGGGTGAAAAATATTTCCAGCTTAGGGGATAATTAATTAACTACAACATGAATAAACTAATTACGTACTTATTTTATTTTTATTTATTTTACTTCCAAATGGTCATAACAGAGTTTATAATAGAAATTGGATGAAAAATACAAAGGTAAAAAGTCTAATTTTATAGTTATATATATATTTTAAAAACTTTCCCTAACTCTGTAAATTAAGATGCTGCATGCATGTATCTTGTGTGTTGAATCAAGTAAAGGATATATAGAGATAGGGTAAGGATTACATGGTAAACTGCCCCTAATATTTTTTATTTTTATTTGTGATAACAAAGTTCAATTTCATTCATCAATGAAACTGATATATAGCAGATTACATGGTAAACTGCCCCTAATATTTAAGATATATATAGAAAATACTAAATGTATTTTAAGAAAATTATAAAAAAAAACTTATTTATCCACATGTCATTATTAATAGGTTTAAAATTATGACATTTAAAATTCAAAATTTGAAATTAAAAAAAAAAAAAACTAATAGAATGAATATTTCTTTTAGTAAGTAAATGTAGCGCCCAAGTCTCTCTCTCTCTCTATATATATTATATACAACATCGACCCAATGGACAAACTAGCAGAATGATCAATTAACCTATTAATTAATTAATTACCCATGGCTTTGGATGAGAGGACATGTTCATAATTATAACCATCATGGCTTGGCTAAAAGTTGTAAAACATTGACAGCATACGGGATCCGAGAATTAATATTGTGATCTCAAGATCATGATCTCAAATTTGAGAATTTTGCTGGGTGCCAGGGAGATCGAGCAAATAGTAATTCTTAGTAAGAAATTAAGGTACAGATGCAAACAAATCTAAAACGATCAAGTACTTTTTTATTTATTTTTTATTTATTTATTTTTACCAGAAATTAATAGATCAAGTAAATCTCTTGAAAGTAATCTTTTGTACAGAACATTGAACACTTGACAGCAATATATTTTCTAGTACATATTGCAGAAAATTGTAGAAGTAGTGTTTTCTGGGCATACCTTGTGTTTGAGTTCTTTGGATCTTGCATGAACTAAACCAAGTGGAATATGATGAATATCATGTGAAAGCTGTTGAGAAGAGCAGCAAAGAAGTTTCATGATCTGGGCTGATCAGAATTATGAAGAGCCTTTTCCTGCAATTTGTCTTCTTTTCCTGTTCTCCATTCTTTATTGCAATCCACCACCCCTTTCTTTTGCCTTGGCAGGCTTGATTCTTATAATTGTTTCTGAGTGAGAGAGAGAGAGACAGAGAGAGGTTGAAAAACTTGAAATTCCGAAGGAAAAGTAGATTGTTGGTAGCTTTTAGTGCAGTTACTAAATAGCCCCCAGTTACTTTCAATTAAAAGAGAAATTTCCATTTTTGATAGGGTCTGGAAAGTATATCAAGACCCCTAGTAATAGCGTAGTCATGTTTAGTTCCTGATTGTGAGCAGTAAATGAGATTCATTGTTAGGGTATTAATTTTTTTAAGACATGCATGCTTGACTTGAAGTAGGTATGTTCATCCAAGTTGAACAAAACTTGGCTTGACCTTAATTTTTTTTTGTATAGTTATGATACTGTCATTTTAGAGGTTCAAAATAATTACTTATTATTCGAATTTGGATTCTCAAATTTAGAATTCGAATGAATAGGCTTAGCTTGAACGCATTTTTGAGAGAAAAATTATATATTTAGACCATCAAAGTAACTCATGGCCTTTCATTTTAATTAGTTTATAATTTTCCCAATTCTTGCAAATATGCAGAGCCTTCTGTAATTAGTCTTTAGATTTCCATATTTTATTGCACATGAATGGAATGCTCTTGAAAGGGAGTTTTGCAAAGATATAGTAGACTTTGGGTTCATTTCAAGACCTGCCAACAATTAATGGTTCCATTAAAACACAAAAAGACACATATATGCATGTATAATAACGAGTATAGCATATGATGAGATGTGGTTAAACAAACAAGAAGAGGGTTGGTTATTTATTAAGATGCCAATAAAACATGGTTAATTCCATTTAATAAATATATTGAATAATATGGCATTAATTATATTTTTTTATAGGTCCTCAAAAGAAGAGCAATGAGGTGAGGTAAGGTAAGGTGTGGGCACGTATAAGGTCCAGCAGGGTGCTAAATGATATGCTAAATGGATGGCATCATGATTCAGCCTGTGGGTGCTGCTATATGTAGAATCCCCAAAAACTGCTGCTTAAAGGAAAAGTATGCGTGTGTTGGAATGGTTGTGAATATCGTATGTCGAAAATGTCGATACGTCGAAAATGTGCCATATTGGCCAAGTTGTTAGTACACAAAAAGTCATGTTTTGTTTAAGTCAATATTGATTGATATATCAAATTTTGGCCAATATCAAATTTTGGATTTTAGCAGACAATATCTTCTTTAAACGGTTTTTTTAAAGTAGGTTTGTATTTATATATATATATATATATAAAAGATATATTTTGCTCAAAAACTCTAAATTAGAGGGGATCGATGTAAAATTTGAAAAAGGGTTTTCTGGTCAAAAAGCTCTAGGGTTTTCGATTTTGATCTGTTGCTTTTTGTACATTGTAGACCGTTGAAATGATGCTTTCCCTTATTGTATAGTGGAATTCAAAGCTTCATACCAAAGGTGGGAAATTAGGACACCGATGCATGCAGTGAGACTGCTGACTGGTAATTACTTTATGGACTTCCCTCAATTTAGTGTGTCGTGTGAAAGAGAATAGAGTCTCTTTAAAGTTTGGTTCCAACGAAATTCGAGACTTTGGGAAGTGATCGGCAGTTCAAAACTTCAAATCCCAGAGAAGAATTACAGCCTACTCTCATATTTGGTGGAGAAAATGGGTGGAAGGAAAGACTTGGTCTCCAGAATTTTGAGAATGGCGATGGCAATTTGCCATGGGGGTGCTAGCTACACCACTCATACATGAGGTGGGGCTGTAAATAAACCAGCTAGTATGTTTGTTAGCCTATTCGGTATTTGCTTAAACTCAAATTGAACTCGATTTGTAAAATAAAAAAAAAACTCACTTGTGAAAGCAGATGTCCACTTGATTAATAAATGACACATATTCGATCAAAACTCGATTTAACTAAGTTAAAACTCGTTAAGACCTATTCGTTTAACTTGACTTGATAGAAACTCATTAATATATTAATAAATATATACATACACCTATGTATATAACTAGTTTTTCTGAGTGCCACCTTCATAATATTAAGCCAGCGGCCTACCCGCTTTCCTTTCGGATAGCTACCCTTCAACCGTTTTAGGAGACTGACTATATGTATTAGCTAATAGTATAAGTATAGCATTTTTATAATTAAATATATAATATTTAACCTAATTACTTATATCTATTTATTGAACATATTTTTATAGCTATATTTTATATTTGTACAATAATTAGTCGAAAAGATTTAATAATTTTATATATTAGTATGTAAAAATCACATATGAAATAAATATATGTCATTATATTATGTGTATATATTTATAATATATGTAAACAAATAATATATTGTTCTTGTAAATACATATCAACTAGTTAGATATTAGTTATTTATAACTTTTAAAAACATTATAATTCAATAGAGTTTTACTTGTTAGTTGTACAAATTTAATATTAGATTATTTATTTATTTTTTATTTATCTAATTTATTAATTATTAAATCTTATTCAAAAGATTAAAAAAAATTAAACAATTCGAGTTGATTAGGCTCGATTCGAGCTTGTTTATGGGAGTTCAAGTTTGAGTTGAGAGTTTAACTTACCGAGTCGAGTTTGAAGAAAGAAGAAATAAAAATGTTGAGCTTGAGCTCGAACTCGAACTCAAATATATTGAGTCGAGCCGAGATTGACAAGCCAAAGCAAGGCTTGACTCAACTCAAGTTGATTACAGTCCTAAACCCTGACACTGCCCCCATGGGGGGTGCCCTCGTCTGAAAGTTTTGGGATGATTGGCCCACGGTCATTTGGTCCACCTTGCCAACCCATAGTGAAAAACACCAAAAATATCCAAAATAGCCGAAAAATGACACAAACCCATAGAATCATAGACTCATCCACAATAAATTGAAAAAAAGAATTATCTAAAACAAGGTATCTAAGAAAAAACTACGACCGAAAATGGGCGTGGGTCTCTTCGAAAACCCTCAACCATCCTAACCCCTTCCTCTATTCTCTTACCCCTCCTTCTATCCAGAGAAACTTTCCTAGTTGTAGTAGTTGTTATCTTCCCTTCCATTGATTGAGTTTTCTCCCACTTAATTTAATTAGGCCTTAGTAGATCGGTTTTCATTTGGTTCCACAACCATACTTCAAGAAGGAGGAGGAGAAAAAGTGGAGGGAGAGGAGAAGAAGATGAGAGAACGGGCACGCACGCATACTCGGGGGAGGAGGGAGCGGTGCCAACAAGAGGGAGATAGAGATAGGGATAAGGAGAGACAGACAAAGAGAGAGAGGGTTAGGTTTTAAGTTAAACTTAATCTTGAAATGTAACTACCCAATCCAATAATTCTAAGGTCGGGATAGTTATATTTTTATTGTACCTAAATTATACTTAATAGTTTGTATTAGATAAGCTCATGATCTATAAATTATTGAGATTAATTATGAGTTTTAATTAGACTCAATAACTAGGTTAAACCCCATTTAATATTTATTGAATGATTTGGACTCTTATTAGAATTTAAAGATCGGTTTTTTTCAATTTAAATTCATCACTGATTAAAGCTTTCTATGCAATCTTAGTCACTGTCAATCCTATACTGAATGAACTACTAGATCATATTGTTAAATTCAAACTCTTCTTGAATGATCACAACCGAGTCCAACTCAAACTCGTTGGAATCATTTCCCAAGTCTTTCTATGAATATTGTCCCTTATAAAAAATATTTTATAAAAAAATTTATGTTAAGTATGTTTATGTTATGATGGGTTTCTTACTAATTTATTGACTCATTTTAGTTATTTTTAAATTTTTAAACCACCACAAGTCAAAATATTTATGAAGGTAGATATGCAAGATGGGACTTGTCTAGGGAAGTGTGACATTGGCCTGGATCATGTAAAGAGTTTTTAAGTTATGATTTTTATTGATTACACTTTAAAAAATTATATTAAATGCTTCAAGCTCACTCTCTCTTATGACCTTAGTGTTTTTAATATTAAATGATTTTATTCATAGAATCTTTGTACCTGACTTTCATTCAGAGAATAAAAAATAATAATTTTAAGTCAAGTTCACCAGTAGCAATTTGACTCTAGAGAAATTTTAAAATTGACTTTATTCTTAACCGTGAGGAACATGGTACTGTTACATGAAATAACATTGTTTACATTGATTTATTGAAGAGAGTTATTTTTTTAATATGTATGTATAATATATATATATATAGGCTTCCGCCCAGCCTACAGAGCCCTGCCCCTGCCCCCCGTCCTAACCAAGTGAAGGCCATACAAGGTGGGGTAAGGTGGGGTGGGGTGGGGTGGGGCCTAGTTTACTGCTACTTTTGTTCTCAAAAGGAAGTTTGACGAAGACTGTATATTGTAAAAAATAATGTCTATGCTTTTCCATGAATTACAAGAAGCATCATTTTCTCGATCAACATTCAAAACATCAATAAAGAAGCATCGTTTATGTTGTGTTACATGGGAAAAAGGGGACCTAGCTAGCTAGCTAGGCGATCAATTTTTTTTTTAAATGACAACTCCGACTGTCTTAAGCTTTATTGATAAACACATATTCGTGGCAAGGCAAAACCAAGAAATATGCGATGGATGTGATTGTGACCCTTTGTAAAGTATAATTAGGAGCTCATTTCTGAGATGAATTGTGAAAAGTATAATTATCTATTATTTAATTTAAATTCAAGAAGAAAATATTGATTTTGGAATTGTCGGTATTTTTAGTTTTCTAAATTGTTCTCCAAAAATAACATATTAAATTATTTATTTATTTTGATTATGAGTATTCGTACAATGTAACAAAACTCATGCAACCCATTGCTCCTTTTTATACTCGAGTTTTTCATATATATATATATAAAGCATTTTTCTCTACTTAGTACAATCTGTAAAGGACGTGTTTCACACCATTAGAATTGATCACACGGTTGACCTACAAAGATTGAAAGGGAATGGCACTAGGTGCCTGGGAGACACTCTGATGCCTAAGTTAGTAGTGAATATGAGGGAAGTGTATATTAAGAATAAGATGACCCATCCCTTATCCTGCAAAGGTTATTTATAGAGGATGGTAAGTGGGTGATAATTACTTTCGGTTACTCGTTTGAATTTGTATTATTCTTGATCCCTGGATTCCAGTAAGAGATGAGCCTTATCTCTTACGAGATATTCAGTTTGATGATTCTTATATGTTCGGTATCATTTGTATTTTGAATGGCAGTTCAAGACGGTTATCAATGTCTATCTTTTCCCTCGAGGGTTTATCTTTACTCATGAGCTTTTAGGGCCAGGTTCCCAATCATGAGTTGGGCCGATTGGAGTGCACAAATATCCCTTCCAGTTACCCTGCTAATTTTCCTTGTGTTGTCACAAGGGAAATTAAATTATGAAGTCTTTATGTTTGTCGTCTTTTCTGCTTGAATCTCAGTGTGTTCGCCATTGCTTTCAGTACCCACTTTCTTAATCTGTATGGGTCTGGGCTCTACGAGGAGGGGGCGACAACCTTTACCCTCTAGGCCTAAGTTTGATGAGGGTCTTACCCCTACCTCACTGGGCCTTTTTGTTATTTTTCCATGCGGCTTGGGTTGTAGGCTTGTTACTTACGGTTGTCTGCATATATGCCTAATTTTTTATTACTGATGTGTTATTCCCGCGTTTTACTTTTGTACAGCCAGAAATGCAACCATCACTTCAGACATTCGTTTGGTTTTTGTGGAGGTTTGTCAGGGTAATAGTTAAGGCCTTTAATGATTGCGGCCAGAATACGTTTAATTGATCCCTTCTATATTTTTCATTTCAGATTCTGGCCTCTCTTTCTTCTCCCATTCTTGCTCTTCTTGGTTTCCTGTGTGTCCTTGTTATTCTTTTTTTTCTTTGTGCCTTTTCTCTTCCTGCTTTCTTTTGAATTTAATAGCGAGTTGTGGTCCTTCTCGTGGTTCTTGATCATCTCATCGTTGCCCTGCTTGACCCGCTGGCCACCTCGCGAGGATTGCCTCTAAGGACATAGCCAAATCTTCATTTGTTCGTGATCCTCTCATGTTTAAAGGCTATTCATGGCATTCAACCTTGAAGGTTTTGGATTTGGGTCACCAGAGGACCTCCTACTGCATTCAAAATTTCGTACAACTCTCCATCCCAAAGGGGTATGTAGACCGAGAAGGCTTCATAGGCAACATGGTCATTACTGTTTTCACCCTAAAACATGGGTTACGCCTTCCATTTATCCGTCCTATTCGGGACATCCTTGATTTCTTAGGTTTAGCCCCTGCTCAGCTGCATATGTTCACCTGGCAAACTTTGCTATGTGCTTGCGTGGTTTTTTGTCGAGTCTTGAAGCCTTTGGGTTTCAAGTACCTCGACTTAACTGCAAAGGAGTTTCTGTTTTTATATAGCGTTAGTATAACAAGAGACAACGTTTGTAGCTTCCGTCTCAAGACTGGGCTGTAGCACTTGGCCGCCTTTGAGTCGCACTATTCCAATGCCAAGCAATCGTGGAATAAGTTTGTCCTTGTTTCTGGACAAGGGTTGGAGTATCCAACAGATGAACTAGTTGTGAAGGCTTATCTTGTTCGTGCTAAATAGGGTGTTGTTCCAGAGGATAGGAGTCTAGATCTTGATCTTTTTGCCTAGGAATGTAATCAAGTGGATTTTGTTCTGAGTTGGACGAAGGAACACAACGCTAACAGTTTGTGGATGGAAGAGTTGCTTTCTTCGACTAGCATTAGTCCATTTTTAGTAGTGCCCCCTAGTGGCAATGTGTGGGGCCATAAGTTGAGGGCTATGGGCCCACTACTAGGGAGACATGTCTCCCCTGACGTTGAAGAGCCTCCTTCCAAATGCCAAAGGGTCGAGGAAATTGCAAAAGTTGACGAGTCTCGAAGGGTTGAAGCAGTTGGCGATTTTGACCCAACTGAAGGTGGTGGTGTAGGTGGGGGCTCTTTTGAATTTCTAATGTTTTCTCCTGACACGGCAGTTGGGAGTGCTGATTGCCCTGAAAATATTTATGAGGGGTTTGTGATGGCTTGGCTAGAGAGTGTGCCCCTGTCCTAGAGGGCAAAGGAGGTCCCCAAGGTGACCAGTAGTGTGGGGAGGACCATCGTGCTAATTTGGGCGCGACGTCTAGCCTTGGGGGTAAAGAGTCACCTCGCCCTATTGACTGCCCTCCAAGGGGTTCTTGTCATGACCCTAATGCCTTGGAGAAAGAGGAGGAGGGCCCTCGCTCCGAGAAGGACCATGTTTCTATCCCTTCCTCGTTTGGCGATAATGAGGCATTTACTTCTCCTCTTAGTGGGGATAACTTTAAGGGCACTAGGAGTTCTGACGACCCCCCTAATGACGCGCCCCTTTTGGTGGGAGCAGACTTATTATTTCCTTCTGGATGCTCCTGGAGTGAGGTCCCCTCTTCCTCGCAGGGAGGAGATGCTAGGGAGGAGGTCGAGGAGGCGAGGCCTTTGCTCTCTACCCTTTATTGGAGGCGGTGGTGGAGATGTCCAGATGCCTGCGAAACATCTTTTCACCTATACGTGTTCTTTTTACCCCTATCTTTCTTTTAATTAGAGGTTATTTTGTTTTGTGGGCGTTATGTTTGATTCCTTAAATTCTTTGAACTCGTGCAGGGCGTTGATGACTTGACTGTCTAGCCGGCCAGTCAAAGACAGGGCCAAGCTAGAGGAGGAGGTACGAGACCTGCTCAAGGACTCTTTCTTTGCGAAGAGGAAGATTTCTTCCCTCTTGGAGGAGAAGGATAAATTTCAAGGCCTCTTTGAGCAGGCGAGAGGAGAAAATGAAGAGGTGAGGAGTTCTTTAAATTAGGCAAATGGGTATGCTTGCTCCCTGAAGGTGGACGCCTTGCATGAGGAGGTTACTGAGCTGCGTGGTGAATTGGGCCATGCTCAATCTTTGTATGCTCGTGAAGCTTTACTTTACAATTGGCTGAAATGGGGCACATTGATGCTGTAATATCCCAAAATTTTTAAGATGAAATTTTATTTGGATTTCTTTAAAGAGTTATATTTTAGGAATATATTTTCTAGGAAAAATAGAGTTGGAAACCTAAATGAGAGTTTTGGACTTAGAATAAGTGAGAATTTGTATTAGAAAAAATATTGTGAGAGAATCTTTGAGATTTGAAACAAGGTATCAACTAGAGAAAGTCATTTTTAACTTGGAAGGAGTTGAATTCTCAAAAATTTGGGTGTAAATGCAAGAGGAAGTGATAGAACCAAATATCAAACACTTGGTACACATTCTCGGATTAAGCTGACAAGTTTTAGAGTAATGAGCATAAGTCACTCATATGAGGGCCAATTGAGGTGATTCTAATTTTTATATAATACTAAGAGATAGATCTAAAACTTTCATGTTATGAGTTTTTGGATATTAGGGCAGTACCAATGACTTATTTCGGAATCAAGTGGATAATTCTGGAATGAGCTTAAACTAAAACTCGAGTTAGAGAATATGGATCTAAATGAGATTCTATCCTAACCAAATTAAGAAGTGGCTTTCTAGAACTTGTTAAGTAGAGTCCTAAGGAGGTTAGCAAGTAACCAAAAGAGTTAGGAGAATGCTAAGGGGTGTGGCTAACCAGATGAGGGCTTAAACAGGGAAATGCATGCATGGGTAGGTAGAATGACACCTCATCCCTTATCCTATAAGCCTCTACCCCAACCATTGATCAAATGGTTAACAAAAATATTTCAAATATTGACCATTGGATGATCATTTCAGCTGCAAAGTTTAGGATTTCTGGGGATTTAATTTAATCATGAAAAAAGATTGAGAAGGGACACCTCATCCCATACAAACCAGAATGCAGTTGTTTTTACCAAGTTACCCTCTTCTCTTCTTCACATGAGTCGACCACCACCCCTATAAATAGATAATTAGGAGTCTTCTAACTCTTTTGGAGAAGCATAACACAAAATCCTTTGAAGGAAACCCAAGCAAAACCCTTCTCTTGTCCCTTAACCTCAAACTACATCCTAAGTGAGCTTAATAAGAGTTTTTGAGCAGAAAACTTGTAAAGATTTGATTTGATCATCTTCAACTAGATTTAGAGAGTGTGTAAGTTCATATTTTAACTTAACTATAGTATGGAGATGGTTATTTAAGAGGTTGGACTATACATGTTAAGTATTGAACCCTTTTATTTTGTTAAAGTGTTATAATAAATCTAACTGTTGTTTGAAGTGGTTTTATTAATGGCAATGTGTTAAATGAAGTCAGAAGAGCCTAAAAACTATGTTATAATAAGTAAAAATCAAGTTTATGTGAAAAGATTGCGAGTTTTGGATTAAAAAGCCCATGCTCTGTAACTTCGCTCAAGTGAAGGATCGAGCGAAGAACAACTGTAAACCCTCGCTTGACCCTCGCTAGATGTCTGGCTCGAGCGAAGTACAACCTGAGATTTCGCTCGACACTCGCTCGATGTCTTGCTCGAGCGAATTCTAACTCAAGAACTCATTTGAATCTCGCTCGATACCTTGCTCGAGCGAGATACCCAGTTTACTTATATTCGCCTGATACTTTGCTCGACCGAGTTCCAACCCGAAATTTCACTCGACTCTCGCTCGATAGGTCGCTCGAGCGAGATACCCTGTTTTGTTGTTTTTAAGATTTTTGTTTGGATAAACGTGTACATTGAAATAAGAAGGAATTATATGTGTTATCTAAGTGTATAGCATATGTAAAACACTTGGAAGAATTTAAGATACATACATATGTGAATATGTGATAGTTTAAGAGTATATGCATGTTCTAATATGTGGTGAGATTTAAGAAGAGTAATACATCATGTACTTGAGATACATTTCTAAAAATAAGAAAGAAACAACTAAGAATAAGAGATATGGATGAGTTAGTCACGTCGTGACGGGGATGGCGAGACGTAACGCCCGGATGACTGATGTGCCGACAGGGATGGCGAAACGTAACGTTTGTCGTAAGATAAGAGTGATATGTATTATCACGGGGACGGTGAGATGTAACGCTTGTGGAAGTGATATGATTAGTGGGGATGGCGAGACGTAATGCCCACTATATTACGTATGTTCCGTATCAAGACGGGGATGGTGAGATGTAACGCCCGGAAGATTGACACGAGACTCATCATAATGGGGACGGCGATACGTAACGCCCGGGTGATTGATGGGTTATATGCAATGGGGACGACGATACGTAACGCCTATTAGTGATAAGAGATAAATATGCTGTAAAAGAGTTATCTACGATGGGGACGGTGATACGTAACGCCCATTGAAGATAATAATTAAATAAGTGTTAAGAAGGTGTTGATGGTTAAGAAAAAGGAACTTAAGATATCATAAGAGTGTAAACCTGTGTGGGTGATTGATAAATCACGTGAAACATGTATTTGATCATGTTCTATTATTTTCTTTTTTTAAAAAGATGAATGATGACTGTGTCTATAATTTATTAAGTTAATTATGTACTTACTGAGATTTCTAAGAGAAATCTCACTCTTTTATGGTTTTATGTTCTTTCTGGTATGTGTAAATTATATACATGATATGATGACCAGCAGGGGGAAAGTCCTGATAACGCAGGAGACTCCGAAGAGTCTTGAGGGACTTGTTAATTACAGTCCTTACGTAAATTTTACTTTTGCATCCCTGAGACTTTCTATGTATGATCAGCCGGTGGAGTTGTGGTATTACAGTGCACCTACTTTTGCCGAGGAGGAGCAGCGAATAGATTGCTGTTTAACTTTGGGATTGGATGGTTCCCTATCTGTATGTGGGGTCTTATCGACACCACAGGAACAGTATCTTTAGCAAGACCATTGTCTTAGCTTGAATATGTTCCGTTATGAGAGGGAATTTCTCGAAATTAAGAAGGAAACCAAGTGACCATAGGGATGGTCTTTTGATATGTATATTTATTTTGTGGGCACTGATAACTATTTTGGGCATGTATATATAACAGTACAATATTTGATGAATGAAAGGAGAATGTGAAAGTTGCATGTTAAAATTTGCCATATGTGATCTTTAAGCATTTTTATACTTGACCTTATCTGCTATGTATAATAAAATTTCTATATTTTATTTATTAAGATCTTGATAAGTACGCGAGTGAGTAGCTTAATGTTATTTATTCTGACCTTTTGACTTACGTTAAATCCCAGACGTGAGTTGAGGGTGTCACAGATGCTATCGCCGAGATATCCCGCCTGAAAGAGTCTGTGTCTAAGGGGCTCAAGAGATTACCAAGAAGGGGTAGGATGAGATGTCTAAGGCCTTGAAGGCCTCCATTGGTGAGTGTGCGAATCTGGCGGCGGAGTTGACTCGTGTAAGGAAACTGCAGGATCAGGTGTGAAGGAGCAAGGATGCTCGGATAGCCGACCTCGAGACTGAGCTGAACACCATCGAGGGGAGATTTGCTGCCTACCAAAAAGAGCGGGAAGGTATCGATGCTAGGCAGGACAGCCATTTGAGGTCGGTTGCTAGGCCCACTGAGGAAACGACACTTTTAAAAAGTGAGAGGGATGTGCTTGAGATTCGGCTAGCCAATGCCAATGAGGAGATAGTCTGCCTCCAGCTCTAGTTAGTTGCTGCCTTGGCAATCCGTGATCATGCCATTGGTATGGGTTTGGGGCTAGCTTGGCTCATTTGCAGGCACTTTTGCTAACCAACCCCTAAACTGAGTTAAGAAGGTTAAACCTGGAGAGGCTCCATCCCAGTGCTTCCACTCACCAATCCGTGATCATGCCCGATGCTTTCCCTCATCCTTTCGGTGTTTGTTTTTTTCTTTTTTCTTTGAACATTGGCGACTCTCTATTTTGGGCCTTGGATCATTTTTCTTGTCGTATGATTGTAGGTCGCGAGCTCCCTAAAATAAACGCTAATTGTTATTGTGCCTATCTTATTTCGACAACTTGTTGTTGACTGCACAAATATTGAGATGGTTTGAGAGCCGTTTGGCCTCTACACTGTGGGGCCTTCTATCATCTATGCTCGTTTTTTCTTTTTTACGTTGTTTTGGTTGTGAGAGGTCGTGGGGCCATTTGCCCTTCACGCCTATTTGCTTTTAGTTCTACTTTAGATTGTGAGAGGTTGCAGGGCCATCTAGCCTCTGCACCTAATTCGATATTGGCGTCATTTTAATTGCAAGAGATTCCCTTTTGAGTGCTTAAGTGTTTAAGGGGACGTGGAGCCATCTGGCCTCCACGCCCAATTCGATATTGGCACCTTTTTGATTGCAAGAGTTTTTCTTGCGAGTGCTTAAGTATTGAGCGGATTGTGGGGCCATCTGGCGTCCATATCCAATCCGATATTGGTGCCATTTTGATTGCAAGACCTTGTCTTGCGATGCTTAAGTGTTAAGGGGGTTGTGAAGCCATCTGGCCTCCACGCCCATTTCGTTATTGGTGTTATTTTGGTTGCAAGATCTTGTCTTGCGTGCGCGTAAGTGTTGAGGGAGTGGAGGGGCCATCTAACCTCCACAATTTGATATTGGCGCCATTTTGATTGCAAGAACTTTTCTTGAGAGCGTTTAAGTATTTAGGGGGTCGTGGGGCCATTTGGCCTTCATACCTAATTCGATATTGACACTATTTTGATTACAAGAACTTGTCTTGTGAGCGTTTTAAGTATTGAGAGGGTCATGGGAATGTCTGGCCTCCACGCCCAATTCGGTATTGGCATCGTTTTGACTACAAGAGCTTGTCTTGCAAGCACTTAAATATTGAGGATGTTGTGGGGCCATCTGGCATCCACGCCCATTTCGATGTTCGCCCAAAAACTTGCTCTTTAAGACTTATGGGAAACAGTTATAGGAAAATGTAAACAGCAAGAAGTTGCCTTGGGGATCTTTTATTCAACGAAAGGGCTCAAGGCTTTTCATGGAGAGCCTAGGAGCATATTATTAAATTGAAACTAACAAAAGCAAAAGACTACATGCGACTATTGCTATAGGTAGAACCTTTTTAGGTGTTCAGTGTTCCATAGGTATGGCAACTCCCTTCCTTAGCTGTCCTTGAGTCTGTATGATCTTGGACGATTGCTAGGGAATACCATATAGGGTCATTCCCATTGTGCTCCAAGTTTTCCCCCATCATGGATGGTAACGCTCGTTTCACTTAAGATCAGATCATCAATTATGAACGACTAGGGCTTTACCCGTTTGTTAAAGTACTATTTAGCTTTCCTTTTGTGAAGGGTGTTCTAAGCATCCACTATCTCCCTATTCTCCTCCATTAGGTCCAACTGCTCGCAAAGAGCACGATCATTGTCGACATGGTTGAAATGGCCAATTTTGTACGTGGATAAGCCGATTTCTGTGGAGGTGACGGCTTTGCTTCTGTGGCCAACTCGAATGGCGTTGCCCTAGTTGGTGTTTTTACTGAAGTCCTGTAGGCCTAGAGTATTTCTGGGAGTTCCTCTGCCCACTTGCCTTCTTGGTTGCTCAACTTCTTTTTCAAGATGTTGAGTAGGGACTTATTTGTTGGCTCAGCTTGCCCATTTGCTTGAGGGTGGCCTAGGGAGATGTACTTTACTTTGAGTTTGAGTTCCTGGCACCACTCTCTATAATGCTCAAAGTTGGATTTTCTGCCATTGTCAGATATTATGGTGCTGTGGATTAGGGGTGGGCAAAATTTTCGAGTTCTAACTTCTGTTCGATTCTAACTCCATTTTCGACTCCAATCGGAGTCGGGATTCGGAATCGGATCCAATGTGCACTCCGAACTCCGAAATTAAAAAGAAAAATGCAAAACGACGTTGTTTTGCATCTGTATGGGTTTTTTTTTTAAATTTAGCCAAATAACGTCGTTCCAATTAAATAGGAACGGCACCGTTTAGTCCTAGGTCCCGATAAAAACCCCCCTCTTTCTCATTCCTTTCTTCTTCTTTTTTCTTCTTTCTTCTCACCTGCATAGTCACCGCTCACGTATGTTCTTCTCCAATGGCGATTCCGAATCTCCAGTTGCCGGTGCCGCTTCCTCCTTCACTCTTTGATGTCGTCGTCGATTCCTCCTCGGGATAATTTTACCGTCGTTCCGCTAGCCCGAGATTAATTGGTAATTACTAATTAGGGTTTTGAGTTTTAAATTTAGGTATTTTAATTAAAACTAATTAAAAATGTTATTTTCATTTATTTCTTTGATTTAGTTGGCTTGTGTGTGCTGTTATATTGTGAAAAACTTGAAATAGTGAAACCAAAGATTGTGTATTGTATGTGGCATTGTGTGCTTTGACCATGTGTGTAATGTGTTTGATGAAATATCATTGGGAGAAAAAAAAATAGAAATAGACTCTAAAATATTCAATTTTTCGTACTACTAAATTACTAATCTTGTTGGAAGCTCTTATCAAAAAATATAATATTATATATATATATATATATATATATATATTGTTGGAACCGGAAGGTTGTAAGCTAGATAGAAAAGAGCAGAGGATGTATATATACTTTGAGAATGTAAATGTGTTTTTTTATGTTTCCCGAGTGATTTATAATAATTTTAAGAAATCAAGTTTTTTCTTTCATTCATTCCATCATTAACTTTAAATTATAGTCTATCTATACCAATGGATGATACTCACTGATCACCTGGCCTGTACTATTAATTAAGTACGTATTACAACAAACATAATTATTAAATTAAAAGTGATCAAATTCAATAATATTTATAAATACAATTATTTAGAGATACCTACAAACTCAGCTAGATTACACATTTGTCTTACCTTTAAGAGTTTTGAGTATTAAATTGTCATTTGCTTAATTTGAGATCTTATTGATAAATTAATTAATTACTTAGTTTAGCAAGGAAGATCATCATCGATCCACATTTTGCTCGTCCAATATATTTAATTTATTTTGTGCATAACTGTACAACAAACGAAGTCTACAAATGTTATTTATATTATATATAAGTAAATGCTAATTAACTATCGTTTTCTATACCTATTTACTACTACTAATAATTGAACTACCTTGCACAAAGAAGTCTACAAAATTAATTTAATTTTTTTTGTGCGTAACTTGCACGAAAAAGTCCTATATTTTGATAGGAGTTTCCAACACTATAACTATATAACAGTTTCCTAATGTTTTATTTTGTTACACTATAATACTATAATCTTTAGTCTTTACTAACATTTTTTATATTATTATACTTGAATTTCAGGTTTACAGACAGATGGATCCCTCACACAGTGCTAGTGGGACTTCGACTCCACATAATATTCCAAATCCGGATGCTAGGACTCCATCGGTGTTCCAAGCAGCAACTTCATGTCAGAGTCGGCTACCCTCCACTCGAGCACAAACCTCATGTGCTAGCAATGGATTTTCACTTCCAGTCGACATAGAATTGGAAGTGGAAGATTCTGATTAGTTTATGGAGGAGGAGGAGATGGGTCTTAGGGAAGATTCGATTCAGGATCCGGATGTATCGATACACCTTACAGTTGCGAGGCCACTCCATCCACGATTAAATAAAAAAAATCGTTGACATGAAAATATTTTGTAAAGGTTGAGGTGGGGATCCCCAAAATTCACGGGCTAAGTGCAATAATTGTGGCGCTTGAGTTGGGTGCTATTCAAAAAGGCAAGGCACTTCTTGTCGTTCAATACATCTAGACGGTTGCCAACATTACCAAATAGCGAAAGGGATGGCGTCAAGAGGTTAGTGTCTTGCTTTGTATACGGAATACTTGATTTTGTACATTTAATCCCATTTAATTTTCACTTAAGACTAATATTGATAATAAATTATTAAATGCAGTCGCAAGTGAGTTTCAGACCAATCTTAGCTATGAGACTTCTACAGCAACTGACGGGACAGGAACACAAACGAGGAACCTGGTGGTTCCTCAATACAGTGAGAAGATGAATTGTGAGGCGCTTGCAATGATGATTATACAGGATGAGATGCCCTTTACCACAGTTGAGAAGAAATGATTCCGTTATTTTGTGAAGTTTCTTGAGCCAAGATTTTCACTCTCATCCCATTATACAGTGATGCGTAATTGTATAAAGATGCATTTGAGGGAAAAGGCAGAAATGAAAAAGATGTTCACCACCACTGGCTAGAGCGTGTCATTTACGATCGACATATAGACGTTTTGTACATAATATCTCGTACATGTGTATCATAGCACACTACATTGATAGTGAGTGGAATCTTAAAAAGAGGATTATTGAATTTAAAGAAATAGTTGAGCATATGGGTGCATCGATAGAGGTGGAGATGGATGATTGTCTGATTGATTGGAGCATCCAAAAAATTTTATGCATTACAGTTGACAATGCCAATGAGACCGCCATCGAGTGGTTTATGTGGAATACGAGGGCGAGAGACGATGTGATTAAAAATCACCAATATATCCACATTTGATGCACTCTCATATAATTAATCTTATTGTTGATGAATCTTTCTAGTTTTGATTTTGTATTTTATATTTTAATATTTTTATGATTAAAGTCTTCAAAAATAGTACAATTTTTATATTATTATGATAATTGGATATTTTTCAATGATGAAACAGTTGGGGGATGAAAAATGTAGACGACTCCATCAAGAAAGTCCGTAGCATTATGTAGTATGCGAAGACTTCTCCCCAAAGGCTGCGGGAGTTCAAGGCAATAGCAGAATATGTTAGAGTTGAGTCTTCAAAAATGTTATGCCTAGATGTTCTCACGCGATGGAAATCCACATATCTGATGTTGGATGTGGCACTAAAGTACCAGAAGGTATTTGAGTGGTTGAAGATTGAGAATGAAGGTCTGAGGTATGCCCTGCTGGAGCCTAATGGAAAGGGGCTCAGTCCGCTAGACAGTACGGATTGGCAACATATATCTGAGTTTGTCAACTTTTTACATATCTTCTATGACATCACAATGCGAATTTTTGGATCCACATATGCAACGGCAAATATGTGGTTCAGCGAGATCTTCATGCTACACCACCACTTGAAAGAAGGTTGTGCTGGCCTGAGCGGACTGTTATTTGGTATGGCATCACAGATGTAGTCCAAATATGATAAATATTGGGGTAAAATTGAGAAGATAAATAGATTATTATTCATAGCGTCGATCCTCGACCCCCGATTAAAGTTGGCAACGGTAGAATGGTGGGCAACTGAGGTTCTCGGGATAGTAAAGGCAGCAGCGTTTATCACAGCGTTTAAGAGAGATTTGAACGAGTTGTACACCCACTATAGCGCCAGTAGCCCTGCTTCATCCTCAGCAACCATAGGTACCTCACGTTCGAGCTCGAGCTCAGGACCAGACACAGATTCCCATTTGAGTAAGACCAATGCAGCCAGTCGATCCCAAGGCTTCAATGTTATGACGTCGTTTCATGCACGGTCAATGAGAAATCCACTGCAGTGTATGAATGAGATTGATCTGTATTTACTGGTAGAGGTCAATGAGCTTAGTGATGAGTTTCAAATCTTAATTTGGTGGAGGGCTTATTCCATCAAGTACCCGATCCTCTTATGCATTACTTGAGATGTGCTAACTGTTCCTATCACCACGGTTGCATCTGAGTCGGCATTTAGCATTGGATGTCGAGTGTTAGATGCCTACCGAAGTTAGTTGTCACCATCAACCGTGGAGGACTTCAGTTGTACACAAAACTGGCTCAGTGATGTACTTACTAAACTAGAGAGCATTGACATTGATGTTGTGAGTTACAATCTTGAGTCAGGTAAAATTAAATTAATTTATTTACTTCTTTTTAAATAATTAAAGTAACAAAGTTTATACTAGCCGATGAGTGACGAAGTAATTGACGGTTGCATATATTTTTTTCTCTAATTTACGGTTACTTGTTTCATGTTTGGTTAATTTTTATTTTTATTGATAATAATACATTTTAATTTTATCTTAATCTCAAGTACGAGTTTGTATAAGTTCCAACGGCAAACTACTTTGCTGCAGCGATATTTTTTTTTTTGTAACCTCGAGTCCTATTGAATCAGTGATAGTGAATGGTTTAATAACTTAATTTCTATTTTGTACTATTTTTTGTATTAATAGTTTGCATTCCTGGACTATTTTTTGTATTATGCTATTAGGCTTAGGAATTAGTATTGTAATTACTAATTTGTAGTATTTGCTTAACTGTTTAAGATTAATTAGTAGTGAAACCTCAATAGATAAATAGTTGTGGCAACTTAATTGGAAAATGAGCTCAATTGAGCTCATTTGGAATTGGAATGGCCCAATTGGAAACATTTGGTTTAGGAATGGGCCTAATTTGGCCCATACTGAAGTCGGAGTCGAAACGCTTTTTTGACTCTGACGGTTGTCAGAGTCGAAAACTCCGAACTCCAACACTGTCCAAATTAGAGCATACCCCTACTGGGGATCCCGAATCTGCACACCACATTTTTCCATAGGAATCTAGTGATGGCCATAGCGGTTATTGTAGCTATGGCTTCTACTTCTTCTCACTCGGTGAAGTAATCTACCATTACAATCAAGTGTTTGACGCCTCTTTTTGTGGGCAAAAATGGTCCTACGAGGTCGACGCCCCATTGCACCAAGGGCCAAGGCGTTATGATGAAGACTAGCTTTTCTAGTGGGCAGTGGGGGATTGGAGCATAGATTTGGCACTAGGTGCATCGTTTTACAAGCTGTTTGGCATCTTTGAGAGCGTTTGGCCAGTAATAGTCCATCCTTAATGACTTTCCTACTAGAGCTCTGCCAGAAAGACCCTTGTGTATTTCTGCAAGGATGTATTGTGCCTCCTCCAACGATATGCACTTCAGTAGTGGGTTGGTAAACTCCCTTTTATATAAGACGCCCTCAGTTCTTGTGAATCGCGCTGGCTTTCTCTTGGTTTTTCTTGTCGCTTCCTTTTCCTCGTGCAAATTTCCTATCTCCAAGTGCTTGGCTATTTCCTTAACCCACATTGGCATTTCAGAGCTCACAGTGTTTACCACAACGCAAATTGCTGGTACCTTCACTATTTTCCACTATACCTACCATGACAGCTCCCGATTATCTCTTGCCGATGTCACTTTCGTCAGGCAGGCTACTACTAGATTGTTTATCCATGGTATTTGTTGTATGGAGAAATAGGCGAATTAGTCACAAAGCGCCAATACCTGTGCTAGGTACCTTTTCAGTTTGTCGCCCGGCGTAAGCTCCCATTACCTGGTTGACCACTATTTGAGAGTCGACTTTTACTTTTACTTTTACTTCTACTTGGTCGGCATCCAAGGCTTTAGCAATAGATAGCCCTACAATCAAGGCCTCGTATTCTACCTCATTGTTGGTAGTTTTGAAGACGAGTGTCGCCATGTAATGATACTCATAGCCCAGCTCCTTAACGATATGGATCCCGATGCCACCCCCACCTCGACAAGTAGATTTGTCCACGAACACTGTCTATGGCTAGCCTTCTATTGGTGCTGCTTCTTCTAGGAATCCAGTGAAATCGACCATGAAGTTCACGATGGCTTGCTCTTTGATGGTGATTCTAAGTGCATAATTGATCTCGAATTCGCTGAGCTCAATGAACTAGGCTACCAATCGTCTGGAAGAGTCTGGCTTTTGTAGGATTTTCCCAAGGGGTGTTCTGTTAGTACTCTGATTCCATGGCCTTAGAAGTATGGCCACAGCCTTCTAGCGGTGACCACTAGTGTGAAAGCAAGCATTTCCATTCGAGAGTATCACACCTCTATGCCCCTCAGGGTGCGACTTGCTTAGTAGACGAGCGCCTGGCTCCTTCCTTCTTCTTTCACCAGGGTTACTGAGACAGCACATGGTGATACTGCCAGATACTTTTTAGCGAAGGTGGTTTGGAGAGATACTTTTGCAACTCTTTGAAGGTTTCGTCACATTCCTCTTTCCAAGGGTGTGTCTTCCTTAAGACTTGGAAAAATGGGAGGCATTTATCTTTCGACCTTGCTACAAAGCGGTTTAAGGTGGCAATCTTTCCCGCTAGTCGTTGGGTGTCTTTAATGGTCCTTGGCAGCACCATGTTCAAGACTGTATCTATCTTCTTGGTAATAGCCTTAATGCCTCTTTCTGACATTATGAACTCCAGAAATTTTTTTGAGTTGATTCCAAAGGCATATTTTGCCTTGTTGAGCTTTATTTTTTACTTGCACAAAATTGCGAAGGATTTCTTGAGGTCTACCAAATGCTAGGTGACCTCTTTGCTTTTCAATATGAGGTCGTCGACATATACCTCCATGTTTCTTCCGATCTATTCTTTGAACATTCTTTTGACCCGCCTTTGGTACGTTGCACAAGCATTTTTTAGGCTAAACGATATGACTTGGTAGTAGTAGAGCCCCATGTCAATTATGAATGTCGTTTTTTCTCATTCGCCTTATTCATCTTTATCTGATATTAGCCTAAATAGGCATCCATGAAACTGAGCACCTTATGACCCACCATGGCGTCCACGATTATGTCAATGCGGGGGAGTGGAAAGCTGTCCTTGGGGCATGCTTTGTTGAGGTCGGTAAAGTCTACACATATTCTTCTCTTCCTGTTGACCCTTTTCACAAGGCATTGAAGAGCCACTTTGGGTAATGTTCTTTCCTAATGAAGCCTGCCACTAGGAGTGGAGTTTGTCAATCTCTTCGGCTATAACCATGCACTTTTCAGTGCTGAATGGCCTCCGTTTTTATCGTACTTTCTTGGCCTTTGTGTTGACACAAGGGTTGTGCTAGATGATTGCATTGTCGATCCCTAGAATTTCCTCATGGGTCCATGCAAACACATCTCTATATTCTACCAACAGATCTTTTAATGCTTCACGATCTTTCGATGCCATAGTTGTCCTGACTCTGGTGGTGGCATTTGGGCAATCTGAGTATAATGTTATGAGCTCTAGGGGTTTGTTTGCTTTGGCTTACAACAAGCTGCTCTCATCTCTGGCCTCTGCCTCTTGCTCCTCTTCCACTTGAGACAACACCCGCACGGGCGAGTGGGGGGGTGGGGGAGGGGGGGTTGGTTCTCTTTTGTCCACATAACACTCTCTTGCCAATGTTTATTCTCGTTTTACTTTGTTGATCCCCCCAGCTATCAGAAACTTCATTTTAAAGGTAGGTAAAGGTTAATATTTTCAAGTCGTTGAGGGTGGGCCTTCCCAGTATGGCGTTGTAAGAAGATAAAGCTCTCACAACAAGTAAATCTGTCATTGTGGTGGCCGTGTGACTGTTCTGGCCCACGATGACTGGGAGTGTAATGGCGCCTATGGGCTGGACTGCCTTTCTTGAGAATCCGTTTAGCGGAGTTAAGGACTGGCACAGTCTATTTGAGCCGATGCCCATTCTTGTGAAAGCATCCCAAAACAAGATGTCGACTGAGCTCCCATGATCAATTAAAACTCTCTAGGTTGTGTAATTGGCTACCAATAGTGTGACGTCTAAGGAGTCGTCATGAGGATATAGGACTTTTGGGGTTGTCTCCAGTTTTGCATACTTACTGGGCCTGTCTATTATGTTTACTTTGTGGTATCGGGCTTTTCGAGCGCGGGCTATTCACCCTCCTACGAAATCGCCTACTCCTACTAAGGAGTCGTCATGAGGATATAGGACTTTTAGGATTGTCACACCTCCTCTTATGAAATCACCTACTACATTGCAAATTTAGCCAAATGGGGTCTGTTCCTCATTTCATGGCGGGCATGGAGGGCTATCTCTTTACTCATTTTCCTGCCTTTGACACCGTGGGCTCCTGTTTCTCCTCCATTCATGCCCGTGCATCTCTTCCTTCTGTGGGTGTATGCAATTAGCCAACATTTTTTCTAATTTGCCATTTTTTGCCATGTCCTGGCCGAATTTCTTCAATGTGTAATAATATTCTATCTTGTATGAGTAGGTCTGGTGGTATCTGTAGTAGCGTCTGCTTTTTAAGAAATAGTGGTCTTCTTCCTTTTCTTGGCTTGCATTTTGGACATTGTAGCCGTTATGGGACAGGCGGCGGCTTTGATCATGACGCCTAATGGATCGTTCACGCCTTTCGTCCTAGCGATTCCGTCCTCGTCCCCACTTGTCCTTTTCCTTTGGGTTATCTCTGCTTTTGTCTTCGTTCTTGGTTTCTTACTTCCTTGGCTCCAGTAGGACTTGTAGGGTATCCTCTACATTGACGAAGTCGTCAACGCGATCCATGAACTCCCTTAGCATAGAGGGAGTGTTTCGGTCTATTTCGTGCATAAACAGGCTGAAGGGCCAAATCTCGCTTATCAAGGCGGCCAAGATGAGTTTTCCATCCAGATCAACAGTCGTTAGCCTTTCCTTGTTGAAGCAGGCTAGGTAAAACTTCAAACTCTCTCTTTCTATGGCTGCTCTGTTGTCTCAAGGGCTTGTTTTAGCCTTTCCTTGGCCTTTGCCAGTCGGGCTTTGATGATTGTCATACTTGACTCTAGGACATCGCAGTTCACATGCAATCGAGTAGTATGAATATGAAAAAATATTGAAGTTTGTTGAAAGTATCCCATAGACGGTGTCACTGTAAAGAACGTATTTCACACCACTAGAACTAATCACACAGTTGACCTGCAAAGATTGAAAGGGGACGGCGCTAGGTGCCTGAGGGACACTCCGATCCCTGAGTTAGTAGTGAATATGAGTGAAGTGTATATTAAGAATGATACGACGCATCCTTTACCTCGCAAAGGTAATTTATAAAGGATGGTAAGCGGGTGATAATCACTTTCGGTTACTCGTTTAAATTTGTATTGTTCTTGGTCCCTGGATTCTAGTGGGAGTTGAGCCCTATCTCTTGGGAGATATTCTGTTCGGCGATTCTTATCTATTCGGATCGTTCGTATTTCGAATGACGATTCAAGACAGTTATCAACGTCTATCTTTTCCCTTGAGGATTTATTTTTTACTTATTTATGGCCCTGGGCCTGTGGGCTTTTGGGGTCGGGTTCCCAGTCATGACTTGGGCCGATTGGAGTGCAAATATCCCTTCCACAATCATCATTACATGAAATATAAGAACTGCTTGAATGAATATGGGTGGCTTGTTAACTCGGATAATATTCAAAGTTTGGTTGAACAAATCCCATGACGACGAGCTTGCAAACTTGAGATAAAATAAGGATCGAGCTCCAAAAAGAAAGTGATTCTTAATCCTTAATACAATAGGCTAATAATTAACTTACTGACTTCCTATTAAAACATCAATCCTACTCAAACACATGAAGGGTACTGTCATTAAAATCAGACATCGAAAACCTTGCTCAAAGTGTTTTGGCTTCTTTATAAAACTTTGCCAAAATGCTTTAAGTTTTGTTTTTCAATCAACGTTTGTTACTAGTTATAACAATACATATATACATATATACATATGTCTCTTGGATATTTTATGTGACTTTGCTAAGGTTTTATCCTTAATAGGGTATTTGTATGTTGCTTAAGAATATACACCGACTAATTCTTTGGAATAGAAGTGGGCAACGAGCCCCACATCTAGCCCCCTCCCCCATGTATATGTATATATACAAATATAAATATTTATATATAAAAATAAATACATAAATATATATTAATATATATATATAAACACAAATATATATTTAAATTGTGTAAAATATAAATATATATTATAATTTGATAGACTTGTTTACAAAGTATGCACTAGCAAATTTAAAAATTATATAATTAAAAAACTACAACTTACATAAAATATGCACTAACAAATTTAAAATCTATATAGTTTAAAAATTACTACACTACGAGCGTAGTGTAGTAATTTGCATAGTTTTTATTTAAATTGTGTAAAATAAATATATATTACAATTTATTAGACTTATTCACAAAGTATGTACTAGCAAATTATGTAAATATAAATACATATTACAAATTTAAACTATATAGTTTTTAAATTTGCTAGATAGTCCCACCAACAACCATGAAACTCCTAAACTGGAATTATTGGATATTAGGAACCCCCGCTTAGTTCAAAACCTTTGCCTTTTGGCAAAGGAGCAAGTCCTGATGTTGTCTTCTTGGTGGAGATAAAGTTGTCCTATGATCACACGCAAACAATAGCAAGAAGATTCAAATTTGAAGGGCGTTTAGTAGTTGAGTCAATGGGGAGAAGTGGGGGTTTAATACTTCTGCGGAGGTATAATGATATGTTCGAAGTTGTTACTTATTCTCGACAACATCTTAATGTCATGGTTTATGATGCGGTTTGTAAGCAATAGGGTGTATAAAAAAAATTGAAAAAGGGCTAGTTAGATCCGTTTTGAACCGATCTGGTCCGAGACTGGTTTATAAAATTACAAAGCCGGTACAGACCTGTGCAGTTCCGGTTTCAGGCAATTTTGGACCGAGCCAAAATGGGTCGGACCTATTACATATATATTCAAAGTTATTTTTTAAATATTATATATATGATATGTTTTTATATTATATATAATAATATAAATTATAATCATAGACAAAAAGTGTTATAATGTTTATAAAAAAGGATTTAATTTTAAAGATGAAAATTTAATTGATCGTATTTTTTAAACATAATATATATATATATTAATAATATTTTATCATAGGAAGTAATAACCAAAAAAGAAAGAAAATTACTTAAATAGTGTTACTAAATTTTGATGGCCTAATAAATTCTCAATTTTTTTTTTATAAGTACATAATACATTAGTAGATTACTATAGTACTAATACTATCACCATATTAGTCTATCAATCACTATACTAAACAATCACATATAAAATAATGATACAGTAATACTAATATTATAGTACTAATACCATCACTATAGTCTAACAATAATGTAGTTGTAATAATTTAAGCTCAATATAACAATTTACAAATACTAATATTTATAATAACACTAATAGTCTAATATTATATTACTATTACTAATATACTTTAATTGTATATACAAATTAGTATATGAATCACTATTACTAAACAAGCACATAAAATAATGATGTACTAATACTATATTACATTACTATAGTACTAATACTATCATTATAGTCTATCTTGTGATTTTGGATTTGCAATTTGGACTTATAATTGAAACTTTTAATTTGAACTTGTAATTTGGACTTGTAATTTAGATTTTTGAAATTTAGATTTGTAATTTATTGAGTTTTTGGGAAGGTTGTAATTTTATATTTTTAGAATTTAGACTTGTAATTTGTGAGACTTCTAGACTTATAAAAGCTTTTTTTTTTTTTTAAACTAGATTTTTATTGCAAATTTTATTGACTTTTTTGGCCTCGTAATGAGAAGCGCATGTCTATGTTCAAATTAGTTTTAGCTAATGGAGATCTTTTTTATTTAGGGTGGCAAGGTGATAAGTTTACATAGAGTAACCGCCATGAAGATGACTCCTTCACCAAAGAGAGGCTTGACAGGACAGTAACATTCTTTATGGCTCTCTAATTATTCAGATTTCTCTGTTAAAACCTTAACAGCTTTGTGTTCTGATCACAAATTGATCCTTCTGGAATGTTTTAATGAAGTAATAAGGATAAAAGGATTTAATCATCATTTCAAGTATGAATTAAATTGAACATGTCAGCCAATGACGGTCCTTTCTCTCTCTGAAAAGGTGGGGTGCTCTCTCTAGTTCCTCAGGATTTGAGGTCCTCTCTTGGACGTGAGTTCGAAGAGTGTTGTGTTGGAACGTGGCTAGTATAACATTTAGTTAATCATCTGGCAGATAAACTCTCAAAACTCTATGAGAGCCTCTGCCTCACGGAAGAAGAGAAACATGAGTTTCTCATCCCCCCAAAGAAAGTTCTCGTCTCTGTGGATAAAAGCAAGAAGTGTCTAGCAGCACATGTGGCTTCCAACAAAGAAATCAACAAAGGTGCCTTCAAAACTACATTAACTAGAATCTAGAAAATAAAGGGGCAGGTCTTGTTCAAAGACCTTGGTCTCAACAAATTCCTGGTTGAGTTCCAAAATGTCACTAAAAAAACTCGAGTTCTCATGGGCCATCCCTAGTCCTTCGATCGAGCTTTGGTCTGTTTATTTGATCGTGAAGGATGTTTAGTGCCTAAAGATATAGACTTTTCCAAAGAACCCTTCTAGATACAATTACATGAACTTCCATTCGTAGGCATGAATAAAAAAGTGAGGGAAAGGCTGGTTTCGGCAGGGGCTGAGTGGCATTCTACTGAGCAGCAAAGATCCATCAAAGGGGTTAGTGTCTCAAGTAGGGGCTTGAGAATATCTCATTTAATCTTTGCAGATGATGCTGTCATTTTTTATAGAGCTAAGAAAGAGGAATAGGAGAGTATCAATGATTTACTGAAGCAATTTGGGGGTGCATCTGGTCAGACATTGAAGCAACAAAAAACAAGTCTTCTCTTTATTACTAACACTATGGTTGAGAAGTGGCTTGTAACATTTATAATAAATACCTAGACCTTCATAACATGGTGGGAAGGTCTAAGTATAATTCATTTAGAGGTTTAAAGGAAAAGATATGGAAAAGAATCCACAACTGGAAAACTGAAATGCTATCTACTGGTGGAAAGGAAATTCTAATTAAGAGTATTCTTCAGGCCATCTTTGCCTATACTATGTCAATGTTTAAATTACCACAAAAATTACTCAAGAAAATAGAGGGTCTGTTGGAACAATTCTAGTGGCGACACAATAAGGCAGCTAAAGGCATTCATTGGAGGAATTGGGACAAGTTAAGGGAGATGAAAGGAAGGGGGGATTGGGTTTTAGGGACCTAAATTCTTCTTTTAAGATTTAAACCCCTACCAACTCTTTTGACTCAGAAGCTATAGTTGAGGCTCTCATTGATGCAGAAAAAAGAGGATGGAAGCAAGAGATTGTGGAGGCAATGTTCAACCTAGAAGATGCTAGAGAGATGCTTACCATACCCATAAGTATAAGAGGAGCAGAGGATAAACTGACATGGAGAGTTTCTTCTAAGGGTACATACATAGTCAAAAGTGCATACCGTGATGATTTATTGTTCGAGAGACAGAAGATGGGAGGGCCTTCATCGCCATAGTAGGATGAAAAGAAGTGGAATAAGATTTGGAAGCTGGAAGTTCCAGGAAAAGTTAAGCAGTTGCTATGGAAAGCCCTCAACAATATCTTGCCCACAAAAAGCAATTTATTCAAGAAAAAGTTAATTGATGGTCATCTTTGTCCAGTGTGCAAAAATGATGCTGAAACTGTTGTGCATGTACTATGGACATGCCCTACTTCCACAGATGTCTAGGGGAATACTACTAGTCCTGTTAAGATCTGGAGCTCCAGTTTTACTGATTTTGACTTTGTTTGGGTTGCATTAATTTAGTATCTTGATATGGATCAATTGGAACTTGTGTTAATGGTGCTTCATGCTATATGGGGAAGAAGAGATAATGTTGTGTCTGCTGATAGATTTAAACCTCCTACAGTTTTAATTGAATTGGCAGCTTCAAATTTGAGCATGTTTAAGCAAGCAAACTTGAAGACTCCTATGGCTGTAGTGGCTTAGACAAATGGTTTGGGATTAAAGTGGAGTCCCATTGGCCTGTTTTGAAAGCCAACTTTGATGCTGCCTATGATAAAGACTCTGGAAAAAGAGGGATGGGATTTGTTATTGGAGACAATTATGGTTATACTTATGCTACACTGGCTGCCTCAAAAGCAAATGTTTTATCCGCCTATGCAGTAGAAGGTTTTGCATTACTGAAAGCTATAGAGTTTTGCTGTGATTTGGGCTTTCTGCAAGTTATAGTTGAAGGTGATGTAGAGCAACTTATTGATGCTGTCAAGAGTGCTAATGAGGATTGCTCATGGACGGGACAAATTATAGATGATATCATGCTTGTTTTGCAAAATTATCCCATTGTTAAGTTAATCTATGCAGTGGCGGAACCACTTGTGGGCAGGGTGCGATGGTCCCCTCAAAATTTTTTGAAATTATAAACTAACCCCTAGATTTTATATATAATTTTATAAATATGAAAAATGTCCCCCCTAAAAAATTTATAATTTTCATATGCTCTCTATATTTTTTTAAAATTTCAATATGCCTAGCTAGAAATATCTCTCTCCAATTTTTTTTATAGTCCTAAAATTTTGTTTAGTTTCTACAAATTATCTATTTTCAAGGATATAACTTCTTATCTATTTTCAAGGATGTAGTTTCTCCAAAATTAAAAATTAGGACTAAGTTTAGGAAAAATAATAAACTTATTAATATGAATCCCAAAATTTTTTATTATACAATATTGGGTTTCTTAATATGAAATTCAAAATGTAAATATAAGAAAAATTATTTAACGTTGATTATCTATATAAAAAATGATTTGTAATTCTGTTTTTATGATTTTTTAATCTTGTTTTAATTTACATAAGAAAAATTATACTTGTAGTTCTATGATTAAGTACAAGTCAAGCCCCCTTCATTTAGAAAAATTAGGTAAATTTAGGACCCAAATGGAAAAAAAAAAATCATTTTTCAATAGTGGACCCTACTTTTTCTTTTCTTTTCAAATAGACTGTATAAAGCTTGCACACCTTAAGACTACATTTAGCATTATTCTTTATATAAATGTGTCGCACAGTAAAAGATTAGCTCCCTCGACACAATTGCTAGTTCCGCTACTCGATCTATGCCTTGACAATGTAACAGAGATGCACATGGTGTGGCTAAAATGGCTATAACTCTTGATTATGAGTAAGTGTGGTTATATGAGGAACCACCTTTTATATATGCTATTGTTTTGGAAGAACAGTATTTTTGTAATAACTCTAGTTGATTTATGAAATCAAATGTTTCCTTTTGAAAAAAAAATTATGTCCATAAACTCTAAGGGCACTCCCAATGAATTATCTGCTATATTCTTTAAAATACATTATCAAAACTCATTTTTCTATTTACATATTGATTTTTACAATATATCATTTACCAGCTTATCTATTTTTTTTTATATGATTTAAATATTTTTATTTTATTATTTTTAAATATTTTCTCAATCTTCTCATATCTTTTAAGGGTGATGCTGGGGTGCGGTCGGGCTACACCCCAGCACCTTTACAACCCCCTTTAATTCCCTATAAAAATACAATAAAATACAATAAAAAAGATTAAAAAAATATAATAAAAAATACAATAAAAATAAGAAAATTTAAAAAATACAATAAAAAATACAATACAATAAAAATATAATAAAAATATAATAAAAAACATAATAAAAAACATAATAAAAAACACAATAAAAAATAAAATAAAGATGAATTTTTATAGTAAATTTGGCCTCACCCAGCCCTCGCCAGCGCTGGCGGCGGTGAGCGACACCGCCCAGCCCATTGGGACCGGAGGGAGCCGGTGACCCCACTCCTGCGACGGCGAGCTCCAGTATGCCCCCGGCGGCCTTAAACCCGTTTCATGCCTGGACCAACAGTGGGGGCTGCAAATGGGAGACCCGGGGGGGTGGGGGTGGGGGTGGGGAGGGGGGGGGAGGGAGGGGTTCGGTCCACAAGATTTCTCATCTTTTAATGTCTACAATATCTCCTCATTTTCAATATGTTCATCACCCCAAAAAAACAAACCCCAACCAAAAACTTAATTTCCATCACTACAAGTGCGGCCAAATTTGGTAGCAATACTGGTAAAGCCAAGATGTGTTGGGAAGATGAGGTCCAACCGGACGTCGACATGGACGAGGTCTTGGCTGCACAGGGTGACGGTCTCTCTCAACTCGGTGTCATCGTAATTGTCTGAGAAGCCAACAGCGATGGACATCGTTGGGAATTGGAGGTCGAAGAAGGCGTAGAAGTAGAAGAAGAGGAGGAGGACCTGTAGCAAGAGGTGACTTGTTTCGATTTCGAACGGCGGTGAGGAGAGGGCCGACCTTGTAGGGTTTTGAGAAGGCCTACCTCGAGTCGTGGTTTTGGGGTTCAATGTCGTTGACACAACATCTACCATTTTTTAATTTTTAGAATCAATTGGAGTCTCATTTTGGGAAGTCACCACTTGCAAGACCTAAATCTCCATTTGCAAGCATAGCCAAAACAAGAGAGAAGGGTCTAAAATGCAAATAAACAAAGTGAAGAGAAGCAGGCATTAAAAATGAGAAACAAATAAAAATTAATAAAAAATAGTTAAAAGTGATTAACAAGATTTCGCTACATGTAGTAGGATCATTGTAGATGAAGGTAAATTATTTGTATTTTACATGCTCCATTGGAACATAGTTTTGGTGTTTTTTTTTTTTTTTTTAATTTTAGAGGAATATTTAATTTAGAAAAGCCAATGGAATTGCTCTAGTAAGACTAAAATGCCTCGTCCTTGTGGATCTAGCATCTCTCCCTCGAGAGTTCAAGAAAGAGATCATAATTCTAAAATATCTAAGCATATATTCCTTTTCATTAAAACCCTCTCCTTTATTTTTCTTCTATCTCTTCTATCTCGACATTTATGTATATTTCTTAGTTTGTTTTGTCATTGTTTCTTAATTTCCTAATCATGTTAGATATAATAGTAAAAAAATATTTTAACTACAAAGAATTATACAAAAATAAACTCATATATGACTTTATATAATCTGCTAAATCTATTTTATTAGAGTTTAATTCTTAAAAAATTAGTAAAATGCTTCATTGCAATAGATGCAGTATAAATATAAAACATATGATTTTACGTTTAGGTCCCATTTGAAAGTTGAGATGGTTTAAATATATCTCATTTCATCTCATCTTAACATCTAAATATCATTTAAACATCATTTAAACATATACTTTTCAATTTTAAATTTGTAACTTTTTTTTATCTAACAATTATCTTATCATTACGACTTTTTCAAATTTTTAAATAAAAATTATATTATAAAAAAAATTTAAATTTATAATTTTTTTATTTAATTTTTTCTTCTGTTCCCAAAATCTCATAGAACATCTTATATCAAACTATTTTATAATTATTTATAAACTATTTTACTATTATTTACACATTTTTCATTTCACATTATCTCATTTTAACTTGATTTATTTTATGAAAGTATAAGGTACAAAGCTATTCAACTTGATTTATTCGACCAATCTCATTGAATTGAATCTATATTTGACCATAAGACTATTATATTATTAGGTATCAAACACATTATTTATTTATTTATTTACATTTTTTTATTGAAAGAGTCTGTCAAGTTTGTCTATGCCTATCTTAGATTAGAATTTTCTGTCACGACGCTTGAGAAGGCGGAAGTACCAATGACAAAGGGCAATTTAGTCACAGTAAGACTTTCAAACGATTATATTTTCGTCTCTCCTGAACTGGCTCATTCAATTCAAGGATGAACAAAGGGGGGGTCGTTGAATGCGAAAGGAATCGGGGATGTTCTTCCCACGCGTTAAATTCAACTATTCGTATCCAGTTCCATATTCCCAAGAATACCCCTTACAATCCTCCTAAATTTTCGCACTCGTGGTCAGGGTTTTGCCGTTATTTCGTTCCCGACTGAATGGCTTTTCGGTAATGGAATCGACAACTATCGATATTCAATCTCCATGTCCCTCCAACGGTCCAACATTGACTCTGTCTCTCTCTCCCTCTCTGAAGGACTATGAGTTGCCCGTCAAATTTTACTTTGTATATGCACTTCCCAATCCCTTGAGACCCTTCCGATTTCTTACGTCAAACCTTCTAACCTTTCAGTTTATGATCAGTTTCTTTCTCTCTCTCTGTGTTTTTCTTTCGTTCTGGGATTTTTTTTTACCTCTGGATGGAGTTGATCGAAAGGACGCTGGATATTTTCGTCCCCTCTTGGTGGGAGATTAAGGTTACTGTTGCCGCTTCGGTGTTTGTGATCGTCGCCTACTGGTTCTTCACGTACCAGAGCGGTGATGTCGATGGTGATCGAGCAGTAGTCGACGTCAATTCGCCTAATTCTGGGGACACTGATGGAGACAAGGTCAATTCCTTTTAATTCTTACGTTCTGTTTTGTTCAGCATGTGAATGTCAATGATCTTAATGGTTAATCGCGCTATGTCTTTTGTTCTTATCAGAATTTTGTAATCATGAATGCTGTGGGCAATGATTAGTGTGAATTGGTGTGGGTGTTTGAGAGGTATTGGTTTTCAGGGTGAAAATGCGGTCTATTATTTGAGATTTAAGAATCTGGTGTGGTTCTTTTGTTGGGTTCTGAGAAGATATTAGAAATGAGAGGATTGTAAATTCTTAGTTTGACTTTTGTCACTTCTACATTTATTCGTGTTTCGTCCGAAGTTATCTGTTTGCGAGTTATTTTCTTTTCTTTTTCTTACTCTTCCTCTCATTCCTTGGGTTTTTTTTTTCTTTTCCAAATGCTTCATGGCAATCCTAGTTTTTATTTGTAACTTGTCTTCTAGGAAGGGGAGGTTCTTGTTTTACTGAGAGTGTCATATAGATATTTCATTGGATTTTTCCTATAAAAAAAAAGTGATTTATTTGGATAGTTGCATTGAATAACAAATGCCTGCTTCCTATTCCTTTCCCAAGGTCGTTTGATAAACTTTGTTTTTAAGGGGTGTAATTGTGGCTTAGAACGTGGTTTTTCTTTCATTTTATGTGCATACATTTTATATTTCTGAAAGTTTTCATCATCATCATCATTATTGTTGTTGTTTAATTTTTTATTTGTTTCTCTTCTGTTTTTTAAAGTCATGCCAGAGCTATTTAAATTTATGTTATCTTTACCGATATTGGATCTATATTCTTATCTTGCTGGTTACAGTCTGCACGTACCTGTTTCATGGTGTAATTTTTAACTTGTTTGACATGCAGTTCTGCCCTTATTTTGTAGATGGGCGAATTGAAAGGAGATCCTCAAACCAATTTAGCATACTTAATCAAGGTAAATAAAATCTTGTGGTCATGATTTGGCTGTGGTACTCGTTTCCGACCAGCATTCAGCGCTTATGTTGGATTTGATATTGGCTTGATGTAATGGATCCTCTTTTGGTTGCTGACATGAGATGGTGTGTGCTGTATTTTTCAGTTGGAATTGTTGGCAGCTAAAAATCTCATCAGTGCAAATATAAATGGCACATCAGATCCATATGCAGTCATTACTTGTGGTACAGAGAAGCGATTCAGGTTACTTGGATCCTTTTCCCTACTTCCATTTGCATTAATGTTGATGGTTGAGAATTTTTTTTTTTTAATGAAAAATGTTAAACTCTTCATCTTTGATTGGATATGATGATTAGTAAAACACTGAACTCTGACATATAGTTAACAGCATTGTAGTGGTTATATGCTTTAGTAATTGACAGAATCGAAGATACTATTGTTACTCTCTCTAACTTATTGTAAAGGCATTTTAAGGCAATAATGTACTTACTTTTTTTATAGGTAAATAATGTCCTTACTTGATATGTGGAAAAAAGGTAAATAATGTACTTACTTGATATGGGATTATGGTTTAGAGGAAGCTTAGCGTAACTATATGGATTATGGTTTCCTACTTAGGTAGGATTAGGTTTCTTAAGATTTGTGGTTACTCTTAAAAAGTTTCGAACTATGGATTATTAGGGTCTGTGGATAGTTTCACTTTTGAAGGTATGGAGTTATTATAGTTGGTTCTCATGTATACTCCCTGTGTTCTTGGGTATGCCTATTATTATGAATAAAACTTCTTGATTACCGATCAATAATAGGTTATTATAGTTGGCAAGTTTTTGGGCCAGTATGCAGTTGGCTTCTTGGCATCATGTACTTCATGTGTGCTAGATTATGCATATCCTTTTTCTTTTCTTCTACATTTTCAGGTCTAGGTAACCTTATGTTGGAATTTGATGCAGAGTTGAGATAGGTGAAGCAGCATTTTGAGTTTTTATTCATCTTGATAAGTAATGGTTTTACGGGACGTTTGGACGTAGAGATGAGACATGAAATTCTCAAAACTTCTCATATTTTCCTTTTTAAACATTACTCAAACACAAATACTTCTCAATTTCAAATCTTCAACTTTTTCATCTAATTATTACGTAATCATTATCCAAATATAAAAACCAATACAACTTTTACAAACTTCAAAACAAAACATAAAAACAATACAACTTCTTCAAACTTCAATACAAAAATTATATTCAAACAATTGTTTAAATTTATAATATTTTTATTCAACTTTTTCTCCCTCCTTTTCCTAAACCCAATAAAACATCATAACTCAAAGCATTTCACTACTATTCATAGAATTCTGAAATACTGCAAGTGTCCAAACAAGCCGTTAAAGATAACTACAGATTTTGCATGCAAAAACGAGCTGGATTGTAGAATCCTTATTTTTATATAATAAAAGTAGAATATATTTTTACCTAAATGTGGTTTAGTTCTAAGGTCTTGCTCTTAAATGGTGATGCGTAGCTCCATTTATCTACAGTTATCTGATTTTAGTTGTTACCATTGTAGTTCCATGGTTCCTGGTTCAAGAAATCCAATGTGGGGAGAGGAGTTTAATTTTTCTGTTGATGAGCTTCCTGTTCAGGTAGTTATAAGACCTTTTACTACTACTACTACTACTACTACTACTACTTTACTTTTACTTTAACATGCATATTCCATTTCTTTGAGGCCTGGCATTAAAACTCTACTTGGGCTTCGCTTATTTTCAGCCTTATTAATAAAATTTCTGTTACTCAATAATTAAAAAAAAGATCTTAGTGATGTTTCGTAGAAGTTTTTTATTTATTCTATTTTTAAATAAAACCTCTGAATTTCATTGCACTACTCTCGTTTGGGTTGGAGCACCACCTCCATACAAAAGGGCAACCGGCCAGAAACTATACAGCCCTTCCACACTATACAAGTTGTTGGTTAGTTAGTTTGTTGATTTGTGTACTTGGGGTCCGTCCCCTTGGACATCTAGTGAAATTTATATTTGTAAAATGTATTTGTTATTAAATAATGCTACTTACAATCGTGGAATTACAAGCGGCGTGCAGTTGTTTTGGAAAAAAGTGAGGTCCATTGTTAAAAAAGTTAACTTTTTTCATGTGGGTCCCAGTATATTTACTTTTTTTCAAAACAACTGCATGCCGCTTGCAAGTCCACGACTACATCTATCATTTCTTTTTTTATTTCCTGAATCTCTTTTTCAATAGATGAGTAAGCAACATTCTTAGTCCATTTTATATTAGACAAATGATAGTTGCAATTGTAAGTGCGTAAGCAACACTTGTGCATTCCACAACTATACGTGGCATTATTCTTTATATTATATTGTTCGAAAGTCCTCTCTTTATCCACAAATCTTCTAATCTAGGTAAAGTAAGAGTTGGTTCTAGGTCCTGGTTATAAGGTCAAGCTTTTGAGACCTTTCTATTAATTTTATTTGCATATTCTTTTGTCCAAGTTGCTGGTGGAAGTTGCGCTTCATGATTCCATCTTTATGTTCAATGTATACATCTTGTAACTACAATTGAAGTAGATAATCAATCCTACTGTCTTGAAATTCAAATTTGTGTATATGGAATGAAGGAGGAATGATTAATTTTTTTTTTTTTAAAAAATATATATAATATATATCTCTCTGTTGACATTATAGTGTATTTATGAAGTTTTGTTCTAGGAAATGGATTTTCTTCCCCACTTGATGACATATTGAATTTATTAATGTTTCACTCTTGAAGGAAGAAAATATGTTTTTTAATGGTAACATAGATTGACATGTTTTGTTTCTATACTGAGGTTTATGAAAATGAATTTTTTGACCCATCTGTATTATGTTAATGTGTTCTTCTACATATATTGTTCTTTTGCATTTATATGTGTGGTAACTTTTTTCAAAGTACACATGCAGTTGATCAAAAACTGATAGCCCACATGTCCGTTCCTTGATGGAGAATTTGTACAAACACAAGCTATTAGCATTAAATAGGATTGTGGCGAGAAATTATGGTTCAAAATACACATTCTTGGGCTTGTTTGAGCCAGGGCTTATATCCTTTCTCTGTCAAGTTTATACCTCATTTGACCAAGAACTTATATCCGTTGCTAGTCAAGTATCTGACTTAGTTTGACTTGACTCGAACTAGATGCTGCACAAATTTTAATTGTGAATAGCCGAAAACCTGGATAAGAAATAACCCAAGACAAAGGACCTTCTTTCTCCTATCTTTCGTTCCTTTCACTACTGATCGACAATTGACCCATACACACCAGTGACAGCCACTAATGGCAACAGTTCTTGCAAGCACTCTGGATAATGGACATTGACGACAGAGCTGACAACTATAAGAGGGCCAATAGAACGAACTGACACTATTTACAGACAGACCTAACTAATAACAGTCCTGCTTTTGGCTCCCGAAAGGTGTTCTTTTTAATCTATCTGATTGTTAAAAAAAGTTAGTTTTTTCCCTTCATTTTTTAATGCGAGGGATTATTGCCTCTTATGATGATATATCACGGGTTTGCCAATGAGGAGGGTAAGAGTTTCGATCTACCCTCTCATTTTTCAAAATTTTTTTATAATAGAAGAATGTATAGTGGAATAATGTATTATGCAGTACACTCATCAGAAGAATACCCTCTTAACAATTGAAATCTTAGTCGTATGCTTCATGGAAGCTGTTTGTTAATTAGTTTATTGATTGTGTACTTGAGTCAATCCCTTTTCCCCCTCAAGTTTCTTCTCAATAAATGAGTATGTAATATGTTTGGAGCTTTTTCTTGGGTCAAAAGGTTGGGTTTCTTCTCAATTTTAACTTTGACAGAATGATATCATTAAACACAACTTCGTTAACTTGGGTGAAAAAATATGAAACAGTCCTTGTAGAAACGTCCAAGGATCTTGGCCCCAGCATCATTAGACTCAAATATACATTGTCTTTCATCCAAGTTAATGGAAGTTGTGTTTAATGATTTCATTTATGTCGAAGTTAAAATTGGAACTCCTACATTAATGATAAAGCACAGATCCACCTGGTAAAGAATCAATGTGGGACTATCAAAATCCTGTTACCTAATATGCTGCTTAATCACAATTTTGTATCACTATATCTATGTTTGATTTTTACTTTGCAGTATGATCAAAGTCAATATCTCATATCCCATGTTGGGAGCTCACAATTGACGGAAGACAATGTATATTTGCACTATGCTTCAGAAGGAATTGTTGTAATTATGATTGGAACTCCTAGAATTACAAATAGTAATTCCAGCTGGTAAACTATCAATATGGGATTTAGCACCTGTGTGATGCCTTTACTATCATCTTACCCAATGTGTTGATCAGTTTCAATATATTGCATCATGATCTTTATGTTTGTACATTTGGAATTTGCACTATGATCAGAGTTGATGTTTCATCCTTCTTTATGTTGGGTGTTCACACTTAATATGAAGGAAGGAAGATGATATTCATGTATGTAACTGATATTTCCCTACTGACTAACGGATTAATATAACAATATATGATTGGGATATATATTGAGCAATATAGGATTAATCTGACAATATCTATTTGTTTACATACAAGTTTCTTTAAGTGGGTTCATGTATGTAACTGGTATTTCCCTACTGACTAACAGATTAATGTGACAATATATGATTGGGATATAATTTGGAAAAGTGCTGTTCTTGGTTCTGTGACTGTTCCAGTTGAAAGTGAAGGTCAAACAGGTGCAGTTTGGTATACCTTGGATGGCCAATCAGGACAGGTATCTTCCGTTTTGTTGGTTCTATTAATTTTATTTTGACGACCTCCTGTATCATTGGTTATTCCTTATAGAGACAAAAAAAAAACTCTGGTATTTGCTTGTCAGGTCTGTCTCCATATTAAAACAATGAAATTGGCCGTAAATTCTCCCAGGTAGCTTTTTTATATCATATTTTTTTTTTTTATCATTTAACACATTGACCAGTCCCTCTCTCTCTCTCTGTGACATGCACACACATGATAGTTGATTTTATGATGCTTTCCAGGTAGATATAAGTGCATAAATTAAATTCAATTGGTCTTTTCTATTTTTTTCTCATGCGCTCTAGGACCTAAGCTTAAGTATATGATTGTGTTGATGACATGCATGCATATCTATATTTGAGGGTATTGCATTTTGACTTGACTCTAAACTTATCTTTGGTAATAATCTCAGAACTTTTTTTTTTTTATATATATATAGGTAAATGATGATGATGATGATGATGATGATATAATCTTGTAACTTTTATATGTATAATTCTTGGACATAAATTTTCGTGGTTCTTGTTTCACTTTCTTTCCACATGATGTACATCTGATGTCTTGCTATTGCATCTAATGCGACAACATCCTCTATATATTAAGAACATTTATGCTTAGGCTAATCTAACTAGTTTATTTCTTGATGTCTTATGTTGAATTGCTAGGTAGGATCCCTCAAGTATTATTGATGTAATCATATTTGGTTCTTGGTAACATTTATTCTTCTATCAAAATTACTAAGATTTTACTGTTAGGGCTATTAATGGCTTTGTTGGAGCTCCTACTCGAAGAAGGATTTCTTTAGATAAACAAGGGCCGACAGTGGTTTACCAAAAGCCTGGGCCTCTTCAAACAATATTTAATCTCCCTGCGGATGAGGTGAGTTGCATAGACTTTGTTTTTATGGCAATTGTTTTCTCATGAGCTCTCAATTAGCACATATATGACCACAAATGTGTGGGGGTTGCAAACCTAAGAAATTGTGTCTGTTTCAGGTTGTTGATCATAGTTATTCTTGTGCACTTGAGAGGTCATTCTTGTATCATGGCCGTATGTATGTTTCCGGATGGCGCATTTGCTTCCATTCAAATGTTTTTTCTAAGCAGATGAAGGTTAGCCTACCATTCCTTTTCCTTAGGTTGGCCCAATATTGTACTGGTAAATAATTCATTTAAGGAATCAGGAATCTCATTAATGCAATTTAATCTTTTCAGCTCAGATACCAAATCAACCGGTCACCTTCAAGGTGCTCAACTTGCAATTTGGTGCAATATTTTGTGTATACATTAAACCCAACTTATAAGCTCTATAGAATTCTACTTGTTATGGTGTAGTTAGAGGTGTAAGGGAGAGTTTAGAATTAGCTGTAAACCCTAACATCTTGAATTTGGTTCTGCCCTAGAAGTTCCTTTGGATCACCTTATTTGTGGTTCTAGAGAGATGGGGATGTGTTAATGTGGAAATCCCGATGAATATGGAGATAAGGTAATTATTGGGAGATATCGAGATAAATGTGGAGTAATTTGTGGTAGATATTATTTAGGAAGTTTCTGTTTAGGAAGTTTTTGGTTTTCTGTCAATTAGTTAGGTAGATTTCCTGCTCTTCTTTTAGGAAATTCTTTCCTTTGATTTTTTTATTTTATCTTAAAAGTGATCACTAGCATGTACAGAATTATACTGAAATATTACTTTGATTTCCTGGTATCAGAGCTAGTGATTTTTCTAAACCTAGCTATCAATGACAGAAACTGCAGTCAACAGCGAAGGGTTGATAACCTCTGAAATTCATGGTAGTGAAATAGAAGCTATCTCCACCATTAGTTCCATTGGACTTGATAATTCATCCTTTCACTCACGAATGGGAAGAACTTTCATGAATGGGCCCAATCAATTAAACTCGTAATTGACGACAAAGGAAAACAAGGATACCTTACCAGCGTGACAAAAAAGCCAGCCTCAACTGACGCTTCCTCTCTCAAAAAATAGAAGTCAGAAAATTCAATGGTGACTACTTGGCCTGTGAATTCCATGAAGCCTTCCGTAGGCAATACCTATCTATTCTTGCCATCGGCAAAAGATGTCTGGGAAGTTGTCCGTGAAACATATTCTAATGTTGAAAACTTCTATCAAATATTTGAGATTAAGACTCAACTATGGCAAATGAAGCATGGGGAGAGGGAGGTCACGGATTATTACATGAAGATGACAACCCTCTAGCAAGAACTTGAATATGTGAGTTTCGAAGAAGACTGTGAGTGCACTAGCGATGGTGTGCAATACAAGAAATGACTCGAAAATGAAAGAGTTTTTTTAATTTCTTGTAGGTCTTAATCGAGACTTGGAATCCTAGATGATGTTCGCGGAAGAATTATTGGTAGACGTCCCCTGCCTTCAACATACGAAGTCTTCTCGGAAGTGAGGCGAGAAGAAACTAGGCGTAAGGTGATGCTGAAGGAGATCATCTCTGCTGGACATACTGGACCTGAGATGTCTGCCTTGGTGTCTCGGGGCACTCTTGTTGGTCTAGATCCAAGACAACAGAAGGGGTGTCCTTGGTGTGAGCATTGCTGAAAACCTGGTCACACAAGAGACACTTGTTGGGAGATACGCAGGAAACCATTTGATTGGAAACCAAAGCAGAACAACCAAAATTGTGGCTACCAAGCTGCTGATCATCAAGCTAAGCAATCTCAAGGGGAAAAGAGCAAAAATCCCACTCCAAGCAAATGCATTTAACGTTGAATAGTTGGAGCAACTCTATAAATGATTTCCATCCTTCATGCGTCGGGTCGGTCCTCCACGAGTGTATCTTTCGCTTCTTTATCACACATATTTGATTTTTTGAAAGCCTTAAGTATCACCTCTTGGTGCAAAACTCATTGGATTATTGATTCCGATGCTTCTGATCATATGACCGATTCTTATCATCTTTTCTCCTCATACTCACATTGTGTGGGAATCTGAAAGTTAAAATTGCAGATGGCTCACTCTCATTTGTTGCTGGCAAAGAGAGTATCCAATTCTTTGACCTTATAACACTGGAGTCCGTTCTTCATCTCCCTAGTTTATCATACAATTTGGTATCCATTAGCCAATTGACAAAAAAGTCCAATTGCTCGGTTAAATTTCTTTCCTTTCATTGTGTCTTTCAGGACTTTCAGGACCTATCATGGGAGAAGACAATTGGCAATGCTAAGGAGTGTGAGGGGCTCGAGTACTTTGAGGAGGTTAATGTGAGCGAACAATGTCAACTTGTTATTTGTGATTTTGCATCTATTCCTAAGGATAGCGAACTTCTGTTATGGCATTTTTGAATGGGTCATCCCAATTTTCAATATTTGAGGCTTTTATTTCCTTGCATTTATTCAAATAAAATCTCTCTTGATTTTCAATGTGAAATATGTGAACTTGCTAAACAAAAGCGTACTTCTTTCTCAAAATCCAAATACAAATCATCCAAGCCGTTCACTATGATTCACAGTGATAATGCGGACCTTCCCGTACTCTTAATCGTTCCCACACAAAATGGTTTGTTATTTTCATTGATGATCATACTCGTATATGTGGGGTTTACCTGTTGAAAGACAAAATTGAAGTTTGTTATGTGTTTATCAATTTCCATTCCATGATTAAACACAGATCCAAACAAAATTTAAATTCTTCATACTGATAATGGCACAAAATATTTTAATAGTATTTTGGGAAATTATCTTCAGTTTATGTGTCAACACCCCCCAACAAAATGGAGTTGCCAAACCAAAAAAATAAACACATTCTTGAAGTTGTTTGTGCATGTTCACTGCAAACATGTCAAAAATATTCTGGAGAGATTCCATTTTAATAGCTACATACCTCATTAATAGAATGCTTAGCCATGTCCTTTCTTTTGCCACACCTCTAAACAAATTCCAGGATTTTTTTCCTACCTCTCGTCTTAGCTGAAGTCTATCTTTCAAAGTGTTTGGTTGTACTGCCTTTGTCTATATTCATGACCACCATCAAAATGAACTGGACCCTAGAGCTCTTGAGTGTGTTTTTATTGTCTATTATCTTACCCAAAAAGGCTACAAATGCTATGATCCATCCACAAAAAAAAAAAAAAAAAAAAAATTGTTTGTTTAGCTTTGATGTTACTTTCTTTGAGACCACTTCTTACTTCCAAAAGCCCTCTCTTTAAGGGAAGATTTTTTTTTGATAGGTAATAAGAATTTTATTCATGTAAATAGGTCAAACCAAGTACACAGGAAGTGTACAAGAGAAGAAACCTAGATACAAGCTAGAAAAGAAAGCTAAGACAAGACATTACAAGTATTCATTTCCCTTACAAGGTTGTGCACCCAAAAGTTAAGCGTAATAAAGAAAAAAATCCCTAAATGTCTCTAAAGAATGTTCACAATCATCAAAATACCTTCCATTCTTCTCAAACTATAAACACCTAAACAAACACAAAGGGACCACTAAAAAACTGCACTGTTTCCACGAACTAAAAAGGTGTTCCAACTTGCCAAAAAATCCAAAGGCATAATCCAAGCAAAGCCAGCCTTATTGAAAATTTCATTCCACAAGACCGACACCACATCACAATGCAAGAAGAGATGACTAACAGATTCTCCAGCTTTCCTCCTACACATAAAGCACCAACCAATAACGAGCAGTCCCCTTTGCCTCAAGTTGTCAATAGTTAAAATTTTCTCACGACAGACCAACTAGCAAAAAAATGCAACTTTACTAGGGACTTTAGAATTCCTTATGCATTTCCAAGAAAAAGCATTATCGCTCTTGCAGTTCAGCACTTTGTAATAGGATTTAACTGAAAAAATGGATTTAGAGTCATGAATCCACAACATTTTATCCTCCTTAGAAGAGTCAATCTTCATATCATAAAGCTTAGAAGGGTGGTTGAATTAGTTGAGCACTTTGTGGGGGATGTTTTAGTGGCTTGCCACTTTAAGAACGTTGAAGACAATATTGAATGGGCTTTCGTCGGAGTTTATGGACTTAACTCTGATTCTCGTAGAGGTTTGTTGTGGGATGAAATGGTGGCCATATGTAGTTGGTGGGACATTCCGTTGTGTTTTGGAAGGGATTTTAATATTACTAGATTTCCATTCGAGAGAGATGGCTCTTCTTCTACTTCTATCTCTAAAGCTATGTCTAACTTTTCTGAGCTCATTTCTGATTTATAGCTAATCGATTCGCTTATAGCGGGTGGCAATTTCACGTGGTCAAATGGGAGGTCTAGATCACGCATTGACAGATTCCTGGTCTCTGCTTCTTGGGAATCGCTCTTTCCATGACTGTTGGTGTGCGGCAATGGCCGAGGAACTTCAGGCCCTTCAGGACAATCATACATGGGATGTTGTCCCTTGTCTTGCTCAGGTAAAAGCTATTGGTTGCAAATGGGTCTATTCTATTAAGCTGCATTCTGATGGAACTCTAGATCGGTATAAGGCCCAGTTAGTTGCTCTTGGCAATAGGCAAGAATATGGGGTGGACTATGAGGAGACTTTTGCTCCAATTGCCAAGATGACTACAATGCGGACTGTCCTGGCTGTTGCTGCATCCCAAGGTTGGCCTTTTCATCAGATGGATGTCAAAAATGCATTTCTTCATAGAGATCTCAAAGAAGAGATATAAATGACCATTCCACCTGGCTTGTCATCCTCTTCTTCCTCGGATGTCTATAAGTTGAAACGATCATTGTATGGGCTGAAACAAGCTCCTCGGGCATGGTTTGATAAATTTCACTCCACTTTGCTCCAGTTTTCGTTTAAGCAGAATGCATATGATTCTTCTTTATTTTTCTGCAAGACATCTCTTGGCATTGTCCTTCTTTTGGTTTATGTTGATGATATTGTTATTACTGGAACAAACTCTACTTTGATCACCCGACTACAGCAGCATCTTCAAGCCTCATTTCATATGAAGGACCTTGGTCCTCTTACATACTTTTTAGGCTTGGAAGTTCATACTAATTCCTCTGGCATTTTCTTGAATCAGCACAAATATACTCAGGATCTGATTGCATTGGCTGGTCTTCAGGATACTTCTTTTGTGGATACCCCTGTGGAAGTAAACACTAAGTATCGTCGAGATGAGGGTGATCTCCTTTCTGACCCCACTGTGTATCGACAATTAGTGGGGAGCCTAAACTATTTGACTATTACTCGACCTGATATTTCCTTTGCAGTACAGCAGGTTAGTCAGTTCATGCAGACTCCACGTCATCTACACTTAGCTGCCGTTCGTTGTATCATTTGATATCTTCGAGGTTCTCCTAGTCGCGGCCTATTCTTTCCTACTAGGACTCCTATTCAGCTTGTGGCTTACAGTGATGCAAATTGGGCAGGATGTCCTGATACGCGACGATCTGTTACAGGTTGGTGCATGTTTCTTGGTGACTCTTTGATATCCTGGAAGAGTAAGAAACAGGATCGCGTCTCCAAATCTTCCACCGAATCCGAATACCGTGCGATGTCTACTGCTTGTTCTGAGATTCTCTGTCTTCGTGGTCTCCTTGCTAAGATTGGTTGCGTTCAGTCCGATCCTACTCCTTTACATGCTAACAACACTAGTGCCATTTAAATTGCTGCTAATCCCGTCTTTCATGAGTGTACCAAACATATTGAGGTGGATTGTCATTCCATTCGAGAAGTATTGGACTCTTGTATCATTTCTCTTCCTCATATATCTACTGATCTTCAGATTGCAGATGTGTTTACGAAGGCCATGACACGACAAGGTCATCAGTTTCTTGTGGGCAAATTGATGCTTTTTGACCGACCAGCATCAATTTGAGGGGAGATGTCACCATGATACGCTCCCTTGTACATATATACTTTCCTATTTAGTCAAAATTTGTATATAGGCGTAGTTTCCTTTTGTATAGACAAATTTGATAGCTGTAATTTAGGCTTGATTCTAGCCTTGTATATTGCACATTTGTGCCTATATAATGAGAGGAAACCCTCACAGATGAGGTATTCAATCCATTTGACAAGGGGGAGATGCAGAAAAACAAAATGACAAGGAGATACTTGTTTATTCAAGGAAGCCAAAATTAAGGTACAAGGAGAATCTCACACCTGAGGCACCAAGAGAGTTGGAAGCAATGATAGCTCCAAGCACCCGTGAGTCTCTTTCCAATACCAATCAGGTAAGAGCTCAAAGTTGTCATGAGTTCTCCTCTAGTAAATCTGAGCCTACTGATATTGATTTACCTATTGCTCTTAGGAAACAAACTCGGTCTTGTACTCTCTATCCTATTTCAAAATTCATGTCTTACAATACTTTGTCTGCAGGGTGTCGTGCCTTGACTTCTAATCTTGATAGTATAAAAGTTCTAAAGAATATTCAAGAAGCCTTGGAGATTCCTAAATGGAGAGAGGTAGTTATGGAAGAAATGTGGGCCTGGGAAAAAAAATAAAACTTGGGATGTGATGAATTTGTCGAGAGGGAAGGAACAAGTGGGCTGCAAATGGGTTTTCTCTGTGAAATATAGAGCTGATGGGATAGTAGAACAATACAAAGACTGTCTTGTTGCAAAGGGCTTTATAGAAACCTATGGCATTGACTACACTGATATGTTTGCACTTGTGGCAAAGTTAAATACAAGTCGGGTACTCTTGTCCTTGGCAACCAACTTGAATTGGTCACTTCAACAACTTGACATTAAGAATGCATTACTAATGACAAATTAGAAAAGGAAGTTTTCATGACAGTACCGCTAGGTTTTTGTAAGAAGGGTGAAGAAAACAAAGTATGTAAACTCAAGAAGTCCCTTTATGGACTCAAACAGTCTCCAACAGCATGGTTCGATAGATTTACAAAGGTGATAAAAGGTCAAGGATATTAGCAAGGGAAATCAGACCATACAATGTTTTTCCAGCAGTCCAAAGATGGAAAGAAAACAATTATGATTGTATATGTCAATGATATGATCCTAACTGGAGATGATATAGTGGAGATAGAGAGGTTGAAGAATGTCTTATCCACTGAGTTTGAAGTAAAAGACCTAGGACGAATGAGGTACTTCTTGGGAAATGAAGTTACCAGATCAAAGGAAAGGGAATTAGTGTCTCTCAGCACAAGTATGTCCTTGATCTCCTAACCGAAACCTACATGCTTGGTTGTAAACCAAGTGACACTCCCATCGAAGCAGGAAATAGAATAGGAGACATTGGAAGACCTATTGAAAAGGAAAGATATCGGAGATTAGTTGGCAAGCTAATCTATCTATCACATACCAAACCTGACATTGCATTAACAGTGAGTTTGGTGAGCCAACATATGCATTCACCAAAGGAAACTCACCTGGAAGCTGTGCACAAGATCCTCAGATGTTTCAAGAGTTCTCCAGGCAAAGGACAATTTTTCAAAAAATATGAAATCAAGGTAGTAGAAGTCTTCATAGATGTTGATTGGGCAATTTCAGTAGAGGATAGAAGGTCCACCATATTGCACCACCTTTCCTTCTATTTTTGAACTTGCAAGAGAAAATGATGCAACAATTGCCGAGCTTGTGGTCCTTTCAAATGGTTCTCCTCACTGGAACATTGAGTTCAATAGGGCAGCCCAAGATTGGGAGGTGGAGATTATCCTTGAGTTCTTTGCAACATTGTATTCAGTAAGTACATTGGGGGCATTGGGGATAGGATGCTCTGGAGTCGTTCTTTGAAAGGTAACTTCAGTGTTAGTTCATACTACAAAGTTCTAACCAATCCTGGTTTGTCTTTGTTCTTGTGGAAGATTATATGGTGGATGAAAGCTCCTTCAAAAGCGACTTTTTTCATTTGGACAATATCCCTGAATAAAATCCTTACTACAGATAATCTAAGGAAACACCGGGGTAATTGTGATGGATTGGTGTTATATATGCAAGAAGCATGAGGAATCGATAGATCATTTGCTTCTCTACTGTGAGGTGGCCAGGATCTTGTGGGATGATTTCTTCAGGAGGACCTGTTTATCTTGGGTCATTCTTCTAAGGTTGGTGGATTTTCTCGCAAGCTAGAGTGGCATTAAGTGTAACTCACAAATGGCGGTCATTGGGCATATAGTTCCTATTTATATGTGTTGGTGTATCTGGAGGGAGAGAAACGCAAGAAGTTTTGAAGATTGTAAGAGAACAATGGATGAATTAAAGCTTTTCTTCTCCAAGTTTTTGCTTCTTTAGGTAGGAAACATTGTTTGTAACAGACTTAACGTCCATGATTTTCTCCTTTTGATTGTAAATCCTAACTAGGTATTTCTCATGTATGCTACTTGTGTACCTGGGCTTAGCCTATTTCTATTAATAAAATTTCTATAATTACCTATAAAAAAAAATGGTGACATGGAGAAACAAAAAAAGAATGTAGTAGCCAGAAGTAGTACTGAAGCTAAGTTTAGAGCAGTTGCACAAGGGATGTGAAGGACTGTGGATACAGAAACTCTTGGAAGAACTACATGTCACAGTAAAATTCCCTATCAAACTCTATTGCGATAACAAAGTAGCCATAAGTATCTCTCTCAATCCAGTTTAACATTACAGAACCAAGCATGTTGAAGTGGATAGACATTTTATCAAGGAAAAGGTTGAAGAAGGAACCGTCTGTATGATTTTTGTTCCTACAAAAGATCAAACAGCGGACATCTTTACCAAAGGGCTATAGACAAAGTTTTGATGATTTCCTTTGCAAGTTGGATATGATCAACGTTTATGATCCAACTTGAGGGGGAGTGTGGAAATCCCGATGAATATGGAGATAGAGTAATTATTGGGAGATATTGAGATAAAAATGTGGAGTAATTTGTGGTATTGGAATTCTTAAAAATAGGTTTGATAATGATACAAGGCCCAGGGTACCCTTTGTAGGTTACATTAGTTATTATTTAAGTATTGATTCTTACATTTACTTTATCTGCAGTAGGAAGTCTCGGGTTTATTTGATCTTAGTCTTATATAATGCTAGGAATCAAGGGTATTTCTAGAACTTTTAGATTTAAAACAAGTTTCAGTCCATTGGCTGATATTATGGACTTTGTTATGTTATTAGATTCTATTTGTGGGGGGGTTTTGTAGTAGTTAGTTTGGACTTCGTAGTCAAAGCCCACGGGTTTTTATGTGGTTTTTTACAAGTTATGCTTTTGAGACTGTTGAAAGAACTCTTTAAGTGCATGCATAGGGAATTTGGCGAGATGCTTAGATGCATCTTCTTCTGTTTTTCTAGTAGTATTCTATCAAATTCAAGCCAGGATAAATCTGAATTTCACATATAAAGTAAAAGTAGTTAAACCACCAAACCATTCATCAAATAGATCCCAAGCAACCACCGAAACCATAAAAGTACTCCCAGCCCCCAGGTTAGCGTCCGTAGCCCTTGAATAGCCACTCTGAATCCCAAGTTTTCCACTTTTCTTATCCTCAAACCTTAGCCTTTCCTTCTAGACTAAATTTGAAATTTTTGTAGGGCCCTTTGGACCCACCATTGGGGAGTAAATTGCGGATGCCTAACCACACCCACCAAAACTATGTAGTAGGTAATTTTGGGAAATTGTGTAAAATCAAACTTAGGAGGTCCAATTCTACAATTATATAATACCTTGGATCAAGTATATGAAGGTGGTGAATGAGATCTCACATTATTTAAGAATATGAAGTTATTGCCCTTTATAATAATATCAAGTGGCTATGGTAGTTACCTTGACCGTTCTCTTGGAATATAGGTTCATATGTGGTTTGGGCCTTCTTGAATCATACTTAATGACAAGCCCTAACTAGAAATGCAGGACTTGAACCGTGCCAACTATGATGGGATGGCCTAATGAGGACGTCAGAGGAGAGATTATAATACCCTAGATTGAGGATAGGAAGGTGGTGAATGTGGGATCCCACATTGCTTGGAAGAGAGAATTTGTTGCACCTTATAATGATTCCAAGGGGGGCTTTCCCTTAGTCGTTACAACAGCTCATTTTAAGCATGCCATTAGACCACTCACCCCAACAGGTTGCTATTAATATTTGATGTGTGCTTTGCCTTTTTACCTATTAAAATAAGGTTGCTACTAGATAAACTCTTGCAACTAACTTCTTTCCATCACTTCAAGTATCACATTTTTCTACCGTTTGGTCACTTAAACCCTTTTTAGAAATTAGCCTAGATTCTTTCATTGGTGCTACCATACATCATCAAGAGAACTGTTATGAAGCAATTTGATTGTGATAGCTCTGCACAAATGTTGGCTTAAGTTTTTGTCTTTAATGAGTATCTGCTATGCTATTCTGAATAAGTTATAAATGGAAAAGTAGTCAAGCCAAACTTCCAGATTCCTTGTGTGTAAATCATTTTGAATTGGCTGTATGAGTTGTATCCTGCACTTTGGCTTTATCTGGGAGCATACATTTTTTCTACAAGCTTTAGGGTCTTCAAAAGGAATGAAGTTACTTCAATTATTCTCTCCATTAGTCATATCTCTTTTTTATGTTTTTCAGCATATTTTTTCTCTGATGGTGCCTCTAATTTGTGATGCCTCCATATTTTTTGCAAATGCATATCATCAAATTAGTCACCCTCTTCTTGACCATCTATTGACTGACTCCTCAGGAATTCATATCGTTGAACTTGCTTTTGTCATACCAAACTGTTATTGTCTGCTAGGCATTTATCACTCACAAAGCTTTCTTGGAAGCTAATTGCATGATGTTGAGGTCGAACTGTAATCTCTACCAATGCAATCCATCTTATACCAGGCGAAGTAAGCGAATATGGAAGGAATTTTTTGTTCAGACTACAGAAACAGCTGTTTCTTAATACCTATTTTTTTCTATATTGTAACATAAGCATTTGAGTATCATATTTTCATAGTGTAGTAATTGTTAATATGTATAATTGATATTTTTTTTTTATTGTTACTTATCTATTTTTCACATCAAGCATTGTTAGGGGTTTCCCTTAATTTTATGTTATACATCCTCCAGGAAGAAATTTTGAGATACGTGTAATTCGAGTTTTCTCACCTAAATTTATATGACCGTTGATTTCCTTGATTTTAAATTTGGGATTGTAATTATAATTTGTAATTTCCATAAGAGTACATCATTCACATTAGCTATGTTTCTATTTCCATTTGACAGGTGCTTATACCGTTTGAAGATATAGATGAGGTACTTCTCTCTCTCTCTCTCTCTCTCTCTCTCTCTCTCTCTCTCTCTCTCTCTCTCTCTCTCTCTCTCTCTCTCTCTCTCTCTCTCTCTCTCTCTCTCTCTCTCTCTCTCTCTCTCTCTCTCTCGTAGGACCTAATTGTTTAGCAATACATATTGCTGATTTTTTATGGATTTTGTTTTTAATTTTGAAGATACGAAGGAGTCAGCATGCAGTTATTAATCCTGCTATAACAATTATTTTACGCATGGGTGCTGGTGGACATGGCGTACCTCCTTTGGGTAGTCCTGATGGTTAGTATTATTTCTAAATGCTTGAAGGGTTTTTTTTGTTATTATTATTTGATTTCTTTAAGTTTGGATGAACACAATTTGCAATTATATAGTTTTTATGGTTATACTTTCTATTCTTTGCAAATTGTTTGTAAGGTAAAAAAATTTACCTAAGAAATGAGCGCGCAACCACTGAATATGATAATAATAATGGATTTTAGCAGTTGACCTGATTTTCTAGTTGAAATCGAAATGTATTCTTTGACATTGCTTATTTTACGCATTGTGATTGTGTGTCCATTCCTAACAGAAGAGGCACTTTTCTTATTTCAGCTTATAATTAATAATGAATCATGTCCTGAGATTCACTCACTAGTCTTGAGTTGCATACAGCTTCTGGCTCTTCCGTTAGAATCTTGATTGTATGCTAGATTTATAGTATTTATGAACTCTTTTTTTTTTTTTCTGTGTGATTGTGTTTGTTAATTATATTTGTGCTTGTGAAACTGGCATTGATAATGTAAAACTTCTAGCATTTTGTTTGGCAACCCTACCACAAGTACACGTAGCATCTTGGATCTTGGTTGGTAAATTGGTCTTCCAATGACTTGGAATGGCCTTGGTTGATTTCTGCCTGAATATGACTTTTCCGTTTGTTACAGACGGCAGTTAAGAGATCTACTTTTTGTAGCAATGATAAGTTGTTCATCTCGGATTGATATGTTTTATTTTTACTGAATAATGCTTAAATTTGGTAGTTAGAACTGTAGACAACTAAGTAAGAATTACTATTAGGAACAAAATATCTAGCTTTATATTTTGTTTTTTGTTTTGTTTGTTTCTTTGATTTTACCTCCTCATAACTTGTATGCAAAAGAATGTTCATTATTGCTCCAGATCGGCTAAACTTCTATCTTCTGGAACTCCATTAATGATTTGGTTTTTATTTGTGATTTCTGTCCGAGTTGTTGGCTGTTATCTCGGGGAGTTCTTTTAGGAAAGACCCTATTATCAGAGGGTTCGAATCTTTATCAATAAAGTTGGTCTGTTAAGTTGTGTTTATATGCCTTCATTTTTCTTTGCCATTTTTCAGGGAGAGTCAGATATAAATTTGCATCATTTTGGAACAGGAATCATGCATTAAGAGCTTTACAGCGTGCAGCAAAGAACTTCCATGACATGTTAGAAGCTGAGAAAAAGGTCCATTTCTTGTACTCAATAAGTTCTCTTTTGATATTGTTGAAGGAATTTGCATATGCAAGAGCTTGGTCATGGATGTACAATAGATGAGCCTGATTGAAATTTTGTAGAAGCGACTAAACATCAATTAATTAGTAATTTTAAAAGTAAAAACATTTTATTTTAGAAACAGCTAGAAATTATTCAGTGCGACATTTTGGTATTGTGCAATATTCTGACTGTGGGTTTATAATCAAAGGTCTTTCAAAGTTGTTAGGCTTTGTGGGTATCTCATTTTGGCATGTGCTTAATTCGAACATATATAAATCAAACCATGAAAAGGTTAGCCATTATGTAATTCTAGAATATTGTGCTTATCAATTACTAGAATATTGAAGAAAACATACAATTCTATGACTTTGATAGTTTGTTAGCCTTGATGATTGATAATTTTTTTAATACTTGTGAGACTCTGGATCATTGTGAACGTTACTAAGGCCAAGGAACCATACAGAAAAAAAAAAAAATTAAAAAAAAAAATGTTGCTAAGTTTAAGCAGTTAATCTATCATGCTGAGAGTCAGGCACTAGGAGAGGATTACAGAAAGAGTTTTTTCGGTAGCATAACAGAATTATTGGAAACTTTACTCCCTTGATTCCTTATTCCTCTATGTTATTTTTTTTTCTTGTTTTCTTTAACAGCTTGAAAATGATGATGAGGGGACAGTATGATTTTTTCTTTTAACTCTTTATATAGGCACACACTTAAACTGTAAACTGCAATTTCCTAAAAGAAATAACCTTTTACATCTTGAAATTAATTGAGTGTACTGTAAGCAAAGCACAGAACTCATGCACTTCTTATGTTGGGCACCAAATTGAAATTTTTTATGTTTCATCAAAGTATTAATTCCATTGATTTGTGATATTTAGTTTTTTTCACAGCTTTTGGCATATTTGCAAACCACATGCCCAATTTTATCATTCCTACGATGCTTGGTTATGTTTTTTAGTCCATTATTTAACTCACATTTAGGTCCAGATATTTAACGAAACTAAATAGCCTGTATGGGAGCTTGAACAATGCTCTAACTTTTGTTAGTCATCACTTTGTTTAAAAGGAACTGTATGTGCATTGTATTTAATACTTTGCTTCCAGCTTCACGAGTTTTTTGTCTCAAGTGTGGCTTGATGTTTTTGTAAACACTGCCAATGCTGCATTTGCATCAGTGCATCAGCAACTGTACAGCTTATAGCTGCAAAAGGATACATCTCTGGTTATTGAATATTACATTGATTCAATGATTTTGAATTTTTATAATGCACTATCCTTGTTAGTTAATTTCCTGTCGTTTATTCTTCGTTTCGCCAAGGCTGGATTTCTTATTGTTAAGCTTTAAATTTTCTGATGATCTTTATACTCTCAAACTGTTTGGATGGTACATGTGATCTGGTGTTACTGTTATGTACAGGAAAAGGCAGAGTCAGCTCTACGTGCACATAGCAGCTCTGTCAGAGGAAGCAAAACACAAGCTAAGATTCCTGAAGATAGTATGCCAAAAACTGGAAAACTTCAAGCTTTTGTTAAAGAAGAAGCTCTAGTCCCTATATACAATGTATGCATTGTTATTTTCCGTTACCTCACAGATATAGTTCCAAATCTTAACAATATTAGCTTGCAAGTAATTAATCTTCTCCGCAGGATGCCTTTCCATGCACAGCTGAGCAGTTCTTTAATATATTGTTGAGCGATGAATCAAAATTTACAACTGATTATCGTTCAGTTCGGAAGGATACTAATCTTGTTGTAAGTAACGTGCTAACTTATGGTCATCATCTTCTTTTGTTTGCATACGTTTGACTAATTAATTATATTTGGTCATCATCTTTTTTTATTTTCATGATTTGTTGTATTCATCTCTAGCTCGTAATTGTAACTCGGTGTTCTCAATTGCATACTTCTTGTGTACTTGGGCTATGCCTAGTTCTTGATTTAACAAAACTTTATTTTTACTTATGAAAGAATTTTTTACTTATAAAAAAATAAATATGTTTGGCTAATTAAATAACAAAGCAAATGGACTTATTCCATATGCAGCAAAACAGTGTTATCGGTATCAGTTATGTACACCTTTTATCTGCCTAATATGCTTGGGCAGCCTCTGTGCAAAACTGTACCACTGTCAGGTCACAAGACACAACACAGTCTTGGGGTTGATGGCTTGTTCAAGGAATCTCAGTTTATTCCCTGTTTTTTCTTTTGAATATAAATATCAAAATAAACTGATGAAATGGTCATTAGTTTATGGACTTAGAATCTCACAGAAAATTTGTAATAAGATCTCACAGAAAATTTGGACTTAGAATCATGTTTCCACAGCACCTTGTCCTCCCTATTAAAATCCAGCTTCAACTCATATAACTTGGTGAAGAAATCAGAAGCTTCATGTAATTCCCAATCCTTTAAATCTCTATTAAACTCCACATTCCAAAACAACAGATTATTTGAAATCTGGAACAAGTCAGCCACTACAGCACCTTTATTTCTAGCTATCCTAAAAAGATTAGGATAGATAGATTTGAAAGCTGAATCCCCACACCATACATTATGCCAGAAAAAAATATTTTTCCCATTCCCAACTTATAAATAATATTTTAGCAAAGTCCCCCCAACCAACCAAATGGATTTCCATAAGCTCACCCCAAAAGCCCCTTTAACTTCATTAGTACACCAATTCCCCCACATTTTTCCATATTTAACATCCACAATCTGCTCTCATAAAGCTTCACTCTAAAAAATGTACCTTCAGATTTACTTCCCAGGTTGTGCCTTACTGAAAAATTTTAAGTTTCTGATGCCCAAACCGCCAGAAGACATTGGGACACAAACTTTATTCCAACTTACCAAATGAAATTTTCTATCATCCACGATCCCATCCCATAAAAAATGTCTTAAAACTTTTTCAATTCTTTTAGCAACCCCCATAGAAAGTGGAAACAAAGAGAGAAAATAGGAAGGAAGATTAGACAAGGTGCTTTTAATCAAATTGACTCTGCCACCTTTAGATAAATAAATCTTTTTCCAGCCAACAAGTCTTCTTTCAATCTTCTCAATCTCTCCATCCCAGATAGACATAGCTTTATGAGATGCTTTCAAAGGAAGCCCAAGGTTTTAATAGATAAAGAATATAGCTTACAACCCAAAATGTTGGCAAGATCATGAGTGTTACTAACGGAACCCACCGGAAGAATTTCAGACTTACAAAAATTTATTCTAAGCCCAGAAAAAGCTTCAAAATTTATTCTAAGGTGATCTTGATTAGCATTGCTGAAAATTAAAATATCATAAGCAAAAGATCAAGTAAGAAATAGAAATGCAGCCCCTAGAGGCATCTCCAACTTTAAAACTTGCCATAATGCCTCCAACAACGCCGCATCAATCATACGGCTCAAAGCATCCATGACAATGACAAAGAGGAGCAGGGATAATGGATTACCTTGCCTTAAACGGGATCTGTTGAAGAAACCAGCTAGGGAACCATTCACCAAAATAAAAAATTTGGCTGCCGAAATACAATGCCTTATCCAAGAACACCACTTCTCACCAAAACCCATTCTCCCAAGTAAATAAAGAAGGAAATCCCAATTGACATGGTCAAAAGCCTTTTCCATGTCCAATTTCACTAAAATTTTAGATTGACCTGATCTCAATCTACTATCTAAGCACTCGTGTGCTATTAAAATAGAATCCAGAATTTGTCTACCCTTAACAAAGGCATTCTGATATTTCGAAATGAGCTTATCCATAACCAAGCTTAGGCAATTAGTAAGCACCTTAGAAATGATCTTATACATCCCAAAGTGCAATCCATCTAACTTAGGCCTCTAAGAAAAATCTTCTTATCATAAAAATTTACAATATGTTCTTCAATCGCTTCCTTATTACTAATCACATTATCTTCTACATGGAGGACTACAATAGCATTATTTCTATGATGCGAATTTGCCATCTTGTGAAAGAATTTCATGCATTTGTCCCCTTTCAGCCAAAGAGTTCTGGATTTTTGACGCCAAGAAATTTCTGCCATAAAAGATAACTTTTCAATTTCAGCCAATACATCTTTCTTCTTATCCAAGTCCTTCAAAGATAAAGGACCGGACAACTCCAAAACCTCCAAATTATGCTAACTTCCTGTTATTTTACACATTCCCAAAAGACTCTACGTTCCATTTCTTCAAGTCCTTTTTGAGCTCTCTAAATTTTCCAGCTAAGATAAAGCTGGGAGTACCAGAAAAATGATAGGAATTCCACCAACTTCTAAATCTATCAACAAAACTTTAATCCTTCAACTGCATATTTTCAAATTTAAAGTATCTTTTCCCGCTAAGAACACCCCCACAATCCAACAAAATAGGATAATGATTAGAAACAATACGCTGCAGCCTTTTCAAACTTAAATCTGGAAAGAGAGCTTCCCAAGAGGTAGAAACCAGAAATGTATCAATACGAGACTAAGATCTCCCATTTGACCACGGGAAATTGCCACCCACCATAGGAAAATCAATAAGCTGTAAATCAGAAATTAGTTCAGAAAAATCAGTCATGGCTTTAGTGATAGAAGAGGCCCCTTCTTTTTCACAGGGAAAGCAAGTAGTATTAAAATCCCCTCCGAAACACATCGGAATGTTCCACCAACTACAAATACCAGCCATTTCATCCCACAAAAGACACCTACTGGCATCAGACTTAGGTCCATACACACCAATAAAAGCCCATTCAATATTATCATCAACATTCTTGAAACGACATGCCACCAAAAAGTCTCCCACGAAATGTTCAACGATATCAACCACCCGCCTATCCCACATCACAATAATACCACCTGAAGCACTGTTAGAGACTAATTCAATCCAACCCACACAATTACAACTCCAAAATTGTGAATAATAGAAGAGTAAACAACCTTTAATTTTGTCTACTGAAAACAAATAATATCAAATCTTCTATTGCCTTAACATATTTTTAACACGAAGACGCTTTCTAATTTGAGGAAAAAATGGCTCTTCATTATTGATGGTGCTACAGGTGCCAAAAAAAGAATGGCGAATCTATAAATCATCTCTTCCTTCATTATGAGATGGTGTCAACCTTATGGATTGAGATATTTAGTAAGGTTGGCATTGCCTGGGTTATGCTATTGTGTGTGGTGGATTTTTTGGTAAGTTGGAATGGCTCTATGATTCGAGGAAGCAATGCATATTTTTGGAGGGTGGTTCCTTTGTGTTTGTTTTGGTGTTTATGGTCTGAGAGAAATGGGAGATCTTTTGATGATTGTAAACATTCTTTGGGGGATTTTAGGGTCTTTTTCCATAGTTCTCTCAGTTTTTGGGTACAAAACCTTGTAAGGGATGGGATCTCTTGTAATCTTTTGTTTTAACTTTCTCTTCATCTAGCTTGTATCTAGGTTCCCATCTTGTACACTGTGTGTACTTGATTTTTGCCTATTTACTGGAATAAAGTTTCTTATTACCCATAAAAAAATAACAATAATGAATTGGTCATAAATGTTATTAAATCCAAGATTCAAGACAGACAGGAATCTGATGGCAGGAATATGTACATAAGCATTTGCAAATTAGTCACTATAAAGGCCATGTTTGGGAATCACAGACGCCATAGTGTAACACCAACCATGTTTTTATGGATGAATAGAAAAAAAGGTAGCATTGCTGGGACATAAGCAAAAGATCACAATGTAGTTTAAAGATAATATGGTCTTGGAACAAGAAAGGATGGTAGAAGAGTTTTATGAAATGGTTATTTTCTGGAGGAGTTAATATTTAAAATCACCAAGAAATTTTTGGAAACCCCTAGGGGTTGACACTCAAGTTGTGAAGGCCTTAGGCTTGAGGGTTTGCTTCTCTCAAGTCTAAGATTCAAATTTCTGTGGGTGCAAACAATTTGTAGGGGCCATCGGACTGGGAGATTTTTCCCTTGAATTACCCTAAGTGCACTTGCGGAAAACTCTTTGTCAAGGGCCTGTGCGGGATTAGTCGGATGATGTTCTCCCTCCCCCCTCCTTTGTTTACATGCATAATATACACACAAGAGGATAATACTTTCTACTGCATTCTTAGCCCTCAAGAGGGTAAGTTTCTAGGGAAAAGCATTACCGCTTGCGTGGCATTACTTGTGCAGACAGCAACTCTAATGAAGATTTTTAAACTATGTTTGGATGTTGAGAAGAGTTGAGTTGAGTTGTGAATGGTAGTATTTTTGTGGGTCCCATTGAGATGGGTTTACTTTCATAGGTTGAGATGAGTTTAATTTTTTAGGTTGAATTATATGAAGTTGGTTGAGATGGTTTAAATTTTTTATGGGAATCTGAAAAAATAATGGGTTCCATCAATGATTGGTTTGAGATGAGTTGAGTTAGATTCATTTTCTAGACATAGCTAAGGGTCTGTATGGATACTTAGAATATCTCAGAATACTTGTGAATGGTATTGAAATAGTTTTAAGTTAAGATATTTTTTGGGGTTTTGGGAAATGAGAGAGAAAAAGTTGAGTAAAAATATTATAAAGTTAAAAAATGTTTGAATATTATTTTTTAATTTGGAAAAATTGTATTATTTTTTGCGTTTTGTTTAGGAGTATGGGAAAGTTGTAATATTAGGTAATGCTTAGATGAAAAAGTAGAAAATTTGAAATTGAAAATGTTTTGTGTTTGAATGATATTTGGAAAGAAAATATCTGAGAATACTTGAGAATATCTGAGAATACTTTAGTATCCAAACAGACCCTAACTGTGGATAATCTAAGGAAGAATCGTGTCTTGGTATTGGATTGGTACTATATGTGCAAGAAGAGTGGGGAATCAACCATTATATTCTCTTGCTTGATTGTAAGTGGCTAGGGCATTGTGGAATTTGTTTTCTTTTATTTTGGGGATGAAGTGGGTTATGCCTAAATGGTGACAGTTAGTGAATTTCTAGAAAGAGCAGATGAGATAGTCCATGTCGGGCAGAAGTATGGCGGATACCATTATGCCTAATGTGGTGCCTTTGGGTGGAACGCAATACCCAGAGCTTAAAAAACCTGCAGAGGACGGTTTTAGAGTTTAAATCTTCATGTTCTACTCTATTTATGGTTGGACAAAGGCCCACTTGCTTTCCTTATTTCTCCTTAGTCTAGTGCTTTCTCTTGTTTATTTTTTCTGTGTGCTTGTCTTGTACCCTGCTTCTCATAAAATTTAATGCTTTTATAAAAATAAAAGCTTAATTTTTCTATCACTAGATTGGTTATCAAGTTGACCGGTGTTAGGTTAGTAAAGACGAGGTTTTTTCCTTATCGAAGGTGCATGGCTTATGTAAGACACTAAGTTTTCTATAAATCCAGAGACTTGATTTCTGGGCCAGCTTGAGTTCTTGATGCACATTGGTCTAGGTACAAATGTAGTCATCACAAATTTAGGAAAGGACACCCTACTGAATTGATTTCGGGGCCATCTTGAGTTCTTGATGCACATTGGTCTAGGTACAAATGTAGTCATCACAAATTTAGGAAAGGACACCCTACTGAATTCTAGGATTCAGTGTGTTAATACTTATTTGACATTCTTCTAGATGGGAGCCTCTCTTGTATACATTTCGTGTGTTTCTGCTGTTTAATAAATATTCTATACTTTACAAGAAAAATAATTTTTTGTTATTCAATTTTATAAAAGTTTATAAATTTTTCTGATTTTTTGGTAATCATGCAGTTTTCTAATCACTGTCACCAATGTACTCTTCATATTTTCTATCATCTTTATACTAAAAAGGCACATTCCCTTTTATTGCCTTTCTTATATTGCACTTATCTGTATTAATATTCTTGTTTCTTAGAAATTAATTCCTATGAAACGGTGTAGATGACCTTCCAGTTAAGCCGACTTTGATGTTTTCTCGGCTCTACACCAACCACTTAAGATTTACTGAATCAAATGTTCTTACCATGTTCCATGCTATTTTAGTGACAATTGAAGTGCTGTGCATTTTGTGCTAAATTATCAAAACTTAAGCTCCTTGAATGTATCCTAGGTGCACATTGTGTTGTTTTAGTCTCGTTTGGAGTTTGAAGAATAAAATTCTAGCCCATTGTTTGCAGTTGTTCCCATACCATATTAATGAGTGGGGGAATATTTCTTGTGCTCATTACATTAATGGGCTGGATTGCAAACTCAACTGTGTTTTTTAGCGAAACAGTTAACCAGGACCTCTTTTGGCGCCAGGCAGGGGAACTTCTGGAAAGGATGTTGCTTTGACTCTGGGCAGCTGGGGGTTAAACTGATCCTAAGTAATATTTTCACAAGTACTAAAACTTCATTGAAAATGCGGAAGGCGCATCTGGGTACACAAGATGTATACAAGAGATTCACCAATCTAGAAGTAGGAAAAAAAAAAAAAAGATGCAACAAAAGTATGAAAAGGTAGAGCCCATTGAAGTCCATAGCGGTTGACCAAAGAAGAGTGTCAATGAATAAAGTTTGAGCTCCTCCAGCGTACTGTACACAATACTCAAAATTTGTATCATTCCTTTCCCTTAGAATACGCCACACTTGGAAAGTAGGAACCATCTTCCACACTACTATATTTGTGAGCTTCCTCTTAACCCTTTCCAAGAATTTAAAAAGGTCCACTGCCTTTCACGGTATGACCCAAGCAAAACATATATGTCTGAAGAAAGTTGTCGTATAAAGATGGTTAACGTACTCCCCATTCCTCTTGTACATGTAGCTCCAATCAATCACCACAATGAGTGTTCTTTTTAAATTATCCATGATGAGAATCTTTTCTAGGTTTTCTGAGCAAAAAACACAGCTCTCAGCTCTTGAAGGGGCCTCTTGTTTGGAAAATACCTACCAAGGGAAGGGATTGTTCTCACAAGGGATGAGGGCGAATTTGGAACATCCGTTTCTTGGAAAGAACCCAAATCAGTTTATCTTCCCCTTCTCATCCCTAATAAGTAGAAAACAGCCGATCTTAGTAATTTTAGAAGTACTACAGTGCAACTTTTTTACCTTGGGAGTTTGTCTATAATTGCTGTTGGTGGCTATATTAACCTGAGATCTCATGCTACTCTTATGCCATCTCCAGATGGGACAATGGCATGCTGCAGATGAATATGATGGTCAAGTCAGGGAGATAAAGTTCAGATCCCTTTGCAACAGTCCAATGTGCCCACCTGACACTGCCATGACAGAGTACCAGCATGCTGTTCTATCACCAGACAAGAAGTTGCTGGTAATACATCTCGTCCTATTTCTAATTTGCTTAGTTTTATGTTATCATAATCACCTAATTATGATTACTTTTCTTATGACAAGTAGCATTAAAGTCTTGAGTTTAATTTCGTTATACATAAATTGTATTTACATATCTGAAAATAATTCAAGACTTAGTATGATTGAATTGTATTTGCATATCTGAAAATAATTCAAGACGTCGTAAGATTCTTTTTGTTGCTCATATACATGAATCTTCTTTAATTTTCTTTATCTTCATGACTTCATTGATTTTTCTTTAATTATTAATTATGATGAGAGTTTCCCTTTCTTTTAGGTGTTTGAGACTGTTCAACATGCACATGATGTTCCTTTCGGGTCTTACTTTGAGGTAATTAATACTTTTTGTTGTTTGCATCTATATTCTCAAAAGTACTAAGCAGTAATAAATGTAAGGAGTAAGGGTAAGAGAGATGCAGACTTAATGTTTTAATGAGTAGCCTCGCTGCCTACATCATTACCTCAAGCTAACTCTTAAGGATTCTCAAATTTACTATTCAACTTTTTTCAGGTAGAGATAGAAACTTATTACACTTTTGTGCAATAATGTTTTAAGGAGTTCATGTAGAATACCTTCTACACTTACAATCACTTTAGAGTAGTGATTTAATTGTTTCCATGTCTAGAGTTCCTACTACACTTATAAGGATTATACACACCCTTATACATAGTTCTAGAAGTGGAGAAGGGTTGGAATAGTATCTCTTATTAACAAAACTAAGGTACAATCCATATGTCTTATTGACTACAAGGATAAGCTAAAAGGAAAGAACAATAAAAGCAAAGAATAACAAAAGCTAACAAATCTCCTAGAATATCTCTTCTGAATATCTCCTAGAAAATATCTCGAAAGTGTATTCACATAATTACCAAAATTTCTTCTATAATCCAGGGAGATTTGACTTGATAAATTAGGAAAGTTTACAACACTCCCCCTCAAGTTGGTTTGAGGATGTCTTCCATAGCCAACTTGCCAACAAAATTTTCAAATTTGGTAGTCCTTTTGTAAGTATATCTGCTGTTTGTTCAATAGTAGAGATATAGGGTAAACAAATCAGTCCATTGTCCAGCTTCTCCTTTATAAAATGCTTGTTGACCTCTACATGTTTTGTTCTATCCTGAATCGATGGATTGTGAGCAATGGCTATGGTAGATTTGTTATCGCAATACAGTCTCATGGGTAGTGGATTAGTGACTTTCAATTCTTTTAATAATTTTTAATCCACAACACTTCACCCGCAAGATCTCCATTTAAAAAAGCATTATTTACATCCAACTAGTGTAAGGGCCAGTTAGAATGCACAGTTAAGAGAGTGACACTCGGATTGAGTTTATCTTGGCCACTAGAGCAAAGGTTTCTTGATAGTCAAATCCGTATGTTTGTGTAAAACCCTTCTGCAACAAGTCTCGCCCTGTATCTCTCTATACTGCCATCAGCCTTACATTTAACTTCAAACACCCATTTGCAACCTACAGTTTTCTTTTCCTTTGGTAAATCAACAATTTCTCAAGTACCGTTGTTTCATAGTGCATTCATCTTTTCAAGACCTGCTTGCTTCAAATCCAGATGATCTATAGCTTCCTGAATGGTCCTTGAAAAAATAGGTGAGAAATATTGGATGTAAAGGCCTTGTGATTAATAGAGAGTCTGTGATATGATCAACATTTGGCAATGGGGTGTGTGGTACAGGTCTAACTGCTTTCCTAATGGCTATACATCAAGGTCAGTAGTTGATCAACTGGAAGTGTAGTTGAAGGATTACCTGGGATTTCCAAATGACCAGTTTTTGGAGTTGATGATTGATTTTGCTCTGGAATTTTGGGATGATCCTTAGTATTAGAACAATACCTGCCTCTAGTATAAACACGAAGCTAGAAGGGTAATTATTCTGTAGCAATTCTCCCCCTATTTGTGATTCCCTTATGCTTTGTACAGGCAGATTGGAATTTCCATTTTTTTTCACTATTTAAAATTTCAGTTCCTTGAATGTTTTGTAAAGGGATGTCAATGTCAAGGAAAACATTAGGCATTGGTATAGAAGTTTGCCAAAACTGATCTTCACTACTCTCTTTCTCCTCCTGAAGCTAAGTTTGGTTAAAGTAGGACTGATTTTCAACAAAAACGACATCCATACTGATGCTTTTTTTTTTTTTTTGCATTCAAACATTTTTATCCTCTCTTATTGGGAGCATATCTAAGAAACACACATTTTTCAGCCCTAGGATGAAGTTTAGATCTAAGATGAGCTGGAATGTGAACAAAAATAGTGCATCCAAATACTTTTAGAGGCGGATCAGAAATTATCCTATTATTAGGAAATGATTTTTTAGGCATGCCAAAGGAGTGATATGCTGCAACACACGGGTAGGCACTCTATTAATAAGGTAACAAGCAGTTAGAATAGCATCCTCCCACAAATATTTTGGAATATGCATAGAAAACATTATAGCCCGTACAACCTCAAGTTACTGACAATTTTTTCTTTCAACAATGTCATTTTGTTGTGGGGTGTCACGACACTTGGATTGATGTTGAATCCCTCTTTCTTTCAAAAACTTTCCCAAAAATTGGTTGAAATATTATGTACCATTATCCGTGCGAAGTATGCTTATATTTGTATGAAAAGAATTTCGATCATACTATAAAGATTCTTGAATAATATTTCAACTTCAGATTTTCCATTCATCAAATATACCCAACAAATCCATTTATGATCATCTATAAAAGTCACAAACTATTTTTTTGGGGATAAGGTAGTAACCTTAGAGGGACCCCAAACATCACTATGAATCAAATAAAAAGGTTTTGATGCACGGTAGCCTTTTGAATTATAAGGAACTTGATAACTTTTTGATAAATGACAAACGTCACAATGAAGAGAAGTACAATCCAAATTTTTAAACAGACTAGGCAACAAATATTCTAAATAAGAAAAACTAGGATTCCCTAATCTAAGATGCCAAACCATTATTTGTTCATGCTCAGGATTGAACTAGTACTACCACTCAAGCCCTGAGCTTGTTTATTGCTGAATAGGATATCATCAATCATCCTAGCACTGCCAATCATTGCCCCTGAGCTCTGCTCCTGAAATTAACAGTGAGCATCAAAGAATATGACACGACCAGTTAGAATCACGGGATAATCTACTAACAGACAGAAGATCATAAGTAAGTTTGGGAACATGAAGGACAGATTTTAATTATATTTTCCCAAAAATTCTAATTGAACCTGTTCTTGCAATGGATGAAAAACTCTCACCTTCAATCCTAACCTTTTTGTTACCCGGACAAGGATAATTAGATTGAAACAATTGAGATATACTGGTCATATGGTTGGATGCGCCTGAATCAATAATCCATGGTTCAGAGGCTAAAGAACTAGAATAGCCACTTGGCGTATTACTTGTTTGGGCCAAGGAACCAATAGAAGTACCAGATATCATATTGGATTTCAGCTGTTGAAGAAGTTGATCCATCTGCTCTGAACTTAGAACATGGGTCTGGGCTTCATTTGCTCTAGGAATCAGTTGGTTGTTTCCAGGTTTGCTTCACTTGGTTGTTTTGGTGGCATAGAATTGTTTTATTGTGAAATAAGGCTTGATAGATGGAGGATGGGGGATACAAATTATGGAATATTTGTAGCAATAGAAGATTTTTGTTTCAGTAGTACGTTTGGTTCTTTGGTTGAAATTAGATCATTTTGATTGTCGGCCATCACAACTTGTGCATGACAAGCTATGAATTCGACACAAAAATCTGGATAGTAAACTTGGTATGAGTTGATAGTTTAGATTTATTCCTTGACAATTACTTGACAGTAGACCAGGGGCATTGACCATTGAAATTTAACAAGTAGACATCATTTTTTTGGTCAAATTAATAAAGTTTTGATTTGCTAAGGAAACTTTTGATTGATTTATTTGCTACCATTCTTTCACTGCTTTATATGGGGATATAATTTTATTGGCATTGCATCAGGTCCACTGTAGATGGTGTGTGGAGACAAATGTTGAAAACTCAAGTAAGATAGATATAAAAGTGGGTAAGTATTGGATTGCCTCTCATTTATCTCTTTCACCGACATTGATCTGCGCTTTGCGATAATTTTGATGTAGGATCATTCAGTTCAAAATATGATATGCTTTGGATTCAATAATTTTGTTGTTTTGGAAATATCCTTCTTTTGATTCCCTATCTATTTATTCTAAAAGCCAATATAGAAAGTTTAAAGATAATTTTAAATTTTGGATAAATCTAAGCCTATATCGACCAAATGCTACTTCTCATATCAAATTTATATATAAGCCTAAGCCCTATAGTTCTTCTTTTAACGAATATGGACTTACCATGGAGTAAAAATGGGTGATCCTTGCTCTCATTCCAATTTCTCATGCAACCGTCATCCATAACCTAGTGCGCATGGTGAGGTTATAGTTTTCTGTGAAGTTGTAAGCACCTATATTAAGTGTGGGTGTTAAAGCGTGTACCATCATTCAATGTATTGTTTTTAATTGAAGTTGATCAAGTGGCATCTCAGTCAGCCTCTACTGGCTGCCTTATGCCATGAATCTGTGGTGGCTATGCACTCACAGGGCATGGAGTGCAACTTCATAATTGTACAGTAGTTAGATTTGATCAAGCCCTTTTATGATTTCAACTAGTCAACCAGCTCAAACCATTATGATTCTTTGTAAAATATTTCAATAGATCAACTTGTAGCTGTGCGTATGGGTTTGAGATTAATTTGCAAATGTTGTAGCATACTGTGGCAAGATTTAAATGCTTCTAGTTTCCTATCACTTCGTTCAACACTGTTTTTCTCCCTATTCAGGAAGTTAGTTTTTAATAGAATTGGTGGTAATTTGGGCAGGCGCTCACTTTAAGAAATGGTGTGTGATGCAATCCAAGATTAAGTCGGGGGCTATCAACGAGGTTGGTACATATTTGATTGAAGCCTTCTCTATTGGGTTTTTCTGATTGCTCATAATTGTGCATTGTCTTTCAAAAAGTGGATGGACTTTAACTCGTAGCTGATAATATGGCATTTTGATATTTACACATGCTTTACATGCTCTTAATGTAGTACAAGAAAGAGGTGGAAGTGATGTTAGAGCTGGCACGTTCGTTTACCAAGTCTAATACTTCTGGTGGGGCTGATATTGCTCCTTCCTCTACCCCTGTAGCTCAAGAAAACAGCTAATATTTTCGGCGACCAAGGTTGAGTTTCCCTTATACTTATCCATAGGTTTTGTAGCTTTTTTCTTTATTATTTATGAACAGAAACACATGTAGAGCCACAAAAGTTCCTTTGTATTCTTAATGTAATCGCAACCGGGTTCTTTAGGAGAGAACTGGTGGTGTATATTTGTGTAATCATTTTCATGTAATGTGCAGATCTCAGTCCTTTGATAAATAAAAATAAATGAAAGAACTTTTTGGAACCTGAAACTAAAATCGTATCCTTTCTAATTTTTATTTGTTTTCATATTTGATGAGAAATTCTATTTGCAATCCTGAGTGGAGGGCTGCATTGCAATCTCATTGATAAATAAGGGTAAAAGAGGAAAAAAATTATATTAAAAAAAATATTATTATAATTTTAAACTTTTTTAAACAAGGCATTGCAGAGTCTCCATTTGGAGACTGTATGTAGCATTGCTCTTTGTTCATTGCCCGTCATTTCTCTTCCCAAAAAATCCATCAACTTTTACTCATGGAATCTATTGAGATTCAAGGCCATAGGTTAATGTATTGTGCAGCTGCTGATGATCTCCTTTCAAACTCTTCTCCTGCTAAAGGATTTTTAGGTGATGAAATTCCAGTTGGGTTTCTCTCCCAACTTATTGACTCAAATGGAGGATGGTCTAATATACAGAAGTAGACGCACGCAGCTTTTAAAATGTTCATGTGAGAGAGGTCTACACTCAAAATTGGACCATCCAATTCTGTCAGAAAATTGGGAAAATACCTCAATTCATATCACCTAGAATAAGTAGGCAGCTTTTTAGCAGAAAAAACCATTTCGTAGTGAAATGAACAAAACTGGTCATCAAGTTTTTTACCCTATTGGAGTGGAATGCCTACGCGTAATCATCCAGTGCCATTGTTCGTCCCAAAAGTAAAATGTGTGTATGCTATTTTTTTTTTAAGTAAAAATGTATTAATAATCAATGAACGGGCAGTGTGTATGCTATGGTCCGACTTGCATAAAAGATAATCTCAGATTATCTAAGATAACCTCAGTACTCAAATGCAGTCTTAATAGATGCATAATTGCATGACTAATTATCAGTTTGATACTGAAGAGAGAAATGTGATCAAAACTTATATCTTTATGTATATATTTCAACGAATTGTTTGCTTTATGATTATGTAAACAAAAACTAATATGTGAAATAAATTCACTGATTTTTTTCTCCTCAAGTCTTGTTGATCATAAAACTTTAGTATTTATGAAATCTAAAAAATATAATAAAATGGTTAAATAATATATAAAAATAATAACCAATCAATTATGGTATTTATTAGCACATAGACAAATCTCAAATACACAAGTACTTCTTACAAAGAAACTGATTAATTTCAAGGGATTTGCTTTATGAAGTAGAGAGGTGGGTGGTGATGATGAATCCATTTCCTTTGTATAGAAAGGTGAATAATGCAATTAAGTCATCTCATTTTGCTCTTTTCTTTTGATCATCCATATATTAAATATCTTTTTAAAAAAATAATTAATAGCTAAGAAAGTAATGTATTGATATATTTTATATTTTTTAAAATGTTGAAATATGTTTAAAAAATAATCAAAAAAATGTAAAAAAAAAATTGAAAATTGAAAATTACACTAAAAGGCATACTAAGTAGGTGAATTGAGGAGAGACATAGTAATATTACTCTTATAAATGTTGCGATCTGTGGCTACTGTTTGTTTTGTGGAACTTGAACGACACCGTATAGCAGACAAAACGCAGGCTGGCGTCACCGTTTTTGGTTGTCTCTTTGGAAAGTGGAAACGGCAGTGTCAAATGTCTGGACTCTAGGTCTGACCCAAACCTTTTCACGAAATTCACCGGATCCTTGGAGCTGGGAAGAGAAGTGGGAAAGTCTTTGACGCGGAGAATTAGATATATCAAGATTCAAGAGAGATGGGGTTGTCGATCTATATATTTTCTTTGGTTCTGCTATTTTCTCTTGTATCTTTTGGCTTCACAAAAGAGCAACTGAGCTCAAGGGAGTGCGAGGATCTAGGTTTTTCAGGGCTTGCTCTTTGCTCCGATTGTAATACTCTTGCTGAGTATGTTAAGGATCAAGGTAATCTAACCAAAAATTCATTTTGTTACAAGATGATCGGTGGGTATGTTTTCTATTGAATGATAGCTTTCTCTGAGAATCATACGAGTTTTTGTATTTACAAGTTGCACTTTTTGTTGATCTGCATTTATTTAATTCACTGGGTTTCAAGATTCTGCTATGATAGGTTTTTTTTTCTAATAGAGATTTGTTATTTTAGGTAATTTACCCCTCTTTTGCATGTAGTGGAATGCTGATTTCGTTCATGTACTGTTAGTATTCCTGTATATTCATGTTTTTGCTGTAAGAAGACTATTAAATTATGTGATTTTCTGGGTTTCGAAATTTTATGGGGCGTGGTATCATGCTCGATTTACAGCCCCGAGGGGTCGTGCAGTGGTCTTGAGGCGACCCGTGTAAATCAGATATAGTGGGTTCGAAACTTTGCACTCACACTCTTGGAGCCATTAGACTAGGAGGATTTGCAGTTCCCCTTGAATTATCCAAGGTTCACTTGTTAAAAACTCCTTGCTAAAGGCATGTGCATCCAAGGTTTAGTCTGGACTTTGTCTCGGACACTTGGCTCCTATAAAATAAATATCTTAAGGCTCTGTTTTGTTTCAACAGAAACTTCTCTCTAGAAAATTTTATAAGAGAGATTTCTGGTGGAAAATTTTATTTCGATAAATGCTAAAGACTCATCTTCTTCTTCAAAATAGACTGAAAAAAAAAATTGTAACAAAGTCTTTTACAAATAGAACTTGTAATTCCATAGTCTTATGCTGTTGACTAGAGAATAGATGATGGGATGTGAATGCCTCTTATGAGGAAAATGACCAAGATTTATAGATTTGGTGATTAGGTTGTTCCTCAACACTTACAGTTCTATTTGGACTTAGGTTATGCTCTTAGAGTTCGGCATGCATGTGTTGCTTTTGACTTATCAAAAAAAGTTCTGCATGCATATGTGGCCTTTACCATTGTTGTAGATGTGCTAAAGTTGAATTTGGTTGTAGATTTGGTATCAGACTGTTTGAAGTGTTGCACCGAGGATTCTGATGATTCCATGAGCAAGGTATGATAAGATTTCTAAGTTTCTAGAAGCTAAAAGTTATGATTTGCATTTATATATTATTTACCTTTTATGATTTTGCTAATCCTAGATCTGTCTTAAAGTCAAAGGATTCGTTATATAAAAAATGATGTGGATAAAACGACAGGCTAATCTGTTAGGTAACGGGTGACCCACTGTGGCTTCAATTTTTTGCTTATTCACTCCACTCTTTTTGCATCTTTTCTTCCTTGAATTATGAATAATCAACGTAGTTTTTAAGTTTTTAGTCCAAATGCTTTAATGATAAAAATGCTTTAATAAAAAACACTGCTAATGGCAGTCCCTTTTTTCTTTCTTGACCTTTTTGTGCATCTTGATAAGCTCAGTGCCATGGAATTTTTTTTTTTTTCAAGCATGTTCATCCTCACAGATTTACCAATACGATTTAAATGTCCCATTGCTAGAATGTATTGATAATATTCTAGAACTCTTGTTACTGCAGTCCAAGAGCCATTTACATGCTGCGGCTTTCATGACATGCAATCTTGAAGATTATTTTCACTTGTGAAAAAAAAAAGAAAAAAACAAAAGTTCTTGTGGAATGCAATCTTGGCTTCACAAGGATTGCTTTGTCCATTTTCGTACTTATATTAAATAATTGATACTAGTTTTTTAGATAATTTCCTAGGAGTCAGAAAAACTATAATTGAAAAGAAGTCTGGTTAATTTCAGGGTTATTGTGGCCATTCAAAGCGTGGTGCATCATTGTCGATAATCCAGTTTTGGCTTAAGATGGTATTCTGTAATTAACTTCGTGGAACTGCAGATTACCTATTCTGGTGCTGTACTGGAGGTCTGCATGAGGAAACTGGTATTCTATCCTGAAATTGTGGGCTTCATTGAAGAAGAGAAGGATCAGTTCCCTTCAGTTAAAGTTCAATATATTTTCAATTCTCCACCGAAGCTGATCATGCTGGACAATGCAGGACAACACACAGAAACCATAAGGTTAGCTTATTTTTGTTAGTATTAACTGTTTAGCATTAAGCACTGTTCTATTCAATGGATGGAGAGAAATTTTTGTCGAGACAATTGCTTGATCTGGTTGATGATAACAGAGTAATAATGCTGAAAGTTCTTTGACCGCCAGATGTATAAAATCTTGCGGCTTGGTTACCGTCATAACCCCCTCCCCTTTCATTTGTCCGCAGTCTGTCATGAACCATAGACTGACCTCTAGGTTACCCAGCTGATGGTTTCGGTCTGGCATGTGTCCAGATCAAGTGTTGGAAACATTTGTTTCCCAAAATTTTTATCATTGTAGAGTGCCTGATTTGCCATGTCTTTAACTTTGTCAGGGAGTCTGGAATTCATAACCTTACCCATTTCATGTTAGCACGCTATGTCTGGGTGAAAATCAAAGGGTCCATAGTTCAGTGGTAGAACATTTGACTCCAGATCAAGAGGTCACGGGTCTGAACCTTGTTAATATATTTCTTTAAAACATCTGGTTGGAGCAAAGACCCAACTAACAGATCTTGACTTGATCCCTGTATTGGTAGATACCTAAATTCATACCTTAAGAAGTGACATTTTAGTTGAGATCAGATGTAACCCAATATTGGCATTAAAATTATAAGCGTCCTGTTTTAGGTTTTTGCAAATGAATATGGACTACAATGTTTATTTAATTCTATCTTTGATCTTTTATTTGCATCCTTAAGAGGAAAAAAGAATTAAGTTCTATGAACTTCTCTTATTGGAACCTTTTTCCCCGTTCACAGGATTGACAATTGGAAACGTGAACATATACTGCAATTCTTGCGAGAGAAGGTTAAGCCCACATCAGCAAACTGAGTGGTTTGTTTTTGTTGTGTTTTTACGCAGGTCTGTATCATTATAATTTCAAACCTCCGGACCCATTTTTGCATAATTTTTTAGTATATCAGAAGAATGGAAACAACTTACTTTCATATTGCTGTCTTTAAATACAATAGATGTGAGTTGAGATAAATCAATCGTATCAATGACAGATGCCTCTCTAAAACATGGCATGTACTAGGCGGAAGATTCCGTGCCCGTGAAAGACCCAACAAATTATTATCCTGTATAGTTTACGGACTCACTAATCACTATTCCATTATGTTTATGATTTTAAAGAAAAATTATACTCATCATTCTAATTTCACATACCGCACACCGTACACTACACCACACACACACCACACATTTTTTTTTTCTTATTAAATGTGTGATGTATTGATGATAAGTAGAAGAATCTAATAGTTTAGGAGGAATAAAATTAAAAAAATAATAATAATGTGTTGTGTGTGGTGTGTAGTGTATAGTGTAGTATGATGAGTAGCAAAGTTCAATTTTAAAATTTATGATTTTTCTTATACCATTCCATGTTCCCAGTTCTAGTGTCATGATAGTTTCAAATCTACGAGTCCGGCAAGCACAAAAATAAGACTTTGGATTGCCATTAGCCATTAGGGCCTATTTAAAGTTGGGTTAAGGGTCTTAAAAGTGTTTTAATCCTTAAAGGTTTTTTAATGAAAAATTAAATTGGTTGGATGTTACATCTTATAGTATTTTCTTTTTAACTCAAATAAGTTAAAAGTAACATTTGAGAAAAATTATCATTTTAATTACTTTCTATGAACGTATTTTATGGATAATGCAAAAGGAAATATCAATTTTAAAAATAGTATCAATGGACGAAAGTTATTCGTGTAATTTTTAAATAGTTACAACTTTCAAATTTTTAAAGATATGATCATAATCCTAATAAAATCAAATAACTGTCATTTTCATTTCAAAAATCACTTTTTTAATTTATTTTTCAAACAAATATATATATATATTTGAAATAATTATCAAATAATAATTTATTTTTCAAACAAAAATCACTTTAAACATATAATTATCAAATAATAAATTATTTTTTAATAGTAAAATTTATGACATAAACTATAAATATCCTAAAAACTATAAATTATATTTTCCCCTGCATTTTCAAACGTCTTTGATAAATGGCATACCAGCAGGAACTTCTGATCAACCTAGGAAGGAATTTATATAAATTAATATATATCCAGCTCCATGAATTCATTGCTTTGTTGTTCAACATCCTTGTACAACTCAAGTTTCTAAATATACATAGAAAGCTTCTACCATTACCATCTTAAAAATCCGGACGGTGAGGAAATTGCTTTCAGACAGTGAAAAAGATTGCCCATTCACATCCCAGATTTCAATGGTGGCATTTTGATGATATTTTTCAGTCACAAATTTGCCTCTGCCCCGACAAAAACCTTGCTGCACGGTAAAAGGTTGGTTGCCCTTTACAGCTTACACCACCACTCTGGCTACATCAAATTTCAATACGCTTTGGCTCCTGAGTAACAAGGTCTCAGAGGATTTGAGAAATAGCCTTCTCAAATCTGGGAGAAGAAGTTGTCTTGATGGGGGCCCATATATCGGCCCCATTGCTTTGAGCAACTCCCTCAGTGCAAGAAACGGGAACCAGGCATAAACCTCTGCTTCTCAAACTGTTTGGTCCGAAGTCCTGGAGACAGAATAACCAATGCCTTTAAAATTCTACTCATAACTCTTCACCAACGGAAATTAGCTGATTGGAATAAAGGGCATAGGAATACTTTAACCACAAAGGAATTACACAAAACAAAAGTAAATCTACAAACTAACGAGACTTAATGCAATACATCAGATTGTAAATTTACTTTTGGTATAAAGTAGATTTAACAGATCACGTGAAGCACATTAATTTGTGAATTTACTTTTGTGTAATCTCTTTGTATTTATAGCAGTTTTCTTTTGAATGACCCAATAACCATAAAGTTGGAGCCATGACTAGTTGCAATAATTATGTGTAATCTCTTTGTATTTATAGCAGTTTTCTTTTGAATGACCCAATAACCATAAAGTTGGAGCCATGACTAGTTGCAATAATTATTCCTTCACCATTTATGTAAATACTGTTTAGATTATTCTATACCACAGAATGACTACTTTCGTGTCCATGGTTTCCGACTACACAGTGTCTTACTACCATTTGAAGGTACCATAGAACACCCTTTTATCAAAGATGATTGGGGGGAAATAAAAAAAGTTTGGCCATTCCATGTTTAACTATATCCTATAGCCATTCAATTCATGGCTGCCTCATGCTCACCTGCATTATACTTTGGTTACTCTGGAGATACGGAGCACTTAACACCTGAAAGCACCCAAAAGCAATGAAATTAAACTCGCATCTCCAGAAAATAAGATGATACATATCTCTCAATGTCAACTAAATATGGACAAGACATCAGTACTTCCAAACTTCAAATGCTATCACCACAAACATGGTTGCATTCATTGAACAGTTTCCAAGGGAACAACACTTGGGCTGCTGATGATAGTTCAGAAAGCCAAAGCAAGAAAAGGCCAGACCTTAACTTGTTCTTGAAGGAACTGTATGTATTCCATTGCCTCTGAAAGGACAGAAGCTGTATCTGTCTGCAGTGAAATCAGAAAAGCTTAAAAAAAGGCAGCAATGGTGAACAACTCTATCATACAAGATACAGCAAAATATGACCCCAATGACATCCCTTTTCTTTTCTTTTTTTCTCTAGGGCAGCCCCCATCGGCATTCACTTTACGGTAATTACAGTATGTTAAAAGAATTTGCATAGACTCTATTGGAGATGAATGGCAGTGAGAAGTTCATAGAGTCAATTTCCTAGATCAGTCCTTTAATAGGACTCGTGATTTAATTAAAAAGATCAATGTTCCATGTTTACCTTCCCATATGGTGAAACAAGCTGTTGTAGAGCCACAATTCGCTCCCCGAGCTTCTCCTTCCTCTCCTATTGTTAAAGCGAGCAAATAGAAGTTATAGCATAAGAAAACTACAGATATCAAAGTGAATGATAGATCCCTAGTATGCTACTTCCATCTGGATAACATCCAAGCGGTAGTTGGGTTCATACAGATTGAACCAACTCCAAAAAGGAGTCAAAACTGCACTGGGAGGTGGTTGAATTCTCAACCATCTTTAAGAAATGCATTCAGATGTTCTTCATAATAATTTAGCAAACGTGGCTACTAAGGCACTTGACCTTTCAGCATTCCTTTTATATTTGGTAACTACCCACTTTACATCGTGCATATTTTTACAAGGAGACCATATTCCAACAACAAAAAGACAGCAAGGGAAAAAAGGAGACAGCGCAGAAGAAACCTTAGCAGACAGATCAGCCTTATGTCGTTTGGATGCAAGAGAAGTAAGACTGCTTTGCTCAACAGAACAGGGGCTCCTTTTGTGCTCTGTCATCCTTCCTAATTCTAACCCTTGTTCTCCCTAGTTAGAAATAGCAATAAGAATGAGTCTGGAAAATAACAAGACAAGAGGCAACAATGGCAACCAACTTGCATAAACAAGCCATCAGTGAAATTTTCCCCGATTGTTGGAAACTTGCACCAGACTATCCCGAGCAGTTCATTATGCGAATGTTTGATTGGAATCTTTAGATCAAATTCTATAACATCTACTAAAGGGTTTCCAAAGTACCATAACTTATGTCTTTTTCTTCTTTTTCTATTTTTCACACAAGGCAGCAGAAAACAGACAGAAGATGAGACTGAAATGCATATGGGGGGAGTACCCCATCATCAAACAAAAACCCAGGAAACATGTAATCAAATATTCATGAGGGAAATCAAATTTTTAATAGAAGTCCAATTGAAACCTCATGCTGGGTGAAATTTTGTCTCTCACCCCAAGGTTCATGCTCGAGTGTTCCAATCCTAGTCCTATTAAGGAAGGCATAAAACATCCAGACATGCACTGCAGAACACCAGTGTGGCAAATTGGCAATAGCCAAGGTAATAATAATTAAAGCTGACCATCCAATCTAATTGACTTTACTTTAAGAAGCATCCTAGTAAGATCTCAGCCATTTTTAGCATTTTATTTATTATATTGGCATTGACACCAAATCTTAAAATAATTGAATTTTATATGGATGGTACACGAAACCATGCCAAAAAAAAAAATATCACAACATTATTGAAGTTCATATCATTAAAAAACCAGACATGCAATGTTTTGGTCAGAGGTTAACCCTCAATTCAAAACACCATATAAAATACATATATCTAATGTTATTCTTACAACTACGCAATTAAAAAGTATATCATCAAATGCAAACAACAGGTCCATGAATCCACGAAGAACGGTGTTGCCTACACTGCGTTAATATAATACAAATAATCAAAATCAAGTATGTATAATATAAAATAATATAATAAAATTATAATTCCCAGAGCTATTTCATCAGTAATACTCACCACTGAATTCTTTCAAATAGGCCAAGGATCCATGATTTTATTAATCACACCACACCGACAAGCCAATCAGGAAATTAATTGGGTTTCTTTATATGATACAAAATTATGAAAAAATAAAATAAAATCTTTTGTGGGTATGTTTCGGAACAAAACGTAAAAAACATGGGTTTGATCGGACCAGATTAAATATTCAACTAGGCATGAAGGAGCCCGTAAATTCATCCCAGTTTGCGAATATGATTTGGCTACCCATGTTTATTAATAGCCTTAATAACACGTTAACGAATACTTGCTGTTCCACAAAACGATAGTATGTGTGGACTACGGACAATGTCATAATACAAGCCCAACAGTTCGATCATTCAAAACGAAGAAGAGGAAAAAAGAGGGGGGAGAGAGAAGAAGAAGAAGAAGAAGTAGGAGAAGAAGAAAAGCAGCAGCAGCAGCAGCAGCAGAAGTACTTTGATCAGAAGGTTAACAGGGCATCATTGGTAGAGATATTTTGGCACCCAATTTTTAAACAAAACTGAGAGGAAAAAAGAGAAAAAACAAAGCGAGAAATTGAGAGGAAATAAATTAACAATGAAAGGCTTAAAGCTTTGAGAACTTACAGAGTACTTAAGAGTCTGCATTGCAACAGGAACTCACGATCATCTACAACTTTTTAAGCCAAACCCTTCAAAACCTACCTCAGAAATTCCCCAATCTACGCGAAACTCTAATCGAAACCAATAGAAAAATGTCCTGTATTGATGTTTCTATAATTATTCCCGTCAACCTAAAAACAAGCTACTCTTTCTTTTTCTTCGTCTTTTTCTCACGGTCTATTACTTTAGACAAGTGCTAGCTAGAGCTTTTTGGGTTTTCAAGTTGCAAAGTTGTGAACTTTAATCTTTATGCAAAATCCACGTACCCAGTTCACACCGCAATCACGGAATAAACTACGAACGTAAATTCGCTGAAATCATGGAATTGGCTGCCATATACTGCTTCTAAGGAAAAATATATATTTATTCTGAAATCTTTTCCGAGAAATGAAATCCGTTGGACTTGGAGAACGGGAAAATGGTAGAAGAACGGAAGGTACTGAAACAGAGTAATTGAGCGAGCGAGCGAGAGAGAGCGACCGAGCGAGAGAGCGACCGAGCGAGCGAGCGTGTGCGCATAAGAAAACAATGGGGAGAGGAATGTGAGGGCCTGTTTTATAGAGTTTAGTTTATAATTTATATTTTTTTAGTAATTAGTAAAAGGCTCCGAAATAAAATATGAATATGTTGTATTATTTATTTGACAGCTAATATACAATAATACAACCGTGTAGAAAAAATAGATACTGAAATATTTAATTTAAGGGTAAAGTTGTTAGTTGGGTAACTTGGGTTTCAGATTGGTACAAAATTGAGTTTTGCATCATCGGATGATATAAGGTCACGTAGCATGTTCATTTGAAGAAATTATGGAGGTGGATCTATCAAAATATTTGGAATTGCGTTTTGAATATTAAAATAATATTTTTAACTAATTTAAAGTATTTTTTTTTTAAAATAATATATTTGATAACTTTATCAAATATGTTTTAATTAATTAAAAAATTAAAACTCAACTTTTTTAAAAAATATTAAATTAAAATTTTTATCAAAAAATTTCTATAAATAATTATATATTTTTAAAAAATTACTATAATAAATTTTAAAAATACTTTAAATATTTATTTATCAAATAATAAATAATTTCTAAAATATAAAATTTATTATTTAAATTATAAATTATAAATCTTAAAATTTTAAGTTATATTTTCGAATTTTCCACCACAATCTCTTCCCCCGATTCTCCCCTCCCATGGTTTGGGATTCTCTCCCAAATTTGCAAGTGACCAATGCCGTGACCAACCTTCTATGTTCGTGACGAGCAACTTGCTGAATGCTTGCCTGCACCGAAGACCCAGCGTCACCTCGACGCCGACGAGGGTATTCCCTCTCATCTTTTTTTTTTTTTTTTTTTTTTTCCTTGAAGAGAATGCTTAACGGCTAATTTCATTCCCAACGAAAAAGAACAAAGGCCCCCAAGGTTCAATTCTGGAAGCATAGCTCTTGGAGAGCTCCAAATGCTTGGCCTAAGGCTAAAACCCACCCACCTTTACAAACGCCTTCCCTCCTCGCCTCTACTTTCCACAACTTCAACTTCCAACTATCTTAACTGTCGCCTCAACTTCTTCCTCTCCCAGCAAACCTCAACCCTTTGATTTCTCCTTCAAGCCCAACAAATCAGTTATGTGTAGAAATTAATTTCTAGGAGTAATTAAAATTAAAATCCTAATCACAAGAAAATGCAAAAAAAAAAAAAAAAAAAAAAGATGAGAAGGGAATACTCTCGTCGGCATCAAGGTCACGTCGGGTCTTTGTCGCCAACAAGTATTCAGCGGGTTGCTGGTCACGGACAAAGAAGGCTGGTCAGATCACTTGTAAATTTGGGAGAGAATCGCAAAGCATGGGAAGGGGGGGGTGTGGAATTGGGAAAAGGGGAGGTTGAGTTCGGTGGATGTACCTCCATGGTTTCTTCAAATGGACACGTTACGTGGCGTTATATCATTTGATGGTGCAAAACTGAGTTCCGAACCAATCCAGACACCAACTTTACTCTTAATTTAATCATAAATAAAGTTACCGTTCCAACAATGGTTGAAATAGTTGAGAAGGAATTAAATATTAGAAAACCAAAACAATGTCTACTTGTAAAGCATATTGGAAGTTGGAACACCTCTAAATATGAATATGAGGTATTGAATCATGAGTAATGGCTAATAAATCATTTTTTTTAATTATTTATATCATGTTAGAAAATAATAAAAATATGATGATAAAACAAATTATAAATAGTATTTTTTAAAATAATATAAAACAAAGACTACCCTTCAATAGAGGCTGCGCTTTCTTTCAAAAAAAAAAAAGAGGCTACGCTAGCCACGTTTATAAGATGGTAGGAAGATGGTGGAACAAAGATTAGTTTATAACAGTGTTATTTTTAAAGAAAAATGATAAGCAAACAATATAAAAAAATAAAAAATAAAAAAGAAAAATGATAAAAAAATAATATATTCACAATATTTTACATAATAATATTGTAAAAGAATGAGTATTTTTATAAATTATCTTATAAACTTAACATTACTTTACAAAAATATTTTTATTTTATAATATATATTATGTAAAATCTTATAAAATGTGTTGTCATTTAATTCAAAGGACCTCGGCCCCTCTATTGTACTTTATTATATTTATACTTGGCATACTCGCGCCCACACACACACATATATATTGATAAATAGTTGCAGCCAAATTAATTGTAGGTTTATCATTTTAATTTCTTAGTAATTAGTATATTTTTTTTCCTCATATATTTGTTTATATCATAAAACTTTCTAAAAAAATCACATTATTAAAAAAATCATTATTCATTAATCATTAAATAAAAAAGAAAAAAATTGAATCGGAAAAATGTCTCAGGAGTAGCTCTCGATCGCCTCTTGGTGGTGCATTTTCCTTTCACTTAAATCAATATGTGATTTGTCATTTATTATAGTACTTAAATATGTGTGTTTAAATAAAAAGATAAAAATAATAATTAAATCACGTGTTAGTTAGACGGGAGTATGTAGTTATAAAGCTTTCTGGTACTACGTAACATTTGATATATATATAAATTTCAGAACTATAAATCAAAAACCTTGATAGTGATCATCAAGATGTTCTGATTCGATTATTAAAATTTGAAATTAGAAGTTGGAAATTTGGAATTTCATTCATTCAAATAATGAATTACACACAGCTATCAAGTCAAATAATGTGAGAGATAAAGTCTGGATACCATTCAAACATATTTGAATTGTTTCCGCCTCTCAAGCATATCTAGCTAAACTATGTACAGTTTCATTCCCTAATACATTTATATTCATATATACATATATATATATATATATGATAAAAAAAATTATAAAAAATTATTTATTTATTATCATTTATTAGTTGTAAAAGTTTATTTTAGACATTGAAAGTATGTTGTAATCGCTAATAATTTTTTCATCATAAATATTTGATTTTTATTATTATTATTATTATTATTATTATTTAATGAAAAAATGTGCATATATTATCATCTTATAGTACAGTAAATATACGTGCGCGTCCTTTTTTGTACTAATTTGTGCACTTACAAGATATGGCTAGATATCGATACCTGCCTGGCTAGCGCTAGCTAGGTCTATTACCATCTTAAGATTTTATTTGGATTTAGATTTAAGAGGAGTTAAATTGAAATGAATTTTTTAAATTAAATTTATTATTATTATTATTATTTTAAAATTGAAAAATTTATATTATAATTTATATTTTATATAAAAATTTAAAAATATATAATAATAAATTTAAAATAAATTGAGATAAACTGTTTAAATCAAATTCAAATGAATTTAAGATTTTATTTGAATTCAGAAATGAAATGGGTTAAAATGAGTTTAATTTATTTTTTAATATTATTATTATTTTAAAATTTAAAAAATATATATTATAATTTGAAAATGATGTATTATTATTATTTTAAGATTTAAAAAAATTATAAAAACTTATATTTTATATAAAAAAAATTATAAAAATATAATAATAAAATTAAAATAAATTAAAATAAATTAAAATAAATTTTAAATATAAACTTGGCCTAAGTTAATATATTACTCGCGTTGAATTTCTGGTACTTCTTACGCGCACGATATCCAAAGAATTACTGCAGTCTGCGACTCTGCAGAATAGAATTATCAATTCCCTTGTACTTACGTGTTGAGAGAGACAGAGAGAGAATTATGGGTAACTTGAGTGCGTACAATCCTGTTGTTGGTCAGTCTCAATATTTGACCTGGAACTAGAAATTAGAATTAAGCTTGCTAGCCATTTGCAAATCGCGATGCTCGATTGGATCAGTCTCGATCGCGAGAATGAATCCAACCTGAAATTATGCCACAAAACATGGTTTCTGTTCCTTACAAAGCGGGTTGAATATGACATCAATCTTGATCGATGACCGATGTACCACAACTTTCATGCATGTGGTGCTAACGTTCAGTCCGATTTGAATTCAGAGATAAAATACAATATATAAAATATAAAAATTAAATAAAAAATTATTTTTTAATATTATTATTTTTTAAAAATTTAAAAATTTAAAATCTTTATTATATTTTATATGAAAATTTGATAAAATTATAATATTGAGATAAAATTAAATAAATTTCAAATCCAAACAATGTTTCAACCTTTTTTAAATTTAAAAATCATTTCATTTTATCTCATTATTATAATTTTTTTAAATTTTTATATAAAATATAATAAATAATTTAATTTTTTAAAATTTTAAATTTGAAAAGTTAAATTTTTTATTATATTTCGTGTGAAAATTTTAAAATAATTATAATAATGAGATAAGATGAAATAAGTTTCGAATCCAAATAGGGGCTCAGTCTCGTTTAGATTTAAAAATCATCTCATCTCAACTTATCTCAACCTATCTCATCTCATTTTATTATTATAATATTTTCAAAATTTCATACAAAATATAAAAAATAATTCAATTTTTTAAATCAACTTCAAAATAATAATAATATTAAAATATAATATACTAATAATATTTTATTTAACTTTTTAATTTTTATTTAAAATTATATCTTATCTCATATCATTTTATCTCATTATTTCACTATCCAAACGGAGGCCGAATGTCAAAGTAATTATTCTATATTCTTTCTTTCTACAGAAATTAGATTTCGATCATGTTAGTGAAGACGACAATTTATATGCTAATTAATTCAAATTTCATATCAACGATTATATGTTTTTCAAAAGTAGTAATCAAATCAAACATAGTGCATATCATTTCATTGGATAATTACAATCAAATTTCATATTTTTCCCATGTGAGTCGGGAAAAATATTGCATAAGCTAATTATAAATTAAGAGTCTCGATTATTAATCGATGGAGTTGGTTAATAATGTCAAAGTTTGATGGGGTCAACATCTTCTATCTTCGCTTTGGTGGGCTTCAAAAAGACTTGTAGAAGGTGCAAAATCACTGTCAAGGCATATACTTTTCACAAATAAAACAACCACGACCCCATCATATATATATTCATTTCACTTTCTTAATGATGGTAATAAGAATTTCGATACCTGCACCAGAATCACTGTTTCAAAATTTAAAATACTTTAATCACAATAAAATTTCATTTAAATAATTTAAATTGACATAATATTTTATAATATATTAAATTATAAAATTAATTTTATTATAAAATATTAAAATAAATGTAACGTATTATATGAAATGATATCTGTTTTGTTGGTTTATATATATATATATTTTTTTTTTTTGTAGCCCTAGAATTTTTTTAATAGAACAACATGCATTATTTTAAAACATTGTAAATTAAATAATGCACCTCTTAACTTCTTCTATTGACAAGATTAGCGACAGGATTACTTTGATGCTTTATATTTTGTCGGGAGATCTTTTGCTTATAACTTTATTTAATCCAGAGATTATATATCTAATTTGGTGGATCGCAAATGCCCAAGGCATGATTTTTTTATGGGATTGCTTGATACCCTCTCAAAATTGTTCATCTCATTTAATTTAAGAGAAATCTTTCTGCCCCCCAACCAAAGTAGCTCCCGCCGCCTCTAGTGGTGGTGGGCGACACCGCCCATGCCATCGAGATCGACGGACTCAGGCGACCTCATCCCTACGACGGCGAGCTCCGGTGTGCCCCCGGCAGCCTTAAACCAGTTTCGGACCCGTACGGATCCGAAACGGGTTTAAGGCTGCCGGGGACACACCGGAGCTCGCCGTCGTAGGGGTGAGGTCGCTTGAGTCCGCCGATCCCGATGGTGTAGGCGGTGTCGCCCACCGCCACCGGCGGCGGCTCCGTTCGCTCCATGGCCGAATTCCCTTAAATTCATCTTCATTTTATTTTTTTATTGTATTTTTTATTATGTTTTTATGTTTTTATTGTGTTTTTTATTATATTTTGTTCATTTTATTTTTTATTATATTTTTAATCTTTATTTTTTTATTTAATCATATTTTTTATTTTATTTTAATGTATTTTTCATCATAAAGCAGCCCAACTATTTTATTTTATTTAACGTTGGGCTACTTTAGATGCTGGAAACAGCCGGACTGGTCCCCAGTATTTTCCTTAATTTAATTCATTCCATTTCTTCCTTAAATATATATAATTTAAATACAAATATTTTTAAACTAAATCATTACAATATTTTTAAATTTTCAGATAAAAAAAAATTAATTTTTTTAAATCTCTAAAAAAAATTTATAAAATTATATTTTAATAATATTTTTAATTTATAATATTTTTTATTTAACTTTTTTCTTTTTTAAAAAAATAAAAATAAAAATTTAATTTAAATTATTTAATTATTATTCACACAATTTCTTATTAAATATAATTATTTATAAAATTTTCACTTTATATCACTTCTCATACAGTCATAAGTATAATTAATGCAGTATCTGGTGGAGAGAGGTTCCATCAATCTAGCCTCTAGGTCTAGTTACCTATCTTGTCCTCCATGTTGAAACGTCTACGTATTATATTATCATTCCAGCTATCAGCTGTCTTACCACACAAACTCCAATCACAATAAGGCTGGCAAACGTTTTTGGAAGGAAATAATCAACTCATCCAAGATAATTCCAATACATGAGTAATGACAGGCTTATTATCTTTTTATTATTCATTTTTTTTTTTTTATGTATTTGAAATTTTTATTTTTTTAAATATTTTTAATCATTATTTTTTTAAAAAATATATAATTTTATTAATAATTATTTTCTTAATTATTAAGTAAAAAAAATTAAAAAGATTAAAACTAGTCTGAACCATAATCCGAAAAAAATAATAAAGTTTTAGCCCAAAAACTAAGTGATCTGCGAGGTGGGTGAGTTGAGCTATGACGGGCCGAGTCGATTAGTTGAATAGACGAACACCGCCGCACTGATAGTACCCCATTTAAAACCGCCCTAGATCATGCATTGACACCGCTAGTGGAAGGTCAGGACAGTCACTTGGCTAGCCTGCATGCATGCCTTGGCTCAGGCCTTGACATGCAGCAAGCAACCATGGAGGCTACTGGCCACACCAGCTCATGCGCCCAGACCGCCAGCTTGGGCCATTCATGACCATCATCCCGGCACTCAGCCCGAGCCATGCAAGACCACCGCCTAAGCCACCTGACTGGGCCACACTACCACAGCACGGCATCACCCGGGACACATCATCAAGTTTAGGCATGTCACCATGTCATGCACACTATCAGATGCCATGCAGCCAGGCGCCATGCAGACAACCATCCGTGGGCCATGCCATGCCATAGGCCACAACATGCCACGGCCCATCATCATTGGCGCCACATTCGCTTATTTATGTATTTATTTTATTTATTTATGCATTTGGTTATTTTAGTAATTATCTTATTTTGCTAGGGACCTTTTGGGGGTTTCCAATTTGTTAGACTCTATAAATAGGACCTCTAGGTTTTCATTTCACATCTTTTGGACAATTTGAGAATTAGACTTTTGCTCTTGAGAAAGAGTTAGGCCGGCCACACTAGTGTGGTTTGGATTTTCGGTGCTTAGCACTTGGGCTTCCCTAGGGTGCAATTCGTGAATCCCTTTGGAAGAGGATCATCGTGCAATTCGTGAATCGGTGATCCACATCTATCCTTTTATTTGTTTTCATTTTTATTTATAAAAATCTTGAGGTTATTCATAAAAAGTGTTTTGGTGTTGAATGAGTTCTTGTTGAGTGATTTTATGTTTTTGTGTTCTTAAGTGGTTGTTTGATTGTTGTGTGAGTTTTGTGTTTGTGAGGCCAAATCCACACCACTTGTGGATTTGAGAACTTGTGTGTGTGTTCCCTAGAGGAATTTGAAATTCTCCTCCATTGGGAGATTCGGATTGCTCAAGAGAGTTGAGTGTTGAGTGTGTTGGAGTGATTGAAGGAGAAAGAAGAAGTGAAGGAAGGCATTGCCGAAACCCCTTGGTGCCTTGAAAGAATTGACTTGTTCTTCTATAGTCCTTTGTTCAATCATCATTTGATTGTTCAATTGATCATTTTGGTGTTCCATTTGCCCCATAGCAGCCACGTAAAAATCCCCAAAACCCTATCCATACCACACGACCAAAGGCCATCAAACCCTAGCTTAAACACTTGCCACTTTTACCTTTTAACCTAGCCGGCCACCTAACCCTCATCCTTTCCTATATTTTCTCACTTAAATCCACCTCATCCCTCATCCAAAATAAGTCATTTTCGTGCCCCCCTAATCCTAGCATGACCGGCCACCATTTGGATTTGAATTCAAATTGATTCAAATTCAAATCAAACTAACAATCCCTATTTTTTCTCATATTTGGCAATCATCCATTTGCCCTAACCGAACCCCATTGCCACATCATCTAATGTCACATCATCCCTCTAATTCAAATCAATTCAAATCAAAACCATAACCACTTATCTTATCCAAACTCATATTCGGCCATCATCCATTTGCTCTAACCGAACCCCTCACTTGCCAACTTATCCATCATAACTTCCCATATTTCTCTCAACCAAGTCAATTCAAATTCAAAACCTATTCTACCGACCAAATCCATTCCATAACCGACTACTACAATAATCCCTATATCCGGCCACATACATTCCTCCATTTCAAATCATTTCAAAATTTAAATCAAAATTCCAACCAAATCTCCAACAACAATAACCGGCCATCATTCCCTTATCTTCTCCTAAATTTATCCAATTAAATCAAATCTTCTCTCATCCAAAAACAACCCAAATCTCGGCCCCAACAAGCCTCCACTCAACTCTATCCCAAACTCAAATCAATTCAAAATCCAATCTTTCCACTTTCCATAAATATCTCACTCGACCATTCCATCCCTAGCTATTGCCGAAATTCACCACTTGCCACATCACCAAATTAACCTTAATTCTCTCAAATGATTAATCAATTATCCAATTGATTGAATCAATCAAATCTTATCCCAAAATAGAAGCAATATTCGGCCAACAACCCTACCTCATTTCCGCTCACTTATCTTGCTAAAATCCTAATTCCTACATTTTAGGAATTATCCAAAACATCTCAAAACCCTATCCCACCTAATTCTAACCACCTTAGCTGAAACCCATCTTCCCAAACTTTAGCCAATTGACTTCCAAACCCTAACCTAATCTCAATCTCGAAATTCCCCTTAGCCTCCACTAAAACCCTAACCCTACTACACTATATGACCCATATTCCTTACCAAAGAGACCCTAATACATAGGCCTACTCAAAGGACATTCGCCTAAACCTTTTCTACCCTAATCTACCACTCAGCCCACCACATCTCCCTTCCCATTACCATAACCAAGACTACCATAGCCTAAATACCACCTTATTGCTCCATACACTTAGCCATCCAATCTCATTGCCGTACACCACTCTACCCTACTTAGCCAAGACGAACTCAATCAGATTCTCTTAACCATCTCAACCTCATATCACCCTTTCATCCATTGTTGGTGCACGTGAACCATCACAAGCAAAATGAGCCTTACTCGGTCATTGAGGAGCAACAAGGCGAATAGGACCAACTTAGTTGAGTAGGGACACGACCGAGGTCCCTATCAACCAAACTGGTGCTTTCATTGAGAGTTTTTCTCGGAAGGCTCCACCATTTCATTGAGAGGGTTTCCCGAAAGGCTCCACCATTTCATTGAGGTCTCACCCGAGGCCATTGCTTGGTGTATTGAGAAGTTTCACTTCTCTTGAGGTAAACAACGTGACAACTCGAAACTTTGTGAATTTGTTGGGAGGACCACGGAGGTCCTCGACATTGTTTACATTTTTTGCAAAATTGTTATTGGAAATTTGTTGAATTGTTGAAGAAGTTTGGAGGTTTGGAGAGTTTGGAATAGATAGCCTTGTAGGGGTCGACCACCATTGTAGTGGAGGACCCAAGGTTGGACTATTGAAGTCGAAACCCAAAACATTCCCATTGATCAACTAAGCTTCACCAACCCAAACCCAAAAAGCCACACCTTGTCCAAGGCAATTGCAAATATGAACCATGAGGTGTTTAGAGTTGAAGGTCATGACGGTTCCATTCGGAAACATCTTGATACCTTAGAAGTTCAAACAAATAGAATAGACCAATCTCTTAATGAGATTAAGGCTAGCATAGCCAAGTTGACAATGGCAATGAATGCCAACAACCGTGAGGCGGATGAAAATAGAAGGAGAATACGAGCCCTACAACGTGAATCCAAGACATACCATGAGAGGTATGAGAGGAGAAAGGCCAAAACACATAGTGAGAAACCCCCCACAAAACCGTACCCACCTAACCTGAGAAGGCATGAAGCCTATGGTGAGAGGACCACGTATAAGTTGGGAGGTTATGTCGAGCACAACCGTGTGGTAGTCAAGAGCTTGGCCCGTGACCATGACCATCACCTTAGAAGTCCAAAAATAATGAGTAAACCTCATAATGAAAGGTTTAGAGTGCCAAGGAGAGAAAGACACCATAAGACCGAGAAAGACTTGGTGCATGAGAAACCGATTGATCATGATGACCATATTGAGAGAAAACAACCCCACCATGATGAAATGAGAGACAACCGAGAGGTGAGATACCATGATGATTTTGATGATTCCCCAAACCCTAAGGAAGAAAATGAGAAGACCAAACATGAGGGAGAAAGAGAGGAGTCTTTTGAGGACACTATGGTTGAGAAATTGGGGGAGGATGAAGCTCATTGCTTTGCTACTAAGTTGGCCAAAGAAGATATGACCTTTGAAGTGAAAGAAGTAGGAGATGTGAGCAACCAAGAAAGATTATCCTTGCTGCCCATGGAGCTCCCAAAGGTTTTTAAAGACCATTGGAAGGCCTTGGAGATGCCTCTCATATTGCCACCTACCAAGCCCCTCAACTATTCCATTGTCGGGATTGATGAGAACCAACCCATGATTATTTCCACACATCACTATGTACTCTTCCACAAGAAAGAAATAGAAGACCCATTCGGTGACATGTGGAAGAGTAGAGTAACCCAACCTAGCATAAGTCCCTTATTCCTCATCAATTTTGTTGCTAGGAAAAATGGATGGTACATGGAGATTTTACTTGATTCTCGGGTAGTGACACGGGGGAAAGATATGAGGGAGGTTTGGAAAGCTTTGAGTCATGAGAAAAGGGTGCCGAGAGAAGAGGTATCATGGGAGGATTTTAATGACATGGTGTCTAGGCATTCACACATGATCCTTGAGGGCAAGGATTTTCTTAAAGGGAGGGGGAGTGATAGTACCCCATTTAAAACCGCCCTAGATCATGCATTGACACCGCTAGTGGAAGGTCAGGACAGTCACTTGGCTAGCCTGCATGCATGCCTTGGCTCAGGCCTTGACATGCAGCAAGCAACCATGGAGGCTACTGGCCACACCAGCTCATGCGCCCAGACCGCCAGCTTGGGCCATTCATGACCATCATCCCGGCACTCAGCCCGAGCCATGCAAGACCACCGCCTAAGCCACCTGACTGGGCCACACTACCACAGCACGGCATCACCCGGGACACATCATCAAGTTTAGGCATGTCACCATGTCATGCACACTATCAGATGCCATGCAGCCAGGCGCCATGCAGACAACCATCCGTGGGCCATGCCATGCCATAGGCCACAACATGCCACGGCCCATCATCATTGGCGCCACATTCGCTTATTTATGTATTTATTTTATTTATTTATGCATTTGGTTATTTTAGTAATTATCTTATTTTGCTAGGGACCTTTTGGGGGTTTCCAATTTGTTAGACTCTATAAATAGGACCTCTAGGTTTTCATTTCACATCTTTTGGACAATTTGAGAATTAGACTTTTGCTCTTGAGAAAGAGTTAGGCCGGCCACACTAGTGTGGTTTGGATTTTCGGTGCTTAGCACTTGGGCTTCCCTAGGGTGCAATTCGTGAATCCCTTTGGAAGAGGATCATCGTGCAATTCGTGAATCGGTGATCCACATCTATCCTTTTATTTGTTTTCATTTTTATTTATAAAAATCTTGAGGTTATTCATAAAAAGTGTTTTGGTGTTGAATGAGTTCTTGTTGAGTGATTTTATGTTTTTGTGTTCTTAAGTGGTTGTTTGATTGTTGTGTGAGTTTTGTGTTTGTGAGGCCAAATCCACACCACTTGTGGATTTGAGAACTTGTGTGTGTGTTCCCTAGAGGAATTTGAAATTCTCCTCCATTGGGAGATTCGGATTGCTCAAGAGAGTTGAGTGTTGAGTGTGTTGGAGTGATTGAAGGAGAAAGAAGAAGTGAAGGAAGGCATTGCCGAAACCCCTTGGTGCCTTGAAAGAATTGACTTGTTCTTCTATAGTCCTTTGTTCAATCATCATTTGATTGTTCAATTGATCATTTTGGTGTTCCATTTGCCCCATAGCAGCCACGTAAAAATCCCCAAAACCCTATCCATACCACACGACCAAAGGCCATCAAACCCTAGCTTAAACACTTGCCACTTTTACCTTTTAACCTAGCCGGCCACCTAACCCTCATCCTTTCCTATATTTTCTCACTTAAATCCACCTCATCCCTCATCCAAAATAAGTCATTTTCGTGCCCCCCTAATCCTAGCATGACCGGCCACCATTTGGATTTGAATTCAAATTGATTCAAATTCAAATCAAACTAACAATCCCTATTTTTTCTCATATTTGGCAATCATCCATTTGCCCTAACCGAACCCCATTGCCACATCATCTAATGTCACATCATCCCTCTAATTCAAATCAATTCAAATCAAAACCATAACCACTTATCTTATCCAAACTCATATTCGGCCATCATCCATTTGCTCTAACCGAACCCCTCACTTGCCAACTTATCCATCATAACTTCCCATATTTCTCTCAACCAAGTCAATTCAAATTCAAAACCTATTCTACCGACCAAATCCATTCCATAACCGACTACTACAATAATCCCTATATCCGGCCACATACATTCCTCCATTTCAAATCATTTCAAAATTTAAATCAAAATTCCAACCAAATCTCCAACAACAATAACCGGCCATCATTCCCTTATCTTCTCCTAAATTTATCCAATTAAATCAAATCTTCTCTCATCCAAAAACAACCCAAATCTCGGCCCCAACAAGCCTCCACTCAACTCTATCCCAAACTCAAATCAATTCAAAATCCAATCTTTCCACTTTCCATAAATATCTCACTCGACCATTCCATCCCTAGCTATTGCCGAAATTCACCACTTGCCACATCACCAAATTAACCTTAATTCTCTCAAATGATTAATCAATTATCCAATTGATTGAATCAATCAAATCTTATCCCAAAATAGAAGCAATATTCGGCCAACAACCCTACCTCATTTCCGCTCACTTATCTTGCTAAAATCCTAATTCCTACATTTTAGGAATTATCCAAAACATCTCAAAACCCTATCCCACCTAATTCTAATTACCTTAGCTGAAACCCATCTTCCCAAACTTTAGCCAATTGACTTCCAAACCCTAACCTAATCTCAATCTCGAAATTCCCCTTAGCCTCCACTAAAACCCTAACCCTACTACACTATATGACCCATATTCCTTACCAAAGAGACCCTAATACATAGGCCTACTCAAAGGACATTCGCCTAAACCTTTTCTACCCTAATCTACCACTCAGCCCACCACATCTCCCTTCCCATTACCATAACCAAGACTACCATAGCCTAAATACCACCTTATTGCTCCATACACTTAGCCATCCAATCTCATTGCCGTACACCACTCTACCCTACTTAGCCAAGACGAACTCAATCAGATTCTCTTAACCATCTCAACCTCATATCACCCTTTCATCCATTGTTGGTGCACGTGAACCATCACAAGCAAAATGAGCCTTACTCGGTCATTGAGGAGCAACAAGACGAATAGGACCAACTTAGTTGAGTAGGGACACGACCGAGGTCCCTATCACGCACACCCCGGTTGGCCACATCAAGGTTCTTCTCCCTACATTGGAAGTAACATATCCTAATTAATAATTAATAATGTAAATTTATAATTCTTGATTAGTCTCGCATTGGGATTTTGTTAATATATAATTAATAATTAAGTTTATTTTTTCAATTAGTTAATTTTTAAAACAAGTAATAATTTAATAAAATGTTAAAGCACAAATTCTAAAATCAAACCACATTATAATTTAGGAGAAGTGACGATTTAACAGATTTTAAGATATAAATTATAAAAAAACTCCTGAATAAATTGTAATTTTAGAGTAATGATATATACGGGTTTAAAATATGTAAATTTTAAAGTGTATGAGTTTCATACTTCTTTTGAAAAAAGAAGAAGAGATTTATCATTAAAAATGTCATTTTTTATATAGATTTTAAATTTATTTATTTTTAAATAAAATATAAATATAAAATTTGTACGTCTTAAAATTATAAATATTGTTTTTCTTTGATTAATTTGGATGGATTGATTTGACATGGGTTCAAGTTCTTAACAGATATGAAGGCCCAATAATATTCTTCAATGAGCCGGTGTTCATCTATTCAACTTAAGCGGCTCGCCCGTCATAGCCCAACACAACCACTTCGTTTATCACTTCGTTTTTCGGCTGAAACTTCTTTTTTTTTTTTCGGATTATGGTTCAGATTAGTTTTATACGCATATTTAAAATATAGAATAAAATGAAATAATTATATTCAATATATTATATAATATTTATTGAACATTTATCTAATTACAAATTCAGCCATGCTACAGGGAAGCTCCTTTTAGTTCATCCCACACGTATGACGTATACATCCTAGTTGTTTTCAGCCTTAGCAGTGGCCTAGTTAAAATTCGGCAAAAATTTAATTAAAAATTTTAATTTCATAAATTTAGATTCTCACTTTTTAAAAATATCCAATAACAAACTCTCCAAATCTATTTATTAAAATATTGATTTTTACTTTTTTTATTTGTTTTAATTATAATTATAATTTAAATATTTATTAGTTACTAAAAAAATATACATTAATTTTCTAACGTTCTTATTATTATTCCAACAGACATAATTTTCTAATAGTCTTGTTTTACAACGATCATATTCTTTCAACTAATATATTTTTTCAACGATCATATTTTTTCAATGGTCATATCTTTATAACGGATTTATTGTTTTCAGCCTTATTTTTAAGGGCTATATTTTTAATAGTTATATTTCTCCAACAAATATATCTTTTTAACAATTATTTCTCCAACAGTCATATTCTTTCACCATAGAACATAACATTTGCTCAACAATATTACTCACTTCAACTCAAGCATATGAATTTTTTTTTTCATTTTTTCTCACTACATCATTTGTTGTTTCGTAAAATAACAATTATCAATTTAGATTCTGACTAGGGCATCAAAGTACCCGACAAGCCAGCCTAGGCCAACTGGAACTAGTCGAACTGGTCCAAGTTTGAATTAGTTCGATCTAGGACCGGTTTCCAAATATCCAAAATCGATAAGAACCAATCTGATTCCAATTCCGATTCCAGACAATTTTGGACTGGACCCGTTCTATTAATTATATTTTTAAAATTACTTTTTAAATAATATATATGTAATATGTTTTTATATTATATGTAGATTTTATATATAATATATAATAATATAAATTATAATTATATATAAATAATGTTATTTATAGAATAAAAGTTTAGTTTTAAACATAAAAAATTATTTGATCATATGTTTTAAACATAATATATATTAATAATATTTTATCACAAGAAGTAAGAACCAAAAAAGAAAGAAAAATGACTAAATTTTGATAGCCTAATAAATTCTCAACTTTTTTATAAGTACATAATACATTAGTAGATTACTATAGTAATAATACTATCACTATAGTTTATCAATCACATAAAATAATGATACATAATACTAATACTATATTACTATAGTACTAATACTATCACTATAATTTAACAACAATATAGTTATAATAATTTAAGCTAAATATAACAATTAAAAAAAACTAGTATTTATAATAATATAACAGTCTAATACTATATTATTATTACTAATTACTTTAAGTTTATATATAAATTTTTGTTGCAGATTTTTTTATATAACAATTTTTATTTATAATAATTTTTTTTATTACAGATTTTTTTTATATAACATATTTTTTTATTAAAACAAATTTTTGTAATAAACTACAATTTTTTCAATAGAGTAAATCTTTAAACCAGACTTTTTTTAAAACATATTTTCCTCTTACAAATTTTCATTTTATTAAAATTGAAAAATTGGACCGGAACCAACAATGCTAGTTTTGGAGGATAATCAAAACGTAATCGATTTTACAAAATAAAAAATCAATGGTACCGGTTTGATTCTATATATTGGCCAAAACTGGACCGAACTAGACCGGTTACACCCATAATTTTGATGAAGAATTTGAAATAACCATATAACTTATTTTGGAAGAAGAATAATTAAATTCATGTGGTTCTTCTAAAAAATCATGTAAATTTCTCAGGCGTGATTGATCGTAATCCCACCAAAATCTTTTTACTACTCTTTTGATAATCATCCAATTGATCCTCACAAATACTTTCAAATGAGGTTTCAAATGAGTCTTTCTTTATTTTTTTAGATCGAAATTGTGGTAGAACCTTGAGAATCTTGTTTTGCCCAAAGACAAAATTGGAGGCTTGAGTTTTCTTCTCTTAAAAAAATAACAACGGCTATAAAGATTCTTGCATATGGTATAACAACTGATTTTATGGATAATATTTAAAAATTTTAGAGGCTATCATCGTGAGAAGCCTGAAAATTTTGTTAAATAACTTTTTCAATTTTTCTAAAGAGTACAAGAGTTTGGCTACGACCCAGTGACTAAAATGATAAGATCTATCATATCATTGTGTTTGTAATTTTGGATTAATGTAAATATTTATTAACTTTATCTATAACAATATTATGTTTATCTAGATATCATAGAGGTTGTTTAGATAAGTCAATTATATAAAAATCGAGTCTATAAGGATCTACACTCATCTAGAATAGAAGTTGAACATAAATCATTTACTACAGAGAAGAATTAATTCAAAGTGTCAGGAATCCATCAAGAGAATTTTTTATCACAGATTCTATCCATCAGCAAAACTCTATCTCAATTGGAATTCTTTCTAGACTTTATATTTAAAGGGATTTGGTTTAACAATTCTGCTAGGGTTTTCGGTCAAAGTTGACTGAGAGCATATTTCAAGTGCTGGAGAGAGAAAATTTACTCGAGAACTTTTATCTTGAACTCTACTTGAGTGTGATCGTGCTCCAAGTTTGGAGGATCGTTGATTGAATTTCAGCCATTAGAAGTCATTGATAAAAGCCAATATTTGAAGACAAATTGGTCGTTTATCTGATCAAGTAAGAGAGCTAATTAGCAAAAGTTTTGTAATAAAAAACTTACTTGTAATTTGATTTCCAAATAATAAATTTTTTTTTTTTTTGAGTTTGGCTACCTCATAGAGTTTTACTTATAAAGAGTTTCTTTAAAGAGTTTTCCTTCGTAACCAATCGTTATGTTATACAAGTTTATTTACCTACTTTTACTATTTGATTGACTAAATAATTACAAGATTGAGATCCAACCAATTTGTTCAAGTAAGTAGGTAGACATTTTCATGGATTCATATGGGTACACTGGAAATTTAATTGGCATCAGAGCGTGGATTACTTATCCTAGTGTGATCCATGCCCTTGGAAAATATGTCGTCATTAACTACCCCGCCACACTTTAATGGTGAAAGTTATGCATAATGAAAAGTACGCATGAGAGTCTTTCTTAAATCTTTGGACGAATGAGTATGGAACTCAGTTAAACAAGGATAGACTAAACCCGAAGTAAATATTGATGCTTAGATAAGAGATGAGATGAGCAATTATTTTTATTTCCATTATTTGTAATTTAATCAAATATTAAGATATTTAGAGTACACTTTCGTGCACTTATCAAGTCTCATCATCTGCTACCACTACATCTAAATGTATTGTTTTTGTTAAAAGAAATCAAAATATAAATGTTCAAGATCATGTTGTACTTAAGTCAACTGATTCAAAAAACCTGTATGAAAAAACAATCAAAAAAATAATGAAAAAGGATAAGTATGAAGGTGAATTTATTCTTATTTGTCATAATTGTGGAATTGTTGGTCATATAAGACCACATTGCTTTACTTTGTACCAAATAAAGAAAATTGAAGGTGAAAGAAATCCAAAAAGGAAAGGAAATAGTCTAGTGAATCAAGTTGATAATATGAGTCAACAAATCAATTTCATAAATCTTAAGTTTGGTGAACTAGTGGATTTTTTCTTTCAAAAAAAAAAAAGATAATTCAAAATGGTGCAAATGAAAAAAAATTAGAACTCAAAATAAATTGGGTGATTCAGGAAGATGTTGTGTACCTTATTGCTCACACAACACTTATATTAATGGAAGATTGCCTTTGATATTTGGACAATGCATGTTCAAAACACATGTCTGAAGATAAAGCATTATTCAAGAAGGCTAAACCAACCTATGGAATCATCTTGACCTTTGGAGATGGTAGCAAGGTTGTTGTATAAGGAAAATAGATTATCGAAATACCTGAATTACCTATTTGGCATAATGTTTTATTTGTTTATGGTCTTAAAGTTAATTTAGTTAGCACTGGTCGATTTTGTGATGATGACCTTTCTGTTCAGTTTTCAAAAGATGAATACAATGTATACAACCAAACCAGAGAGTGGATTTTAAAAGGCACTAGAACTTCAGATAATTGTTATGGAGTCTCTACAACATCAAGATTTAGTTGTCATAGAGTCTTACTCTATGAATCTGAGTTACGACATCAACTCTTAAAGCACCTTAATTTTAGAAATCTGTCGAAGATTTCAAAAAGAGAAGTTGCAGATGGACTGCCCAAGGCTATTAAAGCCAAGAAAATAGTGTGTGAATCATACCAAGAAAGAAAGCAAACTAGCTCAACACAAGAAAATTTATCATATTCTTACCTCACAGCCACTTGAGCTATTGCATATGGATTTGATGGGTCCAACACAAACCAAGTACTATTGGAAAAGAAGTATATCATGGTGATTGTTGAGAAAAAAAAAAATCTAAAGCTTTTGATCTTGCCAAGAAGCTATTCAAGAAACTAAAAGTAGAAAATGACGTTTCTACCTCTAGAATACGTAGTGATCATGATAGGAAATTTGATAATATTAATTTCACTTCTTTTTATGATGAACAGGATATATATCAGGAATTCTCTGCACCTAACACTCTACAACAAAATGAAGTGATACAAAGAAAAGATAAAACAATTCAATAAATGGTTCAAACTATGTTGAGCAACAAGAAGATGATACTATATTTTTTGGGAGAAGCTGTGAATACAACAAATTACATCCTAAATTGAGTAATCCTAAGACCCCGCACCAAACATACACCTTATGGTTTTTGAAAAAATAAAAAATCCACGATAAAGTACTTTAGAGTCTTTGATAGCAAATGTTATATCTTGAGAACCTGAGAAAACACTCATAAATTTAAAAGCAAGAGTGATGAATGAGTATTCTTGGTTATTATTCAAATAGTAAGGCCTATAGGGTTAACTTACGTATAGAATCTGTTATGGAATCATTTAATATGGTTGTGGATGACATTTCAATTGAGACTACCATGAGAGAACATGAAAATATGAAGGAGTTGGTGCAAACTAGTGAAGAGGATTCACAAGTCCAAGATAAACAAAGAAAAATGATGCACAAGGCAAAGAAACCTTTTCAAAAGTCAAAATTATCCAAGGGAGAATATCCTTGGTGAGCTAGATGGAGGTATGAGACTGGGAAAAAAAGTTCTAAATCAGATTCCTTTTATGTGCTATTTGTCACATGTTGAACCCAAAACGGTTGATGAAGTATTAGATGATCAAAGTTTGGTCAACGTCATGCGTAAATAACTCCATCAATTCACTAGAAATGATGTATAAAAATTAGTTCCTAAACCAGAAAATCATAAAATTATTGGGATTAAGTGGATCTTCAAGAATAAGTCCGATTAGCATGACACTATTGTGAGAAATAAAACAAGGTTGGTTGCACAAGGATACATACAAGTAGAGGGGACTGATTTTGGTAAAACATTTGCCCTCTTGGCTCATTTGGAATCTATATGTATTCTCCTTGCACTTGCTTGTCATCTTGACCTCAAATTATATCAAATGGATGTTAAGAATGTCTTCTTAAATAGATTCTTACAAGAAAAAGTATATATTGAGCAACCTAAAATGTTTATTAATTACCTATATCCTGAGTATGTATACAGGTCAAAGAAAATTCTTTATAGGCTGAAACAAACACCTCGTGCTTGGTATGAAAGACTGATAGCCTATTTACTTGAGCATGGTTTCATTAGAGGACAAGTTGATAGGACTTTTTTTATAAGAAGATTAGGTAAGCAGCTTTTAATTGCCCAAATGTATGTTGATGATATTATATTTAGAGCAACACTTGAGTCTCTTGCATATGATTTTGCCGATGAAAAAAAATTTGAATTTGAAATGAGCATGATTGGTGAGTTAAATTTTTTCTTGGGTGCTCAAGTAAAGTAATGTAAAGAAGAAATTTTTATCTTACAATCTAAATATGTTAGAGACCTTGTTAAGAAGTTTGGAATAGAAAGAAAAATCAGTACTCTCATTCCCATGAATACATTAGTAAAAATCAGTAATGATCCTAGAGGTAAAAACATTGATTCTACTCTTTATAAAAGCATGATAAGAAGTCTAATACATATCACAGCAAGTAAACCCGATATAGCTTTTAGTGTTGGGGCGTGTGTTAGATTTCAATCTAAACCGACATAATCTCATCTTACAACAGTAAAAAACATCATAAAATATCTTAACAAAACTGTTGATTATGGGATATGGTATTTTAAAGACACTAATCTAACACTTGTTGGTTATTTGAATGCTGATTAAGCTAAGAATGCTGATGATAGGAAGAGTACTATTGATGGATCTTTTTATGTAGGTAGAAATCTTGTAATTTGGATGAGTAAAAAGCAAAACTCAATCTCTTTATCTATTGTTGAAGCCGAATATATAGGTACAAGTAGTTGCTATACATAGCTATTATGGATTACAAAAAAAATGTTTGAAGATTATGATTTTTCTCAAGATACTATAACAGTTTATTGTGATAATTCTAGTGCTATAAGTATTTCAAAAAATCATGTTCAACACTCTAGAATCAAACCATTGATGTTAGATATCATTTTATTAGAGACTTGGTTGAGTCTAAAATAGTATTTTTGAAACATGTGACTACTGAACATCAATTGGTTGACTTGTTTACTAAACCTTTAGATGGTCTAAGATTTGAGTTATTGAGAAAAACCATTGGTGTCTGTGTGATATAAAGTGAGAGGCATTTTATCTTAGTAGTCTAAGACATGCATTTTATTTTTTTTGTTTTTAATTTCTTTAGTTCTATTTTTTCAATTTTAAATAAAAATAAATAAATAGAAATATTTTAGCTGGTATAAGTTTTTTTTTTTTGAAGTGCTGATTGATATGTCAAAATTTTGAGCATGCGTGTTCTCACTTATTAAATTATTGAACTTATGCAATTCTTTACTTTATGTAATTCACTTTGTGAATACTAACCTTATGGATCATCTTAATAAAAATCATTTACAAAGTATTGTGAGGAACTTATATGTATGCATATTATAGTTAAAACTTATATTGTTTATTGAGAGGTTCACCATAGAGGGGATCTAAGTCTTAAATTGACTAATACTAGTTTAACCTAATACAATAATCAATAAAAAATTCCCTTTCCAAACACAAATTGTTGATTAATATAGAAAAAGTTGATGTTAAATCATTACGAAAAAAAGACAAATACCCTACACGAATCTATCTCTTAAATCCTTATAGAAAGAATCGTTGTTCTAATCATTGTGAAAAAAGATGAGCAACAAAAATGGACAGAAAAGGATTTGTGCAAGTAAGTGTTTGGAAGAGATATTCCTGTATCTAAACCTTAGCATAAAGTTTGACTTTTGAAGTGAGTAACAATCTCTTAAGAGCATCTACAAGAAGAAATATTCATTAATAATATTATCAAAAAATATATTGAAAGGAAAAAGAAATAAAGAGTTGCTACTTTATATAAGTTTGCTCACTTACACATTCACATGAACTTTGACATTGATGATCCTATGAAGAGTGAACATCCATGGGGACTGTTGCAAACAAGAAGGTGTACTCTGTTGAAATTATTTTGTGAGTGACACTATGTTTGAACTAAGATGCATCTAAGTATGTTACTTGCCCCATTACTAAACTTATAAATAAAAATAAAAAAATTTATAATTCTTTTTATTTATTTTTCTGATCTTTATTTATTTTGGTTTATACAAACATACCAATTGTTTGTGGTTATTCCTAAATTAACTCAGTCTACTTATTTGTGTCTAATTTTTGTGGCTATCTCATTCATATAGCAAGAACATAAATGTGAGTGAATTATGTGTAAAATTAAGCTAATACCGAGGAGTGATAATGTCATGGTCTTTACTATCATTAGATTCTTTCAATTATGACGTTGGCTATTTCTATTCTAATCTTATTGACATGGCGATTCAAATGAGATTCATGAAAAGAGGAAAGTGAAAAAAGATTCCTATTTGCTTTTGAGAACCTTTCAAGCGAGGACGAACCTATTACAGAACCAATGCAGCTAGGAGAAACATTAGCTCCTCTTCCTCCACCGGAAACTACACCACCAGGAGCTGTCTTCGAACATTTCATAACAGTTGAAGCTGAGACTGCATATAGAACAACGTTTGCAAAAAGACATATTTTGGGTGAATGCAAGGTCAACCTTAGTGATTTTTCTACGTATGACTTTCAACTCATCTGTTATATTTTCGTTGAACGAGGTTGGGAAAAACTCACTCCTCCCCCGCACCTTATGCTGAAGTAGCCGTGAATTTTATTCAAATATTGCACACTTTAACCTTGATAATCATAACATTATTTTCATTGTTCGGGGAACACAAATTGAGGTATCCCTTGCTATTTGTAGAGAGTTTTTTGATCTTATTGAATTGGAAGCTTTGCAATACCCTTACAAGGGCATGGGGGCCTCCACAAAGATTATCATGCGCAAACTTTTTGTTGGCCCTGATGGCTCAAAATAGACTGCTAAGACATAAAGTTTTCCTATACATGATATGATCTCTCAATTTAGGTTGCTTGTAAAAGTTGTGCTCACAAATTTATGCCCCATTAGTCCACACACTGAGATTACACTAGAGAGAGCTTACTTTTATGTATGCTATGGCCACTAGGGTATCCATTGACTTTCCACGTCATGTCATAGACATTACTCATCACTCTCACGCTGAAATAGAGCAAAATCTCCATTTTGGTAACTTGATCACTAAGTTAGCTATGAAAGCCAAAATTCCTCTTATGGACAATGAGCCTAAGATGAAGATGGTTGCCCTTATTTTCGTCTTAACAGTGGTCAAGTCTGAGGCTATCATTATTAAAAAGAGACATCAATCTATTGAGTCTGTTTGTTCACCTCCTGAGCCTTCCATATCTATTTCTCAAGTTCTTGAGAAAATCATCATTTTGTCTTAAAAGATTGATACATCTACTGCTAAATGGGAGGAGAGTCACTCCAAATTAGAGTAGCAAAAAGCAGTTGTACGCTTTGATTGTATATAAGTGAATGATAGATTGGTCCAACTCTCTTTAGATATGAAACAAGTCATGAAGAATGTGGCTGATTCGAATGATGAGCAATAGAATCTCATGGCTAAATTGTTGACAAAAAGGGAGAGAAAGATTGAGGGGGAGCAGCAACACCAACATAGGGGGAGTTGCAGCACCAATAGAAGAAATGAATTTATTGAATTTACCTTGTGTGCAGAAAATCTATTTTGTTGTCCTACTTTTATTTTCAGTTTTTCTTTTCATAAATATTTTGGTATGTTTGGCAAGGTTTTCATTAGAACTTGATTAACCTTAATAGTGTAGTTGAGTTTCTATGTTAATAAATGACTGTTAGAATCTTCTGCTTGTTTTTTGTTGGTCTGTTGTATGAAATGTTCACACGGAATTTACATTCATTAAGGTTTCATCACCAATCCACCAATCCACCAAAGGGGGAAATTGTAACTGTAAGAGTTTGGCTAGGACTAGGTGACTAAAATGATAAGGTTTATCCAATCATTGTGTTTGTGATTTTGGATGAATGTAAAATTTTTATTGACTTTATCTATAACAGTATTAAGTTTATCTGGAAGTCATTGATGTTGTTTAGATAAGTCAATTATGTAAAAATCGAGTCCATAAGGATCTGCACTCATCCAAAACATTAGCTTAATAGAAATCAGTTACTATAGAGAAGAATTATCGCGAAGTGTTAGCAATCCATCAGGAGAAGTTTTCATCACAGACTTTATCCGTCAACATAATTCTATCTCAACAGGAATTCTTTCCAAACTTTATATCTAAATGGATTTGATTTCATCACTTTGCTAGGATTTTCAGTTAGAGTTGATTGCGAGCATATTTCAAGTGCTTGAGAGAGAACTAATTTTTATCTTGTTTTCATCTCTCCTTGAGTGTGATCATGCTCCAAGTTTGGAGGATCATTGAATGGATTTCAACCAATGGAGTTCTAGGAGAAAAGCAAATATTTGAAGACCGCTAGAAGTTTTGGCTACTACTATGATGAAGACAAATTGATTGTTTGTCTGGTCAAGTAAGAGTAATAATTAGCAAAAGTCTTATAATTGAGAACTTACTTGTAATTTGATTTTCAAATAATAAAATTGACTTTCTGAATTTGATTGTCTCGTAAGGTTTTATCTTTATTAAATGGTTTTTTTTCGTAACTAATTGTTGTGTTATGCAAGTTTATTTATTTACTTTAACTATTTGATTGATTAAGTAATTACAAGATTGAGATCTGACCAATTTATTCAAGTGAGTGGGTAGACATTTTTGTAAATTCATAGGGGTACATTGGAAATTTCACCCAACGATGATGACATTTTAGTCTTGTCATAGTTGGTGAGAAATGTAGATTTCTAGGTATGTTAGAGAGCATTGATTGTATGCATTGGAAGTGAGAGAACTCCCAACTGCTTGGCATGACATATACTCTAGTCATATTTACCAACCAAGAATTATTTTAAGAATAGTAGCTTCTTACAATCTATGCATTTGACATGGTTTTTTTTTTTTTTTTTGGATTATCAAAATCTTCATAATAATATAAAGGTGCTTAATAGATCATTTATATTTTCTGACAAGAGCATACTCTAAGTGTCAATTACCCCATTAATGGTCATAACTCTGCAATGGGGGTACTATCTTGCTTATGACATTTATTTATAATGGGAAACATTTGTTAAAATCATCGAAATTCCCCAAGAAAACAAGAAAAAAATACTTTGTTGCAGTCCAAAAATCCACAAGAAAGGATGTGGAGCATGCTTTTAGTATACTTCAAACATATGTTGCTATAATTCATAGACCTGCAAGTATTTTCACATTAAAACACTCAACGACATTATAATGATGCATAATTTTACATAATATAATTAGAGGTGTAAATAGTCTGGTCTGGTCTGGGAAAGCTATAGACTGGTTCCATTCGGTCTAAAAATTTTCCCACCTTGTACCGGACCGAACTCCTATTCGGTCCATACCAGTCTAGTCTAATTCGGATCAGGTTCGGTCTAGGAGCACCTGATATGATTTAATGGACTAATTTTAGCCCAAAATCTTGCAATGATTAAATCTATTTTTCTGCCCAAATTTAATTATTCAGCCCAATTTACATATTTATCATATATTTAAGCTAAAAAATATTAAAAAAAACTTACTCTTAAAAAAAATGGTAACAAAAAAATAATCTAAATAAAAAAGTAGAAAAAAAATAATTAAATAGAGGATTCATATTAATTAATCAATGATATTAATGATCGTAATTCATATATAGTTAAAAACTATATATGAATATTTTTAATTGCTACAAGCCTACATGTAATCATAAGAAGAATAATTACTAATTAGTTAATATTTAAAAGTAATTTAGTAATATCAATGTAGATGTTAGTAAATAGTAATTACTAATTAGTTAATAATGATTTAGTGATATATCATAGATTGGTTAACTATAACTTATAAGTAATAAGTGTATTATTATTATTTAATATATAATATACTATTACCCTATATATTACTAATACTCTATATAGATATACAATAGTTTATATTTTTATACTACAACTATTATAATATGTTAATATTATAAGAGTATATATTATATATTAATATATTATATTATAACTCTTAATATATATTAATAGTAATATTAATATTATATGCTATTACTTATAGGATATATCATATATATAAAATATATATTTTTTAATTGTGGTATTTGGTCTGGTCCGGTTTGGTCTAGGAGGAGAAATCCCTTAGACAGGGACTGGACCGAAAAAATTCGATCCTTAAAAAAATGGACTGGACCAGACCATATCATACCTAGGTCCGGTCCAGTTTGGTTTGGGACAGTTAGTCTGGTCCAATCCATTAGTCCAGACCAGAATTCTTACATCCTTAAATATAATCATTAAAGATATTATGTAAATCCAAAGGCATATCATTTATTCTGTATGAGTAATGTAGTGCCTCAATAGCAAGATAACGTAAAAGATTGAAAAGTAAAATACAAGCATACAATGATATTGTTGAGTATACTTGAAGCTGCTGGCGTTTTATGATCCAAACTATATTTTAATTTCCATTTGATTGTTGTAAATTTGTATAAATTTATGATTTTCGTAAGGTTTAGGAGAGTTTTGAGATTTTCTTAGTTGAAACAGTTGCATTTGGCAATTGGAAAGTACTTCAAGTATTCTCAAATATTTCACTACTATTTATTTCTCTATTATTACTTTTTGCATACTTTTATTATTATTAATTAATTTTTCACTATTATTCAATATTTTATTATTACTTTTCACCTATTTTTTACTATTATTCACAACTCTTCTCAACACTTCTCAAAATCCAAACCGTATTGATAAAAAATCTCGTAGGCGGGTGTTTACTTATTTTGGATTCCATGGGAAAGGTTTGCCATGGCCTGGGTAGATAAGGAGAGTAAAATTAGATAAAAATTTTATAAATAATAATAAAATAATTTGTGAATAATAATAAAATAATTTGAGTTGAATATTTTTTGAATTTTGGAAAACGAGAGAGAACAAATTGAATAAAAAATATTATAAAAATTAAGATATTGTAAAAATATAGTTTGATAATATTATTTTTGTTTGAAGATTTGAAAAGGTTGGAATATTTTTTATTTTTTATTTTTTATTTGAAAAAATTTTAATGATTATTTTGAAAAAGTTGTAAGAATTAGTTTAAAAATCTTATATTTAAATTATGTTTAAAAATAAGATAAGATAAGATGAGATGAAATGAGAATTTTGTATTTTATCTTAAGTCCCAAACATGCCCTGAATGAACAAAAAATCTCCTAAATCTTTAACAAATTTACAGCAATCAAATGGAATGAACTGATCCTCCAAATCAGAAATTTCGAGAGATAATTTTTTTAGAAAAACAAACGAGCGAGAGAAAAAAAGAAAAATAAATAAAAAAGAGGCGATGACGACATGGCTTACCAGGAGGCATTCCGTTGTAGTTGTTGGATTGGCCGAAATGGTAGAGCTTCGTGCTTTTAGAATTTGGCTGGAATGTTTTTCTTCGTGTGCGGGATGAATATCAGGCGGGAAGAATAATCTTTTATGCCCAAATAAGATTTGGCCAATAAAAATAATGGTAGTTAAAAATACTGTAGATATATTAAATCTATTGTAGTTAGTTTTATGCAAACTAGCTAAACTTTAGCTCAAATTTAGTTAAGTTGATTCCACTACTAGTTCTCTAATAACATGAAGACGTGAATAAATAAAAAATAAAAAATAAATAAAAACAATATAGAATCTTCTTCTCCTTACGTACAAGTTCAGCTATCAGTATATTGCATATTATTTCACGTAACTTCTCAAGTTCAACATTTAGCCCATTTGTTTCACACGGCTTCTCATTTGTGTCCAGCGACGGAGCTATTAAGGGGTATGGCCCCCCAACCCTTTAGTATATAGGATGATTTTTTTTTTTAATGAGATTTAATTTTTTTAATGATAATTTAATACATATTAATCCTAATCTATATATTAATTTTGAAGAAAATAATATATATTAATTCTTTATGATTTAACAGATGATATTAATGTTATTTTATGTTAGCCCACTCTTTAAAAATTATCTAAAAATAGAATAAAAAATATTTTAGAAAAAATCTTCTCTTCGGCCAGTTTATTATTCCAACTCCACACACCGTAACATGACAAATCTAGTTTAGTTGCCACGTCACGGCTTTTCACTCATTGCTCGAATATACTCCTAATGCAAACCCCATGTCTTCTCCTACACGCAAAATGTAGAAAGGCTGAGGAGTTGTAGCAAAATCGATCTTTTAAGTTGATCTTTTCTTACCTCACTTGTGTTTGTCTATTCTTCCTTAGAGCATTCGTAGCCATGAATGATTTTAGTAGGCCTGTTCAATGTGAGTCTTTTGTTTCTTTTTACTGGTATGAGAAAAAAACTTATATTTTCTTTTATTCCGGTTCCTTAGAGTTCACTAGTTTGAATATTTTGGGATTTTTTTTTTCTGTTCATACCAAATTTGTATGAAAATCATGGTTTGCTTTTTCTTCTTAGAGATTTTGAAACAAATGGTTGTTGGAAGTTAGTTTTATCTCAAACTTATGAGATAAGCTGACTCCATATGCTAGAAAATAGTCGTAGAAGTAACCATTAGAGTGGGAGTTCTATTTCAAAGCTCGGTGATGAAAGCTTCAGCTATGTATTGTGAGAGAATAGCGTGGTTTGCTTGCATTAGCCACCCACCCCAAGTTTTGGGTTTTAATCACTAGAAGACGTAGAAGATTCAACAGATCCAATTTCTATTTGCCTTTGTTGTAAAATCTTGAGTAATTAACCAAAATATATGACCAGATTTAAACAATCTTTATTAGAGTTTCGAAAAACTTTTCCAAACTTGATCAGAAAGGTTTTAAAACAAGAAAAACACAAATAACAATAAAAATAAAGATAAAAAATGTAAAGAGAAATCAATACACAAGATTAAATGTGGTTCGGCCCTAATGGCCTACATCCACAGTAGGAACAACCCTATGAGAACCTTTATTAAAGACGATAAAGAGTTATAAAAAAATCAAACCTCAGCTTTCACAATAACATCGTCGAAAAAGCCCAAGAAAAGCAAAACTCTAACCCTAGCAAAACGCCAGAGCACCTTCAACCCTTCTCTTTCTCTCTCTCTCTCTCTCTCTCTCTCTCTCTCTCTCTCTCTCTCTCTCTCTTTCTCTCTCTCTTCGATATTACAAAATGAAATCTGATCTAAACAGTAACCATTGCAATGCATTTATATAAGCCGAAATACAAAGACATAAATGCCCTTAATGAAACCCTAATTTATTCGGCTCATTACATAATATTAACCGTTGGGTCTGAAGAAACAATTGATGCATCATTGGCTGGATCTCTTAACATATGTCGCCATCTTAGCTTGACACTTGTAACAAATTTCCACCTTGTCAAGCTTGTCTCCATTACAGTGTTCCTCTTCTCCTAATGTTGTTCATGCTTGTTCCCCTTAATGGGTACTAACAATTTTCTAGGTTTATTAAGTTCAAACAATGTTCAAACTTAATTTTAGGTACTGCCTTAGTCATAATATCAGAGGGATTGTCCTCTGTAGGTATTTTCTTCACCTCTATTTCACCAACAACAATAATATCCCTGACAAAATGAAACCTAACATCAATATGCTTGGACCTATAATGAAATACCTGATTTTTAGCAAGGTGAATAGCACTTTGATTGTCACAGTGAACTGTGATAGTCCCACTATATATCTCTAACTCATTTGAAAGCCCTTTCAACCGTATGGCTTCCTTAAAAGCCTCTGTCATGATCATATACTCAACTTCTGTAGCTTAAAGCTACCACATATTGCATGTTAGATTTTCAATTGACAGACCTACCCAGAAAAGAGAACACCATACCAGTTAAAGATTTCCTGATATCAATATTACTAGCATAATCAGAATCTATATATCCATTTAAGCCTATTTCAGTTTTCACAGTTTTTCCAAAAATTAATCCCAACTGTTTTGTACCAGATAAATATTGAAAAATCTGTTTTATAGCATACCAATGTAGTTTTCCACGTGTACTCATAAACCTACTTACTAGACTAACAATAAAAGTTAGATTAAGTCTAGAGCATACCATAGCATACATAATGCTTCTAACCATATTGACGGGTCTAAAAAACGCTTCCAAGTGTAGAAGTGTCAAGTTGTATTTAAGGAATGGTCTAGGATCGTATTCCACAGGGACAAGGGATTATCAAAGTATTTGTGGAATTCTAATATAAAAAAAAGTATGTGTCGAAAATAAAAGAAAATGAAATGTGAGAAATGTTTTTGTGATTTTCCTTTTTCTTATTTATGTATAAGAACTGAGAGAGTGATATCAAATAAAATGAAAAGATCTCTGAGATTTACTAACAAAATTAACACTATCCTTAACTAAAAAAATAACTAGAATATAAACTAGAGATGAAATTGTTTTGACTATTAAATGAGCAAACTAATAAACACTTGGGTTGGGAGCGGAACTTTCCTGTCTCATTTTCCAGCTAATATCTCAACGAACAAGTTATGCAACATTCCCCCAAAGGATTTACTGTCATACTAGCTGCAACACGTTAACAAGCAAAGGGAGAAAGCCCTGATATTTCTCAAGCATTTGTTGTGCCTTACGTCGACAACAAATTAAGAAAGAAAAAAACAAGACAGCAATCTGTTATTAAATCGAATCTAGCTATCCAGAAGATAAATTTAACATTTAACACCGAAATATCACATTAAACTAGAATCTAAGACAAATCAAGTCTCACTCCACAACCCAAGCTTCAGATTTAGCTACACATAGTATTTCTAACAAGTGAAATAAGCGCAAATAACTCCATAATAGATGTTGAGAAAATACCCAAACAAAGTAAACCCTAGAATGCGAAAATCCGTCTCCAACAGAACAAGAAGAAAAGATAATGGAATCTGGAAAAACACCGACCCCTAACCTGGAATCTTCTCCCACTTTTATACCCCCAGGCACACCATTTCTTCTCTCACCAAGCCGTTAAACCCATCGTGCGCGTACGGCCTCTTTCTCTTCTCTCCCTTCTCGCGTCGCTTGGCTTTGTTGCTGTCTCATAATCGCATAAGTTTGTTTTCCTTAGGTAAACCTCTAAAGCGCGTCGGATCCTGGGCTTATAGGTGGGCTTCACATGTCGGCAATCCCTCACAACAAACCACGCTTAAATGAAAAGTATGGGACGTGGGCCTTAGTTGCAAGTAACGGACATGGATTTGTAATGTGCCTTGAGTCTCAATTATGGACTTGTGGGCCACCTGCAATGAGTCATTCATAATTTTGAATTAATCTAGTTGTTAACCAATCCAAATAGCATTACCCCACAGTTAGGAGTAAAATACTATTTCACATTTCAAAATTAATTAATTCACATTTCTTAATTAATACTCTTATTTTAACACATGAAATTCATTTAACCCAATGAATTAAGAGTATTAATTAAGCATAAATGCCCATTTATCACATACTAGCATAAGAAATCTTATTCATAAACAATATTTTATCTTCACTTTCAGGACATTATTTAATGGACAATTTTGTATGTTGTGCAACAGGGACAGAAACAGGTTTAATATTACTCATTCCAAATCTGTGTAATGCTTTTGAAATGTAAGATTTTTTAGATAAATAGAGTAGGTGTTTATCCCTTTCTCTAGTTATCTCCATGCCAAGAATCCTTTAGCAGGGCCTAACTTTTTCATTTCGAATTCAGATTTAAACATGACTTTAACTTAACTTAACATAATCAAATCCTTACAAACAATTAACATGTCATCCACATACAACAGTAAGTATACATGACAATCATCACATTGCTTAAAGTAAACACAGCTGTCATAATTGCTTCTGCAGAAATTATTTTCAATCATGTGTGAGTCAAATGTCTTATACCATTGTCTAGGAGATTGTTTTAGGCCATACAGAGATTTCTTTAATAAACATACATAATTCCTATTCATTTCTATCTCAAAGTCCTCGGGTGGTTGCATGTATATGGTTTCCTCTAAGTTTCCATGCAAAAAAAAATTGTTTTAACATCAAATTGTTCTAAATACAAGTCATTACAAGCAACAAAGGACAATAGAAGTCTGATTGAACTATGCCTCACAACAGGGGAAAATATTTCATTATAATCCACCCATTCCCTTTATGTTAATCCTCTTGCCACTAGCCTAACTTTATACCTAAGTGGTTCGGCTCCAGGAATCCCTTCTTTCCTTTTAAAGATCCACTTGGATCTTACAAGTTTTAGATTCTTGGGTCTAGGCACCATTATCCATATTTTATTTTTGTTTAGAGACTGCATTTCTTCTTGCATTGCAAGAATCTACTTATTAGCCTCTTTACTGTCCATGGCCTCTTTAACAGTCCTAGGCTCCACCTCAATCTTTGTTTCAGCAACAGAGAGAGCAAAAGATGTCAAATTTCCTTCCCCATACCTTTGAGGAGGTTTTATGATCCTTCTCATCTTATTTCTTGTAAGAAGATAGGTTTTGCTAGGTCCAGGGGTTTCAAGTTCTGAGGTTTGAACCTCAGAATCTCCAACCTCTATTTCAAGACAGCTGTGAGAGGTGGAGGGATTCTCCATCTCAAATTGCATGTCACTGGGTTTAGATAGCTCAGTAACATCATTTGATTTTTCTGGTTTAGCCCAAGTAGCAGTTTTATGGAACACTGCATCTCTACTAATTATGCTTTTTTGTTTTCCAGGTTCAGGAACTTAGAGTTTGTAACCCTTAACACATTCTAGATAACCTACAAAATACATTTAATAGCCCTAGGTTCCAGCTTATCTGTTTGAGTGTGAGCATAGGCTATACAACCAAATTCCCTTAAATGTTGGTAGCTTGGGAGTTTACCAGACCAAATCTCTTGGGGAGTCTCAAAGTTTAAAACAGATGAGGGACACCTATTGATAAGATACACTGCTCTTGCTACAGTCTCTGCCCATAAAATTATGGGCAGACCGAAGGTGGATAGCATGCATCTCACTCGTTCAACAATTGTTCTATTCATCCTTTCTGCCAACCTATTCTGTTGGGGAGTTTCCCTGACAGTTTTATGCCTAGTTATTCCCCCAGTTTTGAAAAAGTCAGAAAATTCATTAAACAAATATTCTAAACCATTGTCTGTTCTTAAAGTTTTGACCTTTCTGCCAACATGAGTTTCAACCAGTGTTTTCCATTGTTTAAACTTTTCAAAAGTATCACTTTTATGTTTTAAAACATAAACCCATACTTTCCTAGAGAAATCATCTATTATTGACAGAAAATACCTTGAACTACCATGAGAATTAACCTTGGCAAGTTCTCATAAATCTGAATGTATGTAATCAAGGGTTGGTTTAGTGGTGTGTGTGGACCTTTTAAAACTGACTCTGGTAGACTTTTCCAAGACACACTCCTCACAGAATGGAAGGTCTTCAAGTTTCCTATTCCCAAGAAGCCCTTGTTTTTCCAGTTCTTTTAGGCTTTGTTCACTAACGTGCCCTAGTCTCTTGTGCCGCAAAGAAACCTGATTTTCTCCCCTATGAGTGATAGGTGAAGCCTCACCTATCACTGTCTTACCTACCAAGGTGTACAACCCATTCTTTAACACCTATTTCATCATTACAAGTGAGTCTCTACACACTCTATGACTGCCCCTTCAGACTTGAAGGAATATCCAGTCTTATCTAGGCTGCCGAAAGAAATTAGGTTATCTTCAACTCAGGTATGTACCTCACATCTTTTAATACCTTCTCTATCCCATCATGCATTAACAGTCTCACAGTTCCAATCCCCTGTATTTTACAAGACTTGTTGTTATCTAGGATCACATGACCCCCATCTAGACTTGTAAAGTCTCAAATCAATTCTTTAGAGGACACATATGGAATGAAAACCCTAAATCCAGAATCCATTCCTTACTAGGGTCTGTGTCAGAGACATTCAAGACCTTAGAACTCTTATATCGATCTAACACTACATCTGTCTTACCAGCAGAGTCTTTAATGGTGGCATTAGCTGTTTGTTTTATTTCAGGATAGTCCATTTCAAAGTGTCATTCTTTGTGACAGGCAAAGCACTTTAAAGTTTTGGCCTTGGATTTTGATCTGGACTTCTTGCTCTTTCCTTTCTTGTCCCTTTTCTTAGTCCTACCTCTAACATTTAAACTTTCCCTTGCCTCTTGTTTGGACTTAGACTTGGTATACAATTCTCTTGAGTGCAATACATATTGCACTTCTTCTAATGTTAGGCTCTCCCTCTCATACATCATTGTTTCTTTAAGGTTATTCTAGATAGAGTCTAGTGAACTTAATAAAAGAATTGCTTGGTCCTCATCATCTATACTAATATCAATATTAGCAAGATCCAAAAGAATTTTGTTAAATTCATCCAAATGTTCATCAATAGATGTCCTAGGGTTTATTTTAAAAATATAGAGTTTTGTTTTCTTGAGGAATCTGTTTGTTAGAGACTTTGTCATGTACAAACTCTCTAGTTTTAACTAGACTCTGGTTGCATTCTCTTCATTGGCAACTTCCCTAAGGACTTTATCTCTTAGGGATAAGATAATGGCATTATGTACCTTTTTGTAGGATCTCGGGCTTCACTTTCTCAGAGGGGGGAGAAGATATTTTCCCTTCCTGAGAAGTGATTCTGCCCTTCTTGTATCCAAGAAGGGCATCTTGATCCTCCATAAGCCAAAATTGTTTTTGCTCGTGAACTTTTCCAACTCAAACTTAGCAGTCCCCATTAAAACCTAACTCTAAATACCACTTGTTATAAAATATTGGGTTATTAACCAAAATATATGACCAGATTTAAACAATCTTTATTAGAGTTTCGAAAAACTTTTCCAAACTTGATCAAAAAGGTTTTAAAACAAGCAGAAAACAAATAATAAGAAAAATAAAGTTAAAAAACATAAAGAGAAATCAATACACAAGATTTAACGTGGTTCGGCCCTAATGACCTATATCCACAGCAGGAACAGCCCTATGAGAACCTTTATTAAAAACGATAACGAGTTACAAAGAGATCAAATCTCAGCTTTCGAAATAACATCACCGAAAAAGTCCAAGAAAAGCAAAACCCTAACCCTAGCAAATCGCCAGAGCACCTTCGGCCCTTCTCTCTCTCTCTCTCTCTTCGATATTACAAAATGAAATCTGATCTAAACAGTAACCATCGCAATGCATTTATACAAGCCGAAATACAAAGACATAAATGCCCTTAATGAAATCCTAATTCATCCGACTTATTACATAATATTAGCCGTTGGATCTTAAGAAACAATTGATGCATCATTGTCTGGATCTCTTAACATATGTCGTCATCTTAGCTTGACATTTGCAACAGCCTTCAATTAGAATTTTGTGAAGATATTAGTCGAGAGGGTTGAAGAAGGACGGAGACCTCTGAGAAATTCGAACACATTGATTTGGGGAAATAAATTGGGAATAGATTTCAGTAAAATGCATTTTAAAAATAAAAACATAAAAAAAAGCCACGTAGGCACAGTGTGTGGTGTTGGCTATGCCGGAGGCTTGAGTATAAAAGAATTCAATATTTTATTATAATTTAATTTTACTTAATCCCACTAAATTAAATTCCTAATTCCACCACTTCGTGTCAATTAGGAATTACTTCTTCATGATTTCTTAGCAAACAAAGTAGATGGGTCCAAAGTCCAAAGAGCCATCTTACCAAAAGATTATAGCACACCGAGACAAATATATTGGGTTTTTGATATTCAAGTGAAGAACGCATTTTCTTCATTTATTATGAATTTTTGTTGACAAAATCTTCAAAAACTTTTAGGTATTATACTTTGCACGTGCATTTTCGTCTGTGATCTCAAGAGATTCGTGGCATAATTGCATAAACAAATCACTTTTAGGGCAATAAAAATAAAATCATATATAGCTATAAATATATTAGAAGTGAGTAGGAGAGGAAGCGATGGAGAATCGGAGATAAAGAACGGCATACAAGAGAGAGGTAGAACGCTTTCTCCCGACTAACAATTTGCTTATGAAGCTCGTGGGCGAGGTTCTGAATACATATCAGGTTGTGTTTTAAAAGAGAGTAAATTTGACATTTCACTGTCGTGCTATAGAAGTGTGTTTACATAATTTTTGTTAAATTTTGTAGTGTCTCTCACTTTAGATTTTTAAATATTTTACATATTATACTATTATTTCATTATATAAGATATAATACATTTATTATTATTATTATTGAATAATCTTTAATTAAATGATTTTTTATTATTTAATGATGACTATACATCTTAAATAGTAAAATGAAAATAAGATAAAATTGGAATGTATAACATTAGTCATAAATCAAAAATTGGATAAATAATCAAGATTAATGTTGACAAATAAATAGACTAATGTGTTATTTGTGTCCATTATGCAATTCTTTTGTGGACATTTTATGCTCCTTTAAACGACGTAATTAGTTTCCAAAAACTGAAAAAAATAAAAAATAAAAACAAAGAAAACACTTTTGGGCTTTGCTTTGGTATACGTATGCCTATACGGTGCCGTAGCTCACGTTGCTAAATTGCTAATGAATTTTACTTGCTATAAACTCCGCGGTTTTGCGGTGAACTATAGAGCTGCACTGCACAAGATCGACTTCCTCTACGGCGTCAATTCCTGGCTATCCATTTATCGCCGGCAGCACTCTCTCCGGATCGGTGAACTTCTCTCTTTCGCTCTTTCTCTCTCTCTCTCTCTCTCTCTATGTCGAACTTGATATGATAAGCTCCATTCTGTCTCTTGAGAAAACTAACGAAAAGAAAGGAGACTTAGAAATTGAGTATTATATATTTTCTCTTGTAGGAAATGATGAATAAAAAGCTCAAAAGCGAGTATTTTAAAACTTTTAGCACGGTGTTTATTTATTTATTAGTTAGAATTAAATGATGGGAGCTATGCGTAAGAGAGAGATGCCTGTGGCTGGACAATATGTTAAAGAGGCATTGTAGATTTAAGCCCTTGTATTCCATCCGATGTGAGAAACATAGAATACTAACCTTCAGGGTCATTATCCGATCTTAAGTTGATTTCCCACCTCAAATTTTGGTGGTGTTAGTTTTATGCATAATTGTGCCAATCAGATAGTCGAGAAGGAATTTAAATGATAGTGGGGGCAAAAGCCCGGACAAACAACGAAACTCTCAGTCCCCATTCATCGATATGGTTTACCTTTGAGAAATTGAGTCCATAATGTCACTTGAAAAAGTCCAGTTTTGTTTAAATGAAAAGTTTCATCTTGGGTCTCTGAAGCTTGGAGACAGCTATTCGATGATTTACAATGTTCAAAAAAAAAATAATGAAGATTTTAAGCCATAAGATTAACAATCAAAAGAAAGAATTGTCACTTCTCGGAATAACTCTCTGAATTTTTGAAGGTAAAATAACTTATCTAGCAGTTGTTTGTCAGCTAAAGTACTTCATCGGTAATATTTTCAATACTAACGGGCTGAAAAATAAAATATGATCTGGCTGAAGCAGTTATTTTCTTTTAAATCATCTGTGCCTAACACCATCTTTTGCAGTCATTTCATCAACAGGGTTGCCTTCCGCTCACATATACCTCTGTTAGCTTGCCATGGCTTCCATTGATCCCTCACTTGCTTTGGAGATTTTAGGTACCTAATTTTCGTTTTCATTATCATAAGCTCTCTATATTGGTTGTCTCTTATTCTTCTTTCTCCTCTGCCAGTTAGGGGACCAGAAGGGTTTTGTCTCTGGAACGGACCCCCATTCAGCAATGGTCAACCTGGTATCAAGATTGAAAAGGTTCCTTGCAGTAATGCAAAGTTCAGTGAAGATGGATCCAGACTCATGGTGATGAAATCTGATTCTATGATTAGCATCTATGACTGCAGAAGCTCCAAAGAAATCAGATCTTTTCAAGTCCCCAATGTAGCTGCAGCCAACTTGTCCCCATGTGGGAAATTTTTTCAAACCTTTCAAAAATCCTCGACTCCACAGGACAAAAATGTGAATTTATGGAAGATTGAGACTGGTGATTCTGTTTATAACCACTTTCAGAAAAACATGACAACAGCCACATGGTACACCTAGTAGAGTTTATTGGACTAATTTTTTACTATTTCCTCTTGAAAAATTATACTGTATGAGTTAATTTTACTATTAGGCCTAATAAAGCAATTAAGGTCCGTTTTCTGGTAAAACAGAGCGTGTGCCTGTTTTGAGGTCCTTGTTTTGAAAAGTAATTTCAATTGTTAATTGTTCTGCCCTTCAGGCCCTCAATTCGATTTAGCTCTGATGAAGCTGTTGCATGTCGACTGGCAACTAATGAGATCCAATTTTTTGATGCTCAAGATTTCTCCAAAGGAGTTGTCTATAGGCTAAGAGTTCCTGGAGTGGCAGCAATTGAGCTTTCTAAGGCACCTGGGTCCCATGTGGCAGTGTTTGTCCCAGAATCTAAGGTTTGTGCTCTGTAGGCCTAGACTGATTTTGTGGGCTGTTTTCTTTTTTCTTGATATATGAAGAGATAACTTGGATTTTCTTTTTCTGATAAGTAAATTGATAACTTGGAGTTGCATGAGAATGAGTTCAATTGTGTCCTAAGTGTATAGTATTTTACGTGGTTGCAGACCGGAGATACTGGATTCCCCTTGCCACCCTACAAACCGTGAACCAAACTGTGAACTGGGGCATGCATCCTATTTTGTGATACTGCCTTATTCCATTTTTCAATAACTGGGGATCTTGAAACACTGAGTTGATAGGGATGGAATAGTTGGTGAAATTTTTATAAATATAAGGGAAAGCTGCAGAACAAGAGATATACACTTGTCTTAGATATTTTTTATTTTATATACATAAAGTGTGTTGATATAAACGTATAAAAATCGCATAAGCAACCTGAATAAGCTGTTGATGCAAACCACAACCTAAAATAACAAAGCGACTAAGCTAGCCTGAATGTAGTGTACTACTGTGTACCAGGTGTAGGAGCTATCACATCTCCATACCTGTACGACAAACTCTAGTATGACATGTACTTGGCAACTTTGTTGCATGCCAGGGTTTTCTATTTTTCTTTCCCATCTATTGGATCTTACCTATGTCATTATAGGAAAGAAAGTTTTGACTTATGTCTGCCTTTTGTCACAAGATAAATGAGATAATATTTGAAAGCTTGCTGGACCTTGTTTTTCGGGGTTGAGTTTATTATTTTGAAATCCTGAAAGAAAACAGCTCAGCATCTATCAAGTGTTTCAAATGCAGAAAATATTGAAAATTAAATTCACTTGAGTCAGTTATTTGAAAAACAAAAGGATTTGTCATGATAGTAATCATATGGCAATATGGTTAAAGCCAGGAGTGTCATATACAATTAATGATTTAATTGATTTGTCAATATGCCATGTATGGAGGTTCAGTACATCCAGTGGATGGCCTATCATTCATTTATACTAGTGTCAGATATGATTTCATTTACTGGTTACATAGCAAGCATCTGGAAATATAACTGATATTCAGCTTTCGTCTTTGAGGTTTTATTTCATTATCAATTTTTTGCATCCCATAAGAACGGGAACTGAACTGTATGAGATCCAATCCCCCATTGTTCCTCAGTAGCTCAATGGTAGAGTGGTTGGCTATCAACTGGCTGATCATAGTTTCAAATGCATGGTTTTGAATTATAGAAAGGTGAGGTATCCTCTAAGTTAAATACTCTATGTATGCAGGGGGTTCCTGCCAGCATCCAGATATTTTCCTGTGGAAAAGATTCACAAAGTCAACCCATTGCTCGTCGGAGTTTTTTCCGATGTTCAACAGTGCAATTAAATTGGAATCGTGGCTCATCTGGGCTTCTAGTTGTGGTGCAGTCTGATGTTGATAAAACCAACCAGAGTTACTATGGAGAATCAAAGCTAAACTACTTGACTACAGATGGAACATATGAAGGAGTTGTGTCTCTTCGTATGTTCTAAGTTTTACTATAAATCAAATAAGGGTTCTAACTGTCTCCATGCAACTGATCATTGATTAACCTGGCAGGTAAAGAGGGTCCTGTTCATGATGTTCAGTGGTCGTACTCTGGTTCAGAGTTTGCCGTTGTTTATGGATGTATCCTTTTTCTCTATTTCATTACTTAATTCAGAGGAGAGATTTCTAATGGTGAAAGAAACCGCGTTATATTAATTTGGATGAGCATAACCCATAGGCCATATCTCTTTATTCTTTACCCTTCAATGTTCCAGCTTGTGGTTTAGTTATCATCGATTGGCCCACCTTATATGGGTTTCTATTAATAATTTCTAGAAAGGTTCCTGGTGGTACAAAGTCAGTTATCCAGTTTTGCACCCCTCTACTGGTGATTCTCTAGTACTTAGCATCTGTTGATGGTGTTAGTGTCAATGCGACCGAACAAGGATTTTTTGAATTACTGAAAGATTTCCCTTTTCTTTATCTTGTATGGTTGTGGTTGTTAACGTGTTTGATGGGAATGCAATTGAAAAGGAAATGGGTTGTTTTTTATTGATTTGTTTTTCTTGTTACCTGTTCTGATACCTTGTTTTCTTGGTTGTTGGCATTGTTGTTGCATTTATCCTTGACTAATTTTAGTTATGCCTGCTAGAGCAACTGTGTTTGACAAGAAGTGTAATCCTCTGCTTGAGCTTGGAACAGGCCCTTACAATACTATCCGCTGGAACCCGAAAGGGAAATGTATCCTACACTGAAAAAAAATTGATCTCCTTTTTTGGTGAATGCATTAGAAATTTATATATCTATTTTTTGGGTTTGAAATAGTTCTTGATGGTATATATTTTTCTAGAAAAAAGAAAAGAAAAGAAAAGAAAAGAAAAGAAGATACCTTTCAAATCTGTCGCCTTAATTCTCTTGCTTGCAGTTCTATGTTTGGCGGGCTTCGGTAACTTACCTGGTGACATGGTATGTAATTTAGATGGTTTCTACTCTACTGTTATTACAGTTGTCTTTTGAAAAGCGGTCACTACCTAGTGCTGGTCCCACTCAAGTGGGGTACTTGGAGGCATGGCTGGGATATGGTCTTACTCAGCAATTTTTGTATGGAGTGGCTCCTTTCAGGACTGTATATGCACACTTGTGCTTGACAGCAAGGGAATTTTTACTGTTGGAGCAGAATACTGTAGTCTTGGTGATTAGAGGGGACAAAAAAGAATTAAAAAAGAGTACTAATTTTTCTTTTTTCTTTTTTCTTTTTCTTTTTCCTTTCCATAACTTGCAACTCTCATCCTTCTAAATAACATAAATCGGCCATGATTTCTTCCCTGTAATGGTAAAATATTCTAAAACAGATTTTTTTTAATCATTGATTGACATAATATGTTAATTTTTTTAGAATTTTTTTTGGTCAATAGGTATTTCGTGTCCTCGTTTGATAATTGTTGGACAGATATTTCAATACTTTTTCTGGGATATTATCATTAGTGGCATTTGAGACGAAGAACCTATGGCTGATACTTCTACCATATCTATCTTGCTTATTTCCCAACTTGTGCTTTCTTCAGCTTTTTCTCCCTCTTTGAGATTACTTTATTTATTTATTGAGAAATCGAAGGAAAAAGTTGAAATTTAGAGTCGCTTCTACTGGCACTCTCATATGCATCTAAGGATTCTTTTTCTTTTTCTTATTCTTTTTTGTCCACACAGAGAGAGAGAGAGAGAGAGAGAGAGGACTTATCATATATTGGTTGTAATCTCAGAGTTCATATATGAACTTGTTTACCCTATAGGCATTTTGGGACTACACAGAGAAAAAGCAGCTTGGAACAACTAAGGCTGAATGGTCTGTTACAAGTGAGTGGTCTCCAGATGGCCGGTATTTCATGACTGCAACAACGGCTCCAAGACTACAAGTTGACAATGGGTATGTTAATCTTTATTACTGTGTCAATGTGTTGGGAGAAGGCCTAGTTCGTTAATAGATACATGCCATTAAATGGTGCATACTACCCAGGCATGCTTCCCACATGTTTATATGGAACTGTTAGTTTGAAGGCTTAATAATGGCTGATCAAGAGCACCTTGTCCAAGTAAATTCCATTCTCCTAATTTTTTTATTTTAATTTTATTAATAAGAGCAATTTTATTCCAAACAAATAGGCATACCAAGTACACAGGTAGTATACAAGTGAGAACACCTATTTATTGGCTAAAACAGAAAACTACAACAGAACATTACATTCAGTCCTATTCCTAACAAGATTCTTCCCCCAAAAACTAAGAGTACAAAGAAAGAAATCCCTAAAATCCCCTGGAGAGCATTCACCATTATCAAAGCACCTCCTGTTCCTTTCTAACCATAAGCACCAGAAGAGGCACAGCGGGATCATCTTTATTGCAGCAGAGTTATTTTTTCTCCCCTCAAAACCTGGCCAGCAAGCAAAGAAATCCACCACATGCAAATGCATCACCCATAAAATGCTAACCCAAGAAAAATCTTGATCCACAACGATGTCGCCACCCTACAATGAAGGAAAAGATGATCAATCGATTCGCCATCCTTCTTACACAAGAAACGCCAGCCAAACCTCTCTTTCTCAAGTTGCCAGAGGTTAAAATTTTCCAAGGACAACAACCAACAGGAAAAAGCAACCTTACTAGGCACCTTGACTTTCCAAATACTTTTCCACGGAAAATCTATGCCCCCATGATTAGTTAATGCCTTGTAAAATGATCTCACCAAGAATTTGTGATTAACTGTGTGCGCCCACAGCAAACTTTCCTCCTTGTTCAGATCAGGTTTCAGCCCATATAATCTTCTTAATAAATCTGAAACTTTGCAAACTTCCCAATCCACACATCTCTAGAAAACTCCAAATTCCAGCGAATCATATTACTAGAGAAATGAAAGAAATCAGCTACTGCAGCCCATTAATCTTTAGCATCCTGAAAAGATTTGGGAAAACGATCTTAAGAGGTTTAATCCCCACACCAAATGTCATGCCAAAAATAGATCTTTGTCCCTTTTCCTACTTTGAGTTTGGTATGCTTGACATAGTCCCCCCATCGCATCTGAATAGTCCCCCATCCCATCTAGATAGTCTTCCACAAACAACCCTGAATGCCATAAGAAGTATTAGTTGTTGATTTGCAGGAATAATTTTTTTCGTGGTGTTTAATATCAATTAGACAGTCTATCTTATATCGATTTGATTGTTCAATTTGGTGGTATTTTCCATGGATCATGAATAATTCCAATGAGAATATCCTTGCTGGTAGGTTACAGTTTTGACTTGTGGTACTTTAAATTCACATTTTGCTACTAAAGTTAATGATGCTTAAACTACTAGGTGACTCGGCACATTAGGCATTTGTTCCAAGTCTTGGCATAGCATGTAGGAAAGAAGTCCTTTGTGATTTGAAAGGAAGTGCCTACTATTTATGCTTGAAAAGCATCAAATGGAAGTAATATCGAAATGTATTTTTCCCGATTTCTGGTTTATATGCAAGCAATACTAATGGTAGCTGGGACTCTGCCTGATGATGTGATTATGAGAAACGTATTCTAAACGAACCACTTACTGATTTTCCTGTTCTTATTAAGGATTAAAATTTTCCACCACAATGGGTCCTTGTACTTCAAGAAGATGTTTGACAAGTTGTACCAGGTCAGTGTTGACCGTGAATGTTCTCCTATGTGCTTATAACTTTAAACTTATACCCCCTGATTATTTAAGGAAACTATCTATACAGGTCGATTGGAAACCAGAGTCACCTGATAAATATCCTGAAATTGTGGAACTCATCAAGTCTATTGACTCTTTAAAGGTTGAAGACACCAAACTACAAGGTTCTGTCTTGTATTTTTGAATCTAGATTTTTTTTTTTGGGGGGGTGGGTTTTTTGCTTGGATATGTTTTTTCAATTGCAGTCTAAATGATTTTCAGGACAAGGGTCAAAATCTTCCCAGGCCTCCACAAAAACCACCTCCAACAACCCTCCTGCACAGAAGAAACCTGCAGCATATCGTCCACCACATGCTAAGAATGCTGCTGCCGTTCAGGCTGAGGTATACACGAGCTACATTTGGTTTCTTTATTCTGAATTGTTTTGTTTGTTGGAACCAAATGCGAGACAGTCATTTAGATGTCTTTTGGCATTCATGGTTAGACCAAATATTTGTGTGCAGACACAACATACAAAAAGACGTTTTTTTGTTGATTGTGTATTTACCGAAGATAAGACATGTTTCCCACTGCTTAGATTGAGGTTTGGATTTTGTTAATTGCTATGCATGGTTCTCATAATATGATGTTTTTTTGTAATGACAGCTATTTGGGGAGAGTCCTCAAGAGTAAGTTCAATCCGTATTGGTCATTTGTTCTTTACATTCATGGTTTGGATTTCATTGTGAAATGCTAATGGATTGTTTGATTAATTTAGTGCAATGAGCAAGAATGCTTTGAGAAACAAGAAAAAAAGGGAGAAACAGAAGGAAAAAAAGGCTGCTGAGGCTGGTGGTGGTTCATAATTATATGCAGGAATGCTTTGAAAGGGCTACTAAATGCATCATATACATTTGATGCACTGAAGCATGACTTTGATACTTCTGGTGTGAATGCCGCTGCAGTAGATACTTCTTGATCAGGTTTCAGCGGGTATGGTTCTCGAGCGGGGTTCGGCTTAGAATTCTTGAACAATTTTGAGGTCAACAAAATAAAAGCATTCAACTATAATCGTGTATCCTTGTATGTGATGCTTACTTTGTCGTGCTGTTTTGGAGGAATTGTGATATTACTAAACGAGTCATAGATCTATTTATTTTAAGCAATATTGCTTATGGAAGAATTTTTCAGCATTCAACAGTATCAAAAGCAGGTCGATTAGTTTAGATTATAGCTGCATTTGGGACTACTAATTGAACCAAGCTCTTCATTAAATTTCTGAACATTTGAGCCAAAGCCGGATGCCATCCTATAAATTCTTCTCTTTGTTGAAAGCTTGCTCACCAATAATTTCTCTTTAATAAATACTTCCATAATAAAATCCGGTTTACATTCATTCGTCTTTCCAAAAGACTGCCCACTTCCCAATCCTCAATTAGCCAATTAAACATAATATGGTTGTGCACGATTCATTATCTTCGAAATAAGCATATGATATATGAAGATATGGCACTATCATCAAACAAAGAAGGTTTTGGCTAAAATTACTTGAAAATAAAAAAAGGCATAGGCATTCTTTTGCCAATCAGTTGTGGGAACTCGAGGGTATGGTGGACTTACTCCTTGATTTATGATTAATAAGCGTAGAATTTGTTAGATTTGTTTCAGAGTGGGATTGTCCTCTTCGATCGTGGTGGTCTTCACAGATTTTCCTGCTCTAAAAGATTGGAACAGGTTTCACTCTTTTGAGTAAGTTTAGGGATAGAATTCAAACATCAGAATATGAACTTCAAAAGTTCAGGGGTCATCTTTTGCTTTTAAGGCTTTAACAGAAATTGTAGCAATCTTATGATTCAATTTCACTTTAGAAACAAAGACTGATTATTGGCTATCTGGTAGGCTGAGCACTCTCATTAGATTGATTATTGTTAAAATATATTTTTAGTCAATATAACTCTTATTTTGACTTTTGATCATTCTATTTACATAATTCCTAGCATTTGAATGACTATTTTTTTAAAATATAACAATAAAATAATATAACTAACTTTTGATTTTGACTATTCACATCAAATTTCTAAATTAGATTATTTATTTATGAAGATATATAATAATGAGTAATTAATAATTAAAATTTTTTAATTATTTGTAATTATGAAATTAATTAATTTTATCATATTTGACTATTCTATCTATTATATATTAATTAATAATCATATTTTAATTAAATTATGAATTTTTAAAAAATTAATAATCATATTATATTTAAATTAAATTACTAATCGATATTTAAAAAAAATTATTTTTACTTATTTCTCATCCAACTATATTTTTTTTACTAACTTAATTTTCTTTACCCAAGACTATAGGAAGAGAGAGTAAAGTAAGAAAGAGAAAGAAAAAAAAAAGAATAAAATAAAGATTTGGCCATTGTCTTTAATTTGCCTTATTTGATATTTGATTTGTATTTACCATTCATATAAACCAAATTATGGGACTTTTGAACAATTCAATGTAGACTTAAAATGAGTTTTAATATCTAAATTCTTATTAAATTTGATTTTTAACTAATCTAATAAAAATATTCTAGATCAACTACAGTCACTGCATTCCTATCGGGGAAAGGACATCATGACATTAGTGCTAAGGATTTTCTTTTTTGTCCCAATTCTAATTTCTTTTGGTGCTGGTCGTCGAGCTTGCTTTCTGTGAAGACCCATAATATATAAAAGTGGTTATGTTGATGACAAAGGGTCAAGTCTACTGATACATACATCAAAGAAGGAAGTAGAAATAATTTCAAGTACTGATTTTGATTTTGACGGGTAATAAAGAGAGAAACTTCAACATCCAAACATTCAAGACAACTACAACCTTCAAATTTAAACCTCCAACTTGACAACATAATTTACCTGTAATATGAGAGTTTGTACATGAGGCAATTTAGCATAGTTGGAGTGGCTTGAGAATCGATGCGATACTGACCATAATGATGACTTCTGTTGCCATATTATCATTACAAAAGGCTTGAAGAGCTAAATAAATAAGGCATATGGAGCGAACTAGATGCTTACGGATCAAGCAGACACAAACTTGGTCCACTCCAATGCTAGTACAGCTAGCACGGCACCACAGACCACCCTGCAGAAAATATAATGAGAAAAAGGTGATCAGATTTTTGATCAGTCATATCATTAATATAATGAATGGCGAAATTGAAAGGGTGAAAGCTTACAGGCCAATAGAGACAACAAAGGTAACAGCAACTTTGAACATCTTCGGGGGAGAGAATCTTTTTGATGTAATACAGAAGAGCCACCACATGAATAAAAGCAACATGGCATAAAATGTACAAGGTCAAGTGTAAGAGAACAAATCCTAAGTTATGTCCCCCAAGTATATATTCCTTTCAAACTGTTCCGACTTCATGCCCCTTTCCTTTGTCCCCATAAATCTTTTCCACACTTGTAAGACCATGTTTGAAAATTCTGTTAACCTCCAAAGAAACACCATAGTGTTAAATATTGTGAAGTGTAGAAGAAAAGAAAGTGAAGATAAGGTATTTAAGAAAACACTCATGAAAGCAACAGATTTCAACCTTAATGCACTTCATTCATTTCAACTTTGTTTCTTACATTTGCACAGTCTCCTATTTATAGGCAATGTATAACAACCCTTCATTTCATAGACCAATTACCAAAAGACAGCTAGACATCTAGGATCCGTAGTTTGTTATTGGCAGAATATATTCCTTTGGCTTGTAGTGCTGTTGGTTCATTTAGCAGTGGCAGTGGCAGTGTGTGCTGCTGCAACAGAGTGAGTCTTAATACCCTTTGATTCGAGCGGCACATTGGCAAGTGTGAGGCTTGATCGCAACTGAATGAATCTTGATATTGAAAGAGGCTTGGTTAGAATGTCTGCAAGTTGATCCTTATTGGACAAAAAAGGAACTTGAAGCACTTTAGCTGCAACTCTCTCACGTACAAAGTGATAGTCCAGCTCAATGTGTTTAGTTCTAGCATGTAACACATGGTTGACAGATAAGTAAGTTGCACCTAGATTGTCACACCACAAGGTAGGAGGATTAGTGAGAAAAACACCAAGTTCTTTTAACAATGACTGAAGCCAAATGACCTCACAGGCCATGTTTTCCACAGACTTATATTCAGCTTCAGCCAATGAGCGAGCTTTTGTAGCTTGCTGTTTAGAACCTCATGAAATCAAATTAGATCCAAGACAAATGCAAAAACCTCCGATGGACTTCCTGTCATCAGGGCAGCTAGCCCAATCAACATTGGAGAAGGCCAAGATTTGAAGGGAGGAGGATTTGGAGAAGAACATACCTAAATGAGAGGTATTTTGAAAGTATATGAGGATACACTTGACAACTTGCCAGTGAGAATTTCGAGGGGAATGCATGTACTGGCAAACTTTGTTCACAGCGTAGGAGATGTCTGGACGAGTAAAGAAAAGGTATTGAAGACTCCCAACTACACTTTGGTAGAGTTGGGGGTCCTCAAAAGTAGAACCATCAAAGGCAGAAATTTTGGCCATGGTGGAGATGGGTGTGGAGACCGGCTTGCATTTGTTCATATTGGTTTTGATCAATAAATCAGTAACATATTTTGACTGAGAAAGAAAAAGACCATTGTGAACCCGAGTGACTTCTACCCCTAAAAAATAATTCAGAGATTCTAGATCTTTAACCGGAAAATATATACCCAATGAAACAATAAAATCTGAAATTAATTTAGGATTAGATCCAGTAACTAATATGTTATCAACATAAATTAAAATGTAGATGCAATCAGTTGAAGTATGAATTATGAACAAAGAATGATCGGATCGAGAAGCATGAAAACCCCAAGTAAGCATTTTATCAAATAATTTTGCAAACTAAGCCCGATGGGCCTGTTTCAAAGAGATTTTTTGAGCTCACAGACATGATGAGGATGATCTGGATGGACAAATCCTGGCAGTTGTCTCATGAAGACATCCTCCTCAAGGTCTCCGTGTAGGAAGATGTTTTGCACGTCCAGTTGATGCAACAGCCAGTTTGAAGTCACGGCAAGGGACATAAGTAAATGAATGGTTACCGACTTGACGATTGGGCTAAAGGTTTCAGAGAAGTCAACTTCGGGTTGTTGATGGAAGCCCTTGGCCACAATTGGGTTTTTCGACGTTCCAAGGTTCCATCAGCGTATCTCTTTGTCTTGAGAACCCACTTTGACCCAAGAATATTAAGATGAGGAGAGGGAGGGACCAAGGTTCAGGTTTGGTTTTGAAGCAAGGCATGAAATTTGGCTTCCATGGCAAATCGCCATTCAGGGTACCTGGAAGCTTTAGTAAATGAGAAAGGGTCCTTTGGTGGAGCAAGGTTGGAGGAAGGGGAGCGGGGTTAGAGGGTTGTAGCCGAAAGAGAAGGTTGAGGATTCGGCCAAAGGACAATACCATCAGATCGTTATTTGGGACGGGAGATATGATTTCGAGCTCGTGTAATCATAGGGTGAAGGGATGAAGCGTGGGTGCCCTCATTGAGACTGGAGGTATATGGCAAAATGATAAGAACCGAAGTAGGGCTAGGGATTGAAGAAGAATGGGTGTCGGCCGAAGTAGAAGAAGAAATACTAGGGTCCAACATGGACTGGGCCTGTGTAGCAAAAGGAAACTCTTTTTCATTGAAGATAACATCCCGGGAAATGTATATACGGCCTGATAGAACATGTAGGCATAAATAGCCTTTGTGATCAGTACTATATCCAACAAAGACACGTAATTTGAAACGTAAGTCAAGCTTGTGTCGATTATAGGGCCTTAGATTGGGCCAACATGATGATCCAAAAACCCTAAAGAATTTGTAATCGAGTGGACAGCCTATGAGAACTTCATATGGTGATTTATTATTGAGTATGGATGTGGGCATGCAATTTATGAAGAAAGTGGCGGTTTGAAAGGCTTGAGCCCAAAATTTATTAGGCATGGAAGCATGAGAGAGTAATGAGAGGCCGATTTCAACGATGTGACGATGTTGTCTCTCAATACTTCCATTTTGTTAATGAGAATATGGACATGTAACATGATGAATAATACCGTAATTTTGAAAGAGAGGACAGATGGATTGAAACTCACCCCCTTCATCCGATTGCATCGAAATGATGTTTGTGGAGAACACATTATGAGCATAAGGTATGAAAGCTTTTAAAATGGAAGAGACATTTGACTTACAGTGCATAGGAAAAAACCAAATATATTTAGAGTAATCATCTAGAATTGAAAAATAGTACTGACTAGAATTACTAGATAAAATTGGAGCAGGACCCCATACATCCATAAAAAGTAAATGAAAAGGCCCATTGGACTGATTAGAAGATGATGGGTGTGGCTGGGCATGGGCTTTAGCCAAGACGCAAGCTAGACAGAAGATAGACCCGTGAGTGTCAGTGGTGGTAGGAAGATGATGCTGCTGAATAGTGCGAGAGGTAGTCTTGGAAGAAGGGTGGCCCAGTCGTGCATGCCACTATTGAGGAATTGTTTGAGAAGTCAAAAAACTTGTAGGAGAGGTGGAGGAAAAAGTGGATAGTAGCTGAGAGGTGGATGGAAGGACGTAAAAACCATCTTCAACGAGACCCTTGAGGAGCACCGCCTGGGAAGCCGAATCCTTCACAAGAAAAAACATGTCATGAGATTCAAAAAACACATGGTTATCAAGAAAAAATTGTCTAACAGATAATAGATTTCTAGAAATAGAAGGAATATGGAGAAGGTTGTGAAGAGAGTATTTGCCAGAGGGAGTATTGATCTGTTCAGAGCCAACATGTTGAATAGGCTAGGTAAAGCCATCTCTGATGCTCACTTAGTCAGGGCCTTGATACGGGGTTGAGTCCAGATTGAGGGAGGCGAAGTCATTAGTGAAATGATGTGAAGCTGCCGAGTTGGGATACCAAGCTAATGGCGCTGAAGCAGGAGGTGGAAGTGCACTGAAATTGCCTGTAAAGGAGGTTGGGGGAAGAGCCTGATAGCCGTGATTCAATCTGTAGTAGCACACAGATGCAGTATGCCCTATCTTGTGATAGACTTGGCAAACAAGGCATGAATCAGTGCAATTTTGAAAGTAATTTGGAAAGGTGGAGGTGCGTCCTCCAGTGTTGTTGTTCTGACCTCTACCACAACGTCCACCACAGGATGAAGCATGGCGACCACCGCGGTTTGATGGTTGAGATCCAAAGGAAAATTTTGAGAAGGTGTTGTTGGCCGAAAAAGAATGAGTTGAGAATAGAGCTTGAGTTTGATGTGAGATTCGGGACTCATGGTTTAAACTATAGAGTTGATTGGGGGAGAGATGGGTTCTGGTCTTGTAGTGAGAGACATAACCAAAGATTCATACTCATTTCCAAGCCCAACTAGCAGATAAATCGAGAATTCTTGGTTTGATAAAGGGTGTCTAGCAGTGCTAAGAATAGATGAAAGAGATTTGACCTTGTTATAGTATTCGGTAACAAACTCAGGACCTTTTCGAAGAGTAGCTAATTGAAACTGAGTATGCATAGCATGAGCATTGGATTTATCCAAAAATATGTTTTGAAGGGTTGTCCAGATTTCATGGGACGTGGGACAGTCCAAAACCTGAGCAAGCACCATATCAGACAGAGACGAGTACATAATAGAGATGAGCAACTGATCCTTGAAAGCCCATTTTTCATGCTCTGGATTTGGGTTGCCATCGAGGAATTTAATAGGTGAGGAAATGGAGCCATCAACATATTCATAAAGTTGATGGCTCTTTAAGAAAGAGACCATTTGTGCTCACCACAATAGAAATTTTCCATTTGTTAGTTTAATGTTGACAAAATGTGTAGAGGCAAAAATGAGAGAGGGATTTGTGGTTGGGTGGGAAGTTTTTTTAGGTTCGGCCATGGATTTGTAAGAGACGTTGGTCTCTGGCTCAAGATACCATGTTAAATATTGTGAAGTGTAGAAGAAAAGAAAGTGCATATAAGATATTTGAGAAAATGCTCATGAAAGCAACAGATTTCAATCTTAGTGCATTTCATTCTTTTCAACTTTGTTTCTTACATTTGCACAATCTCCTATTTATAAACAATGTATAACAACCCTTCATTTCATAGACCAATTACAGAAAGACAGTTAGACATCTAGGATCCGTAGCTTGTTATTTGCAGAATATATTCATTTGACTTGTAGTACTGCTAGTTCATTTAGCAATGGCAGTGGCAGTGTGTGCTGCTGCAACGGAGTGAGCCTTAATATGAAGTAATCAACCATTAGATTATAAATCATGAAATTTTGTTCCCAAGACAACCTGCATTGGAAGAGACATAATTTAATTTTGATGAGAACCAAGAGAATTCATTGACAACCTTTATTTCGAGTGAAGGAAATCGCAAGAAAGAATTGTGACCTTTAAGAGTGGTATTATTAGTATGGAGAAGAGACAAGGATTGGTGCAATCCTATGTAATCGATTATAAGGGATCTGTGTATATGGCCTTGAGCAGGATTGAGAATGAATTTTTAGAGCCTGAAATAGTTGAAGCCATGGCAGTCTTAAGGGATATGCAGATGTGCCTCCATGTTGGTATCTCGAGTTTGATAATTGAGAGTGAATGTTCTAAATTCTAATTTAGTGTTGGAAATAAATAGTGATACAGACTCATACTCTTTACTCGAAAGGATTGTGATTACAGAGATCATTCGAATGATGCATTGTTTCGCCAGATGCTCCATCCAACATGCTCCAAGATTAGCAAATGCTGTAGCACACCAGTTAACTCCACATGCACGGCATATTGAAGAGATGCAGTTGTGATGGCATGATGTATCCCATTTTATTTCTGATGTTGTATTTAATAATGTATAAAAATAATTGCACGTCGAATTTTTTATCTTACTTGCTGAGGTGTTTTGTGCCTTTATTAATGGAGATCTTAATTTCCATTAAAAAAACAAAAGGTAGAAATCCATATAAATATATATATCTATATAAAATAAAGTATGATATTTAAAAAAAATAAAAAAAATAAAAAATAAAGGCAAAACGACGTCGTTTTTGCTCTTTGCTCTTTGCTCTTTAATTTCCCATCCCCCTTCCTCCCAAGTCCCAAAGTCTCAAGTCTCCCCCTCCCCCTCCCCCTCCCCCCCGCGGCTGCTCTCGAAAGTTCTCGTATCTGAGGGTTTTAGCCGTCGCGACCAAAGCCGCACCCCTCGCCGTCGCCGTCGCCGTCCTCCTGCGGCCCTGCGCTAAGTTTCCAAGTCCAAGTCTAGCCGTCGCGACCAAAGCCACTCGCCGAAGGTATTACTCCAACTCCAAGTCTCCGATTCATTTTTGGACCTTAGTTTTTATTTTTATTTTTGTAATTTTTGTATGTTTTTTAAGTTGAGATATGGAGATTGAAGGATGGTTGGGTTGAAATGGAGATGGAGGATGGGAATTTGTGAAATGTGTGCTGTGGATTTCGGATTGTGCATGTGTTTGCTTTGTTTGATAATTGACGGATTGGAACCCTTTATAATTATTAATTAGGGTTTCGGATTGGAACCCTAATTTAGGGTTTCAATTGGAACCCTAATTTAATATTAGGGCTTGAAACCTTAAATTGGTAAACAATTTGCATGATTGGGTTGGAAGTGTGGATTCCATACTCTCATGGGATGGCTTCAGTTATCAAGAACAGAATTTTTTCTTCTTGTAAACCAGAAAATGATTATACTCCCATCTGTCCCCTAAGCATCTTTGGTTTCTTTTTGGATGAAAAAGTGTCATAAGTTTTTGAATACTAAGCAAGAACATTCTTTCTATGATCACTCTGTTCAGGATATAATAACTGTGCTGGGACTACTTGTCCATTCAATATAATATGATCAACTGCTTAACGTTGTGATTATTATTTTTTATTGGTAAATAATAGGGTCGTGCTAAGCACTGAAAAGTGAAAATCATGATACATGATATGGAACCTCAGATCAGCGTTCTTTGTTTATTTTACATGCATGCACCTGTAGCTAAATACTAAAAAGAAACAGCCAAAGAATCCACATGCATGCACCTGTATATATAAAAAAAAAAAAACATGTTCATCATATAACAATGGTTGTTATTTTTGTGAAATTTGGTTGTTGGTTGTTTTCATTTCAGATTTGTGACTTAAGTTTGCGAGTCACGAATGTCTTCTACTCCATCGGGTTTTAGTGACACATGCCATTCTTCTACCATCAATATTGACATACCTGACGATGAGGATCTTAGTCCTACACCGGATAGACTTTTTTCGATCACATCAATAATAATTATCTCTTACTTATCAAAAAGAAAAAAAGGATCCTAGTCCTAACCCCACGGTCCCCACCAACCCTAGTCCTGCCCCCACTGACCCTTGACCTGCCCCCAAGCCCACTTCCAAAAAAACTGTTTCTATAGTTTGGTCTTACTTCGAGAAAATAAATAGTGGCGACCCCAATAACCCCCAAGCAAAATGTTTGCATTGTGGCAAACTTTATGGATGCCACTATAGGAGATATGGTACCTCTCAATTAAAGGTGCATTTAGAAGAGTAGTGCAAAAGAAGTCCAATATCAAAACCTTTGCAACAGAAGAGCCAATCTAGGCTAGAGATTGGCCTAAAAAAATGGCCGATGAGAGTAGTGGGGGTCATACTTTGAAGGGGTATACCAAATATATAATCCCTTCAAAGTATAACCCCAAGGAGTGTAGGAGACACTTAGCAAGAATGGTCATTATGGACGAGATGCCATTTCAAGTTGTTGATGGAGAAGGGTTCCAAACATATTCTCATTGCTTGGAGTTCCTTCTTGCCACACTGTGGCAAAAGATGTTAAAAATATGTACCAAAAAGAGAAGGATTTATTGAGGGGACAATTGGCGGGTCTGGTTGTTTGTCTCACCACCGACACTTGGGATTTGACTTAAGTGGCAGGAACTCATTCCCCTAACCTTCTGGGTTCGGGGCGTGACATTTATCTGTGAAAGTTACTATGATTGTTTCATAAATAGTAATTATATGGTCTTTAGATTATGGGTCGTGCTACGTACAGTCCCCATAAGGGCCTGTGCGTGCACGAAGAGGATGTTTAAGTAATTTTGTTACAATTTTATTCAAATGTTAATAATATCCCTCATTTCATCTTTTTGCCTTACGGCAATTTACTCTTTCTTTCTTATCTGAGTGATTGAGTTCTCTCTTTTCTAGTCTTTCCAGAACATAGGCCAGCTTAAAATTTCACCACCGTCGTTCACTTTTCGAGCTTCGTCTGGCACAATCTGGACTTTCTCCTTTGAAGCACTATTTGCTAGAATCAAAACCTGAAAAAGAATAAACACCACCAAGAACCATTTTAATTCCAAAAAAGACACCAGCAAATAGTGCTTTGATTCCAAGTTCTGATTATAAACCTGGAAAAGCACTATATCAGGATTATTCCAGGTTCTGATTATAAACCATTTTATACCCTTAACTTCAAAGCAAAATTAACCAAAGATGAGAATCAACACGGGCAAAAGTCAAATTGATCAAACCCATTAAAATCGAAGATTAAAAAAAAAAAAAACTCAAATTGAAAAGATTAAAATAGACCAAAAATTAACCCATATCAATAAACTAGAAGAAACCCAACCAAAGTTCAAAACTGAAAATTAATTATAAACCAAAACAGATCCATGAAGAAATTGAACTCAGAATCGAACTTCCAAATCTAAAATCAACCAAAACCTAGATAAAATAACTGGAAAAAAAATCTTAAAACACCCACCAAAACAAACTGTCTTTTAAGTATAATAACAAATGCAGGCACACAAGGTCTGCATATCAATTGTCCTAAATCATGCTAGACACTGATCACTCCAAAATTATTGAACCCTTTTATGTTCTTAAAACAGCGGTGGTAAACTGTAAACCAAAGTGAACAAGAGAGCATAAATTGTTTGAAGGCTAGGTGAAATGCACTTTGCGGCATGGTTGTTTTACAGAACACAGAAAGAACTCCTTTTTGAGAGAGAGAAGGGGGGGAAGGGGGGGGGGGGGGGGGGGAGAGGAAAGGTAAGAGTTGTGAGAGAGGGGGAAAAGCCTTACGGGTTCAAGCTTGGAATAATCTGGGATGAAACGATCCGTTTCTGTTAAATGAAACAAATCGTTTCATTTTTTCGTGCGTACGCAGTCCCCTAAGAATTTCTCTTAGATTATATATTTTTCTGATTTGAAATTGTTACTGCTTGTTCTCTTTATTAAGTTTTTGTATCTAATTGTATCCGTTCCTAAATTAATTTTCTATTGTTTTTTAGGTCTATCTGCAGTTTGTTGGGTTTGAACCTCTATTAGGTTTTGGGTAGCAGATTATCATGGCTGCTTTGAAGGAGCTTCTTCCGCCTGCTAAATCAACCACAGCGTCATATTATGATCACTCAAATGATCCATGGTTCAAGCAGAGATTCACTTCCTCGGAGGCTGAGAAGTCCTCTTTTATCAAGCAAAATCCTGTGCCTCCTTACTTGAAGCGTGCGGGTTTTGTTCCTCGACGAGTTGAGGATTTTGGGGATGGGGGTGCATTTCCAGAGATTCACTTAGCTCAGTACCCTCTTGACATGGGTAGGAACAAATCATCAAAGCCTGGATCAAAGATTCTTCCTGTTACTGTTGATGCCCATGGCAATGTTGCCTATGATGCAATTGTCAGGCAGAATGAGAATGCAAAGAAGATTGTTTACTCCCAGCATAAAGATCTTATCCCTAAGGTTCTGAAAAACGACAGTGAAGAGCAAGAGGTTGATGAAGAGATTGAGAAAGAAATTGAGGAGACAACACAAGAGACAAAAGCTGCGCTTGAGAAGATTGTGAATGTGAGATTGAGTGCAGCCCAGCCAAAAAATGTACCAAAACAGTCTTCTGAAACAAAGTTTATCAAGTATAAGCCATCACAGCAATCTGCAGCCTTCAACTCTGGGGCTAAGGAGAGGATAATCAGTATGATGTCGATGCCTGTGGATCCGCTTGAGCCTCCTAAGTTCAAGCATAAGCGTGTCCCAAAGGCTTCTGGGTCACCACCTGTGCCAGTGATGCATTCTCCTCCTCGCCCCGTGACTGTGAAGGATCAACAAGATTGGAAGATCCCACCTTGTATTTCAAATTGGAAGAACCCAAAAGGTTATACAATTCCTCTTGATAAGCGTCTTGCAGCTGATGGTAGAGGCCTTCAAGATGTTCAGATCAATGATAATTTTGCAAAGCTTTCGGAGGCACTTTATGTTTCAGAGCAGAAGGCTCGAGAAGCTGTAGCCATGAGATCAAAGGTTCAGAAGGAGATGATGATGAAGGAGAAGGAAAGAAAAGAACAGGAGCTGAGAGCACTGGCTCAAAAAGCACGTTCTGAGAGAACTGGTGTGGCACCCCCAGCAGCCATTCCAATCCCTTCTGAGAAAAGTTCCATGGATGGTTCTGATTCAAGAATTGATTATGAGCACACAAGGGACAAAGAGAGGGATTTCCCGAAGGAGACTAAGGATGAAAGGGAAGAACGGCTGCGTCGTGAGAAAATTCGTGAGGAGCGACGCCGAGAGAGGGAGAGGGAAAGAAGGTTGGAAGCCAAGGATGCTGCAATGGGAAAGAAGAGCAAGATTACCAGAGATAGAGACCGTGATATAAGCGAGAAGGTCGCTCTTGGTATGGCTTCTACTGGAGCCGGAAGAGGAGGGGAAGTTATGTATGACCAGAGGCTGTTCAACCAGGAAAAAGGAATGGACTCTGGTTTTGCCACTGATGATCAATACAATGTGTATGATAAGGGTTTGTTTACTGCTCAACCAACACTGTCAACCCTATACAGGCCAAAGAAAGATGCAGATGCTGAGATGTATGGAGGTGCAGATGAGCAGTTGGAGAATATCATGAAGACCGATCGCTTCAAACCTGACAAGGGCTTTACAGGAGCAGCTGAAAAGGCCGGTACAAGAGACGGGCCACTTGAGTTTGAGAAGGTGGCTGAAGAGGCTGATCCATTCGGACTGGATCAGTTCTTGACAGAGGTGAAGAAGGGTAAGAAAGCTCTCGACAAAGTTGGCACTGGAGGAACAATGAAAGCAAGTGCTGGTTCCTCAATGCGAGATGGGTATGAAGGAGGTTCTAGTAGAACTCGAATTGGGTTTGAAAGAGGGCGTTAATGAGCCTTTTTGCCTCTCTTTGCTTCTTTGTCTTGGTTGGACTCCTATGAGTCGTTGATGTTAACCCCTCAATCACTTATCACCCTATAGTTTCCAGAAGAAATCCTAGAGATTTAAAGTGGTTTGTGTAAAGAACATGTATTTCTGCTTGCTAAATGGGCTGTACCATTTTCCTTTCTAAACTTGCTTTTTGATTTTTCGGTAGTTGTTGTGCCACACTGTTCCTGTGATTATCGGTTTACGCTTGAAATTTGAGGTAATTAATGGATTTTTATCAGAAGTTAATGTGATTTGCTTCCAAGGCCTTACAGTGTGAGTTTTGGGTAATAATTAGTTCTGGCGCATTCTTGCGTTTAGTCTTTTTAAGTTGGCCGTTATTTTCTGATTTGTTTACACATCAAAAAGTAATAATTAGGTCTGGCGTGAAAGAAATAGAAGAATTCTAACGTGATAACCTTTTGAGTCTTATAGATGTAATGCAAAGATCGTAAGGCTCTGTTTTTTTTCAACAGAAATTTCTCTCTAGGAAATTTTTAATTCGATAAAAGCTTAAGCCTGGTCTTCTTCTTCAAGTGGACTGAAAATAAATATATAAATAATTGTAACAAAGTCTTTTACAACTAGAACTTGTAATTCCATAGTCTCATGCAGTTAACTAGAGAACAGATGATGGGATGTGAATGCCTCTTATGAGGAAAACGACCAAGATTTATAGATTTGCTGATTAGGTTGTTCCTCAAGTCTCTGAATTCTATTCGGGCTTAGGTTATGTTCTTGCAGTTCTGCATACATAAGATTTGTTGCTTTTACCATTGTTGTCACGTGCTAAAGTTGAATTTGGTTGTAGGTTTGGTATCAGACTGTTTGGAGTGTTGCACCGAGGATTCTGATGACTCCATGAGCAAGGCATGGTTAAGATTTCTAGGTTTCTAGAAGCTAAAGCTTATGGTTTGCATTTAATATATTATTTACTTTTTATGATTTTGCTAATCCTAATTCTGTCTAAAAGTTGGATTCGTTATATAAAAAATGATGTGGATAAAACAACAGGCTAATCTGTTAGGTAAAGGATGACCCACTGTGGCTTTAATTTTGTGCTTATTCACTCCACTCTATTTGCATTCTTTTCTTCCTTAAATTATGAGTAATCAACGTAGTTTTTAAGTTTTTAGTCCAATTTGTAAGTAACAAGAATGTTCATAAAAATTTGTAAATGAAATACCGGAATAGGCCAAAATTTAGAATGAAATGAATCGTATAGTGTATCGAATACTACACCAAAATGAAAGATTCTAATCAAAACGTAACAAAATTTAGGACTGTGTTCAGCCTGATTTGAAACTGGTCCTAAGAATCAAAACCAACTTAGAACACTAATTCTGGGTCCTAATAATCAAAACCAATTAAAAAGCAGTCCGACTTCAATTTTAATATTTAGAACACTAATTCGAACCACTAATTTAAACACATTTCATATGCTAATTATTAATATAATTTATTTTTTTTAATGGGAAATATAAAATTTGATATAACACCAAATCAATCTTATAAATTTTAATATGAAATTTGATTATAATAAACATAAATTAATCTTATCGCTTTTAATATAACATTTTAATTTTAATATGATATATAGATTTTAATTTCATAACATTTTAGCCAAAAATTATAAAATGAAGAATATGGATCAACCACTTGCTAAAATTTTGTTAGAATGTGATTTTGTTTAAATACTATCATCTCACTTTCATCCTACTAAGTATAAAGTGGCACATTATAATAATTAAATGCTCTTTTATTGCATGCCTCTTTATCATCTAATAGTGATAAATAAGCAACATCTTACTTAGAGCATTCACGATAGCCTCAATAAAGTTTGATCAAAATTTGACTAGAAAATTCACTTTTACAATTTAGCTAATCACTTTAAAATGACACTAAATAACAAACTCAACAAATTTATTATTATTCTATTAAATATTAATTTTGACATTATTATTTATTTTAATTCTAATTGTAATTTGAATATCTATTCGTTAATAAAAAAATTACTTATTAATTTTTTAACGTTCATATTATTCCAATGGATAAAAATTTCTAATAGACTTTTTCTACAACAATTATATTTTTTCAACTAATATATTTTTCGAACGATTATATTTTTTCAAGTATAATATAGATGTGAATTAAAGAAGAAAGCTACACAAATAATTAAATATGTTAAGGAAACAGAAACTATGAAATGCAGCAGGTAAGAATCAAAAAGCAAGAGGGAGAATGAATTTTTTATGCCAAAATAATATTTGACCAGCGGTTGGGGCTCAACAGATTTGGCTAGTAGAGTTGATAAAAGCTAAAATTATTGTAACTTTGTTGAGTCCACTACATGCCCTTTTTATGCTTCTTAGTTATTCTTTAGGTATTGACTTTGTTGAGGCCACTGCAAACGTTCTTAGTAAGATAAAAATAAAATGCGAGTGCTAGATATAGCATTATTCTTTTGTTTATCCTTAAAAGCTACAAATAAAAGGATCGGATTTGACTGGGATATATTATCAAACAAGCAAAAGTTGGAGTATGAGACGGCAATAATATTGACCGAGGAGAGCAATTCAATTTTATAAAAGAAGTTGGCGCCTAAATTAAAAGATCCGAAAAGTTTCACTATCTCGTGCATTACAAGAGAATCTAATTTTGATATAATTTTATGTGATCTATGGGCAATTATAGGAAAACCTTATTTTGATAGAGTTTTATGTGATCTAGAGGCAAGTATTAATCTCTCTCTGTTTTCCCAAAACCGGAACAGAACTGGTTAATCAATCCAGTATCAGTTTTTAGATTTTCAAAACCGGTGCATACCATCTTGATTCTAAAAAATGTCAAAAATTAGACAGAACCGGACATGGTTTCTTGTCCCTAAGACCAAGAACAAGGCTGCCATGTAGTTGCTGCAACATTCCACAGGTGAAATTGCTCTGAATTCAGGGCAATGCAATCACGTCTGTATGAATTCCGAGAGTTGTAATGCCAATTCCTGTCTCTCTATGAATTCAAAGCATTCCATCATTTTAAGTAACAGTTCCTTAAATTACCATATGGATACAACATTTACTTCAAATGTTAGCCAGAAAATAAAAATGGGGCGAAGGTGGCGAACTCAAGAAAAATTGTTAAAAGAGTATCTTGAATGCCTCACAACGAGCAAGCACGAGTCTTCTAAATCCCCTATCCCTCCACTTGATCAGTATATAGTTCCTTCTAATTTCTATCAAGAAAGTTCTTCCAAAACCACTACTACGTATTTTTAAGCGATCTCTGGGACCAGCATTTGCCTACAAGCCTGGAAGCAACATTCAATTATGAACAGGCAAGCGCATAAATAAGCAATAACTCACAGAGGTTTGTCACATCTGGATGGGCTTCCAGTAATGCTCCTAAGAGAATCAGTAGCCACATTTCTAAGCAAAAACATTGCAATCAATTTGTTCGATGTTTGGGAAGATTTGTCTCAGCGTAGCCAAATAATTTGGAGACTTTGCCTGAATTAAAGCAAGAGGATCAGATGCAGAAGTTTGAAGCAATATCAAATACATTATTGATTAACCCGAAATTGAAATGAAAATAAGCTTAAATACTTCCAAACTAGGGAAAGAAGTATATATATATTATATATCACACGCAAAAGGCGGAAAAGCAGGACCAAGAATCTGTTCCGCAGTATAATAAAACAAGGTCTTCTTGTTTTAAGTAGAAACATGAGAGAATGTCATGCTTAAGTGTACTTCATTGAAATTAGTGTCTCATTTATGCAATGAAAGTGGACGAGGTAATGACTAAATTTAGAGTTTTTCAGTTCAGTTCTTTCCCCTTAATACTTGCACTACTAACGACAGACAAATAGAGGCAGTAAGATTCTTTTCATTTTAGATTGCATGTCTGAGACTAAAAGCATGCACTTCTTATATGGGAATATGAGCACAAGGAAAGATCGACAACCAAATATCTTTAATATTTGGGGATGATGTGAAAAGTCCCTCAATATTCAAGAAAATTGTGGACAAGGCATGATCAGAACATCTACAACCTTCTAAAAACCTTGCAACATGCATGAGCGAAAAACAAAACACAAAGTTGACAATAGATTGTAATTGTCAAATTGATCTTAGCAGTACAAATAACATTGCAATTAGTAAGATACGCTCATATGCATTCCTAGTCATACTCTTGACATTCCATGATTTTTTCTGAGGGCAGAAAAATGTCCAGTATGGTGCTTTCTAAAGAATAATATACAGAAAAAGGAATTCTTATTTGTTTGTTTTGTTTGCCGTTTTGCTTCTCCAGGCACCACCATTGCACTCTAAAGGGAGTTTTAAGTTCACACATGTAATCATTAGTGAGATGGTTGATATTCAGCCAATCAAGGACCAGGAGAGATCAGCAGAACCAGAAAGAAATAACATGAGAGTCAACATATATCACCAGTCAGACTTATAAAAAGAACATTAAGCAAACAGGCAGAATGCAATAGGGAAGCTTTTGAAAAATTGGGATCTCCAAGATTTAATGGCCATACACAAGGATTGTTTTCTAAGTAGATAGTGGTGAGCTTCTCTCTTGAACCAGAAACAGCCTCAGCAAGGTCTTCAAGTGAATCTATTTGGTTGTCATTAAGCCATAGATCTTCTAACCTGCAAACAGATCCGTTCAAGTGGTAAAATCAACAACCAAAGACGAGCCATTACCACCAAAGGACTGAAATACATACCGCTGCAGGTTTTGAATGTCATTTACTGACGTTAGCTTATTTGATGATACATCCAAAACTCGGAGGTTTACTAAAGATGACAGGCCTTCCATTTTAGCAATACCATTATGGCTCAAGTAGAGTTCTTCTAGACCGACGCAGTCCTTACAGAGACAATGAAAGAAACAACACGCTCAGTGGACTCTTTTATGCAACTCCATGCATTCAGAATGACTAATTTAGACTTGTCTCACAACAGCCAAAACGACATACCTCGAATCCTTTCATAGTAGTTAAACGGTTGCTTTGCAAGCTAATTTTCTTGATGGATTTCAGCCCACATAGGTTTACTGATTTGATACGATTTCGCCCCAGCCACAACTCCTGTAAATTTGTTAAGTTCTGCAAATTCTCCATTACCTGAAGCAGCAAGTCATTAATTAAGTACTGATCCAATAGCCCAATAAAGACAACTATAAAACTTGTTGTTCCATCCTCGTTAATACCTCTCGTTATCGCATAGCCCCACTGTAAAGGGTGTGCAATTGAAAAACTATAACCAATTATGAATAGTATAAAATCTTATAATTTTTAAATTATCAAAATAAACAATTACTAGTTTCACATCAGAAAACTTTATGAAAGTAGAGAGCTAACCCGCAATCTGTTCGATCCAAGTTCAAGAATTTGCAGATCATAGAATTGGTCAATCTCCTCTATTTTAGCAACCTCGTTTTTGGACACATAGAGTTCCTTGAGCGTGTTGGACACCTTGGAAAGTCCATGTAACGATGTAATTTCATTGAAAGAAACATCAAAAACAAAAAGCTTCCTGAATATGCTGGCATCAGGAATTTTCATCAGCTTATTATCCCTGAGCACCAACTCCTGCATATTAATAAATAAGTAAATAACTGGCTCTATCTCATTCTTGAAACAAACTACAACTTACAAGAATGAGATAAGGAAGAAGTAAAACTAATATCAGCCTGAAATAAAAATGAACCATCTGAGCCGTCCAATGGCTCATACACCGCATATACGCCTTTCAAATGTTACTTAATAAGGAATTTTGGGCTTCAATGCTTTCTTTTTGATAGGGCTTCAATGCTTTCAACTTATTCTTATATATGTAAACATCTTCTAAGAACCCAAACAGAGCACCAAGAAAAACACACAAATGGCCTAACCCCAACAACTCAATGAAGTCTCAAAACCGGAAATGGAAGTAAAAAACGCATTTATCTTCCGACATTTTATGGAAACCAAAAGGACTGCCAAAGAAATAACAGAAAAAAGACCAAGTGCCCAATTAAAGCATTAAAAAGAAAACAGCAGCGAGGAAAGAGATTGAATACCTCGAGACCCGACAAGGCGTCCCAGCGAGAGATCGGCTCAACGGCGTTGTCATCGATGAGGTTTTGACGGAGAGACAGCTTTTTGAGGTTGGAGAGCTGGCCAATTCGAGGGTCCAAGGTCGACAAGCGATTCGACGTCAGGTCCAATTCGGTTAGACTCGGGGGCAACTCGACCGAGTCAAGATCGTGGAGCTGGAAGCTGGTGAGGTCGAGGACGGTGGAGGAGGGATCGTCCTGGCTCGTCGTATCATCCGCCTCGGTATCCGGAAGCGTTGGCGGTCGGGTCTTGTCGTCCATTAGAGAGTCGAGTTGAGTTCGAAGGAACCCGAAAATTCCAAGAGGTCGCGTTGTTTAATCGTTTGCGATTACAACAACATTGATATTTGGGTTTAGAGACCCGGCTCAATGGTTTCGATGCCGCGGTTGGCTATAGCGACACTGTTCATGACAAGGGAGACGAAGAAGAGGAATTTACTGCTTGGGGAAGACGAAGCGTGGAATTCACGGAGGGGTTGGGTTTCGATTTGGTGGGGAAGAGGGAGAGAGAGCTGCAGACGACAATAGGGAGGCTTGGAGGGAGAAGACGAATGAAGGGAGAAGGGCGAAGACGAAGAGAGCTGCAGATTGCAATAGGGAGGCTTGGGGAATGCGAACGAAGGGAGATATTAATCAAAACGTCTCGTTTCATTTTCCACGGGGGCTACGGTTCTTCCGCGCGGTTGCCAGTAGCATTTTTCTTTTGAATTATAGCTGCGTTTAGGACTACTAATCGAACCAAGCCCTTTATTAAATTTCTAACCCTTTGAGTCGCAGCCGGATGCCATCCTATCAATTTTCTTTGTAGAAGACTTGCTCACAAATAATCTCTTTAAAATAAATAAAATCACGTTTACATTCATTCGTCTTTCCAAAAGACTGCCCACTTCCCAATCCTCAATTAGCCAATTAAAGATAATTCGGTGGTGCACGATTCATTATCTTCAAAATAAGCATATAATATGAAGATATGGCACTGTCATCGAACAAATAAGGTTTTGGCTAAAATTACTTGAGAAAATAGAATGCCTAGGCCAACATAATATCCCAAAATTTGAATGCTCAACGCGAACATTAATAAAGGATCCAACAATCATGTCAAATTAAACATTTTCTAATATTAAAAAAAAAAAAAAAGTAAAATAAAACATGAAACAAATAAACGGTATTTAATTCCTGAATCTGACGCTCCGACTGGTTCCTATATTAATTCCAGTGGCTTCCCCACCATATGGACCACTAGGTTTCTTAATCTCCTGCACCTGCCCTTTCCGACGATTTACTTTTTTCTTGTGTTGTTCCTGCACATTTTGAGAGAGAGAGAGAGAGAGATTAGTCCGGTAGTGGATGACATGATTTGCAATATCTTGAAGTTTAAATTTATGGTGTAATACCTTGTACTTCTTCCTTGGATTTTTTATCTGCTTCTTTCGACTACGAGTCAACCCCCGGTTCTTCTCCATCTGTGGCAAATTTGGCAAGAAAAATGATAAGAGACCAAAGACAATACCTCAATGTAACAACCTAATAAAGCACTAATTGCATATGCGTTTATACTCCAACCGAATCAGTTAAGGTTATAATTGATGTTTTTAAAATCATTGATAAACCTGAAGAACTTCTCTTTCCCATATAATTTGGGATCTCATTCACCAAACTCACTCGTCACCCTCTCATACAAGTGAATTAACTCAATTTAGGATATTACATCCCCCACTGAAATCTCTAATGTCCTCATCAGACCATTCTGTTGTAGCCTCCCAACCCCCATGGCTTAAGACCCACACTTTTGACTACAAATTGTGTCTTTGATACTATTTTTAACACCTAATGAAAGCACTAACCACATTTGTACTTGAACTCCATAAGGATCGGTCAACATTACAGTTGGAGTTTTCTAGACAACGTGGCATCCCATCACCACCCCATCATACAATCAAACTACAACTCAATATGGTGAAAATAGGATGTGCTCACCTGATAAGTGATCTGGCGTTTTCCATCTATGGTTTCAGGCAGAGATGGGACTGCTGAGGTCCTGCAGAAGCAATGCATGTTTTGAGAACACAACCAGAACCAGGGGAAAATCGATGAGTAGCAAAGGTCATTTAAAAGTTCAATTGAAACAATAAAAATTACAAGAGACCTACTAAAAGAGATAATAATTATAATGAAACACATGCACATAAACAGACAGAAAAAGAGATATCAATCCCTAGCAATCAAGATATACCTATGAGGTATAATGCAGCTATAAGACACGGATGAGTTATCATCCCTGTTCCTATATGTACTAGGGAACACAAGTATCTGGCAGATGAGATAAGAAACCAAGCAACCCGACTATAATTAGTTGGGAGGTGGTAAAAAGGTACCAGCTAATCACAGTGCAGAAACACACCTTGAATACATCTCAGCTTTAGCAGCAAGTTTTGCATCTCTTAATTGTTTGACTTGTTTATAATATTCATCTTCTGAATCTCTTGCATCATCATCCTCCATGTCAGCATCCTCATCAGCATCAATGTTGCCAACTTCATCTCCAAACCCATCCTGAGATTTGATTCCAGCTCCAGCCAACACTCGAAGCTCATGCTTCCTCCGCCTTTCTCCAACATCATCCCTCTTAGGTAAATCATCATCACCAGAAACCACCTTCCAGCAAAGGAAAACCAGATAAAAATTCCATGCAAATGGTATTTAAATAGATACATGCTTCTAAACTTCTTGACACAATCAACTAGCTATCAGGGTTTCCAACGTCTTGCCCACCTCCTTTTCATCTTTTAGCAGTAGCGGGACATCTTATCAGAAAAGAGGAAGAATCTCATATTTATGGAGTGCAATAAAAGGTTCTCCTGAAATTACAACCTAAAATTCCATAGATCCAGAATCCCTAGATTGCAATTAGAGGTAAATACACTCAATCCTAGACCAGAACTGTCTAGATAAAATCGCCCACAAGAAAAACCTAAAACACTAACTCCGATAGTCAAATAGCCTTTCATTTGTTCTTTTTTTTCAGAGCTAATTTCAATAGTTTGATAGTCCAAGTACAATAAAGTCGGTATCCATTTCTAGCTGCTAACTTGTAACTAGGTGTTTTTTTGTATCCTTCCTGTGTACTTGGGCTACGCCTATTAAATTGATTCAATAAAACTTTATTTTACTTGTAAAAAGAAGTTGTAGATTGCAGGAGGCAGGAACTACAGTGGCCTGTTGAAACCATTCAAGGAAGGAGGATCAGTGGTTTAACAGCAAAACAAAAATTCATTTCACAAACATAAGACAAGGCAGCATTTTCAAAATCTCAAGTTCAGTCCTCCCAAAAAAGGGCGATATAAAGTTTTCAATGTACAAAACAGTAGTTCTCATTCTACTGTAAAAATGTTAAGAATAGTAAATACTTGAAGCATAATACTACAAATTAATTGGTTTGTCAGATTAAAACATAAATCCTTAAGGAGGCACATTGGCTTTAGACATGCCAGGCAGTCTCTAGTCTGAACCCATACAATGGTGGACAGGACACATGCAAGTCAACAACATGCTCCAAACTTGGACATAACCAACATGGTCTGTGAACTTGACATCAACATGTATGACCAAAAAATGCTTCATGGCAAAGATCCTCAGTAATAATTTTGACTTCGGCTTTCTTTCATGTGGGCGGTTAATTAAGTATGAAGTTAAGGTCTCCATAAACTCTATAAAAGGCCAACCGAGAGGAAGTCAACAAGTTTTGTACCTTGGGCTTATTCGGTTTAGCAGCAACAATTTGGGAAAGTTTGCTTGAGCTCAATGAGCTTGCAGGATCATTACTGAATCTTGTGGACCCCACATCTATAGCATCATCATCAAAATCATTATACGTCACGAGCTGTCTGTTCCATACCAGCTTCACTGAATTAGTACTCACAATGTGAGAAAGAAGCAAATTGCAAAGCCTAGGAGAAAAAATGTACCCATTAACCGGTTTCAGATGTTTCTGGGCTTTATTAGGTTTAGGAACTATGGAGCTAAGAAAACCCTTCTGCTTCAATCTTTCTTCAAGGGCAGCTCTTACTTTTAACATTTCCATGCTCTGACCACCAACTTGGTCACTCTGCATATTTCAACCATCTTTTTCATGAGCGGAATTGTAGGAACAAATATCTTAAAAACAAAAGGAAAAAAGTAAAGGACATGGCCACTGTAGGATGGAGTAAAAGAATTATGTAAGCCAATCCCACTTAATTTGGATTAAGGTTTAGTTGAGAAGAGAGTTCTAATTAAAACCAAAAACAAAAACAAAAAACCAACTGATTATGAGAAAGAAAATAAAGGTGAGAACATCAAACTGAAATAATTTCACCTGACGCTTGCGCTTTCCTGCTTTGTTCTCCTTATCCTTCAAATAGACCACATTTTCAGACTTGTTTTTGTCGTGCAGCTGCAGTAGTAAAAGAAAGCCATATGTAAACATGAACTGATAATCACTTGAAAAACAAGCACATGTTACTAAGCTAAAGTCAAAGTAGTAATTACCATTGTTGCTTCTTGGGTTTCAACAGATGGATGGGGATCCTGATCAGTAGTATTCTCCTCACCCAACTTTACTACCACATCAACCCCTTGATTGTTACTGAGGAATTTCTCAAGTTCAGATAGAAGATTCCCATCAAGTTGTTTTGTCTGTTTAGTGGAGCAAATATTAACAAGTTGCAAGCTGTGAGTGAAACTCCTCTGAAACCAGAAGCAACTGGTGGACCACAACAATTTTTTTTAACAGAGCCACAACAAATTTATAGCTGTTATAGTATTTATGCACAAAGTGAGAGGAAACAATCTGTAGGAAAAGATGAGTTATATAACCAAAATTTAAAAAATATATAGAATTTTGGGAAAACACCTTGATTTTTTCCTCTTTAGTTACTGAGCTGATTTTTTCACTGTTGTTAACCATCATTACAATAAACTTAGGTCCTCCCTGAATTTTCTCTGGCATTTATTACCAAAAGAATATAGTACAAACATGACCAGAAATTGAAGTACTTGGCTTTAAAAGTCATCTCGTGTTGCAAACATGTTGCCTACTTTTCTTAAGGAATCAAATTATATTTCATAAAATTCAATAGAATAGGCAAACCTGGAAGTCATATAGATATATTAACCTTTCAGGTGCCTACCCAGAATTGAAATAAGAGAAGTGATAGGCCACAAAGAGATTACACAAGTAAACTCACAAACTTACTTTTATTGTAAAGTAGATCTAACAAATAACATCAAGCCATATCAGTTCATGAGTTTACTTCTGTATAATCCATTTGTGGCTAAAGTATTTCTCTTGAAATAAATCCTAATATTTCTTTTCCACCGGTACCAATGATCCCACCTCCATCTCATTATTTAAGAAAAATGTGTCATTTGATCTTAAAGCAGATCAGCTGTAATAAATAGTACCAAAATTTTCAAACAGAAATGAAATAATTTTCAATGTTGCTTTAAATTTGGATCGTTCAAGCAGCACTCTTGGCCTGGGACTTATCCAGACAACGAAAATCACAGAAATAAATAGCCACGGTCTACCTATTTAACCAATTTTAAACATTATCAAGGAGGAGAAGTAACCTTCTTTTCGAAGAAGGGGAACAAATGCTAGCCACATATAAGGCACCGTACAGTGGTCAAAAGTGAAAAGATAAGGCACTATACAAGCACAAACCACATTTTCAACATTCATTAAAATTAAATTATTATTTTGGAGCAAAAAACCCAATGCTTATTGAAGATAATTTAGTCTTTGGAAAGAGAACGAAGGACCTTATCCGATAAGCTCTTGATCTCTACAAGGCGAGCTAGCACAGGATGATCACGAATGGGCTGCCCTTCAGACTTGAGAAGAAGATAGAACGTTATAGCTTGGCAATAGGAGAGCAAAAGACGCTGCTTCACCTCCAAATAGCGGATTCCCCCTTCCATCAGGGTTTCCCCCTTTTTAACCTTCACAGAAGTGGAAGTATATAAGCCAATCAAACATCTTAAAACACACTTTGGGTCAGGAGTGCAGGTGGGACTGGAGCCACTGCCCCGAGGGGGAGGATCCGTTCATGAGGACTCCAGCACAAAGCACAAGAAAAGAAACACATAGAAATGATATAAATCAACACGTTAGATGATTTAAGACAAACTTACAAGTTAGATCTACAAGCATGTTAATATCCAAACTTAAGAAAATCAGGCTTGTTTTGTTGTCACTTTGGAAAACACAAACAAGACATTTTCAAAGGTTTTTTTTATTCCTAAACTAGAAAAAGAAAGATTTCGGGATGCATCACTTTGATATTTCTCTAAAACCAGCTACTTCAAAGAATATTCCTCTGAAAATACATTTCTTACTAATCTTTTTTGTTGGGAATACATGGTTTCAAAACGAGAACCAGAGAGGTTTTAAAATGAGAACCAGAGAGGTCCTTAAGAGCATCTTTAAAAGGAGAAAAGAATCCACCACATACACTAATATCTCGTGTCAAACTACCAACAGGAACCTATTATTGACACCTGGCAGATGCCACAGATATATAAAATAATATTAAAACAATATAAGCCCTCTAAAAGCATAGAATCTGAATTAATTAGGAGATAAATCAACCCACTTCCTGGAACATGCCACATAAGTTGTTCAAATAGTAGTGGATGTTATGTGGTGGTTGCTGAATATTGTGAGGCTGGAAGAAGAAACTTCATCTTCATACCTGGAGGGGAGGGGAGGGGAGGGGAGGGGAGGAGAGTAGAGGATGGAGACTGAAGGAGGCGCTAGGGGAGTACATACAGGAAGGGAGAAATAGGGGTGGCTCTCTCGGTGGAGTCCAGACGAGGCAGCAGAAGGAGGAGGTGAGGCCATATGTGCAGTCCTACAAGGAGGCTCTCATTCCGGCATTGGCCACCGTGAACAGAGTGGGGGAGGCAGTGGCGTCTGTAATTCTGACATATTCATGTATCGAGCCCCTCATGGTGTATCAAACGTGAACAATGGCAGGGAAGATGAGAGGGACGTGCGAAGGATGCTAGAGGAGGTGCTGGGTCTTGTATTTGTACTGGGCTATGCCTATTCTTTGATCAATAAAACTTGTCTACTTATAAAAAAAAAAATGTGTCTTCATTGGAGCATTGCAAATTACTCCTCTTATAAGAAAACTGAACAAGACGAATGGATAATACCTTACTCAGAAGTGGATTCACTTTACTTTCAAGCTGTTCAAGTGCATCATTGAGCTCTGATAGCAAACCAACTAATTCTGGCGCAGAACTGTGGGATAAAAATATTATCACGCAAAAGCACAGGATATTGAAATGCAATACTTGGCAAAAGCAGAAATATTTTCAATGAGAAGCACACATTAAGGGCCCAAAAACACAAAGAAAACCAGAAACGTAATTTATGAGCATTTGTAAGCAGCATAACAAATGTAAGAAACTAGATAATATAAAAACAGACCATGAACGAATGTACTCGAGCCCAAAGCTTTCTTTCCCAATAAACTCTTACTTTGGACAACTTCTATAGACTTTCGTGCACTTAACTTCCATTATTTTCTTATATATTTTCTCCCATTCTAGTTGGATCTATCATCTCTCTTGTATACATCTCGTATAAGAGGGTTGCGCCTTTTGTGCTTTTTCATAGAATTTTTACTTTTAAAAAAATATAAAAGTCTACAAATGTCAAAGATAAGTATGTAATTCTTAGACAACAAACTTAATGCCTTCTTTGTGCTAAGAAAAACAACAAATGATAAGCACCTCCTGTTTTTTATCGGAAAAGCTGAACCATGCTAAAAGGGGCTCTACCAATTTATTGTTTTTATGAATAGATCTACAATCAATTTACATCACATCTTATAGCATAGGTATAAAAATATAGCTTTGAAATATAAAAAACATCAAACTCATATTTGTAATAACCATTAAAAAGAAAATCAAACTACCTATATAAAACATCCATTTGTTCCTCCCTTGATAAAGCATTTAAATCTTTCTTAACCTCATAAGCCATGCCCATGTCATCTATGGTTTCTTTTCTCACTGGAGGTTCTTTTCTGTTTTTTCCTTTGGCTGATATTTCCTGTGCAAGCAGAGAAATCAGGTCACGTCATTCAAATTAATTGGTTTTTTAGATGTCCCTTTCTACTTATCAGGAAAATTTATTAACTATAGCAGCACAAAGGGAATAATCCAGGTTTAAAACAATGCCTAGGGAAAAATCAGAACACAAGATTAAGACCAAAGGTTTAACAAACTTTTCGTTATCAAGGATAGAATTGAAATCACACCTCTAGAGTTAATTCCCTATCACTCTCATCTTCATTAACATCTTCAAGGCCAAAGTCTTCCATTGATAAAGATTTTGCTTTCTGCCTCTGCAATTTCAAAGCCTCTTCCTCCTCTATTGCAAGGTCCTCATCATCACTCGATTGTCTCTTCAGCAAAAGTTGGAAATTAGAACTTGCCATCACTTATGAATTCACTTATGTTCATCTGAATGAAATAAGAAATTCATTGGCAATTGGTTGCCATTAAAGTAGTAATTTAATTGTTCTCGAAATATATAAAAGAAAATTACACTTTGCACCTTTGACCTACCACCAAGTTTTCATTTTGCACCATTAATTACCATAAGGGGCAATTTACATCCTCAGTTAAGATATGACCACTGAGATTGTGCCACATGTCCTATTTTTCATCAATCATAACAGTACAATCTTAACTGAGTGCAAATGGCCAGAATTTGGTAATTTAGGGTGCTGACTGACAATTTTGATACTTTATAGTGCAAACTGAAAAAGTGGAGGTAGTTTAGGGTGAATAATGTAGTTTTTCTTATATATTAAACATATATGGATAGAAAGTGAGAAGGGAAGGGGGAGATAGGACAATCAATTTCAAATCATCACCTCAAAATCACGATTATCAGCAGAATAATATTGATTCATTTTTCCACCCCATATGGCTTCTTGTTCATCCTCATTCTCATCTTCATGCATGTCATCCTCAACACCACCAAACTTTTCCCGTAAAAATTTCTGTTGCCTAGCAACTACAGAGAGTATTCGTAATTAATAAAAGTCGTAATCCTATCAATGTAACAGCCAAATGGGCATACTACATACCCCTAGATGATTTAGCATCCCCTCACCAACCACCCCATCCCCCCTTCTGAAAAAATAAAAATAAAAAAGATTCTCCTTGGAGTGAATGCTCTTATTTCACCCAAGAAAGATATCAAACAGTGAAGCTATTAATGTAATCTTTAATGTATCAGATAAACTGATCTCCATATTTTTTTTTTTTTATCCAAGTTCCACATAAGCTGATAATTAGATACAACATTATGAAGATATTGAAATTTCATACCACTAGCTCATCCCACATAAACCCATCTGCAAAAGAGACAACACCCTAACACACAAGAAATATATAGATGATAACTTGTTTTAAACATTTAGCACATAATATTTTCTTTTATAAGTGAACACTTCACATAATCTAATCACATTAGTGAAATAATTCAACATTAGGAAAATAATGGGAATTGGTTTGTACAATTTTTTTTATCCATTAGTATTAAAAATTACATTTTACAACCAGCCAACCAATCAAAATTAAGACATATAGTGATTAAATGGCGGAGGGGATGAATCCATGTGTTGCATAAAAAAAGAAGCCCAACATAAACCAATGCAATTGCTTACCAATCCCACCCACCCCATCCCTATGGTTCATAGGGTTTCCTGAATATTTCTATACCTGATTAAAGTATATTCTTGCCGAGCCATTAGCTGACACATATTTTCCATAATTCACCAAATTTTAGAAAGATGCATATGATGCAATAACTTAATAGTATTTCTAGCATACATAATGACAATTACTTGTTGTGCAAGCATGTTGACCCATGTCAAACCCAACAAGAATATATTTCCACTGAGTGATACAATGACTTAATATATTTTACTTTTTATTAAACTAAATCATCCCAATACAAGCTTCTCTCTGTTTTTAAATGCACTTTTTCAAGTATTTTTAGCAAACAACGATCCAGACAAACAGTTAACTTTCAAAATAGACACCACTTAAAATAATCAAATGCAACAACTAATGCAAGGAATCGCAAATCATCTTCCTTACTTTTTGCAGCAAAACCAGTTTCTTGGGTATCGTCACTGATATCGCCGTCGTCATCGCCGTCATCTTCACTGTTGACACCCTACAAGCAATATTAGCATTAACTGATGGTCTGAAAGGAAAAAATACAAATGGAAATGCCACAGCCTGTTTAATGCTTATGCTCACTCAAAACAAAATCTTTTTTTTTATAAGTAATAAGCATCTTTATTAATGGGAAAATAAAAAGGCATAGCCCAAGTACACGGGAGATATACAACAAAGCATGCCTAATTACAATCTAAGAGATCGAACTAAAAGACAAGAAACCATGCACGTTGCTTCTATAAGGTACAATGGCTGAGAACTACAGTAAGAGAGTATGCAGAAAAAAATCCTGGAGCTTTGTTCGCTCTCTGTTTTCGAAACAACGCTCATTTATTTCCGACCAAATGAACCACATGATGCACAATAGAATCATCTTCCATGCAGCTTTCACCTGTGGACAGCCTTTGATTCCCTTCCAGCTAGCAAACAGATCAACTACCTTAGCCGGCATAACCTAGGCAACATGCACTCGACTGAAAACCGCATTCCACAAAGCCTGCGTCACCTCACAATGCAACAATAGATGGTCCACTGATTTACCGTGATCTTTACACAAACAACACCAATCCATCATGATAATACTCCTCTTCCTCACGTTGTCTGTGGTTAAAAATTTTCCAAGGGCAGCAATCCACACAAAAAAAGCCACTTTGGAGGGTGCATCGGACCACCAAATATTCTTCCACGGAAAAGCTACATGTCCTTGGGAAGCCAAGATTGTGTAATAAGACTTCATTGTGAATTTTTTGCTTGCTATGGACCGCCCCTAGAGCTTTTCCCCACGCGTCGTTCTGTTACCTATGGAATGTAGCACGCTGAAAAAATCTGAAATAAGTGGCAACTTCCAGTCATGATTATCCCTAGTGAAAAGAGTGTTCCACTGTGGGGTACCATGATCAAGAGACATCATGTCCGCCACTGAAACCTCCTTGTTAGCTGCTATATTATAAAGTACCGAAAAAGCTCGCTCCAAGGAACTGACTCCTCATCAAACATCGTTCCAAAATCTAACCCTAGAACCCTCTCCAATCTCAAAGCGAGTATGGTTTACAAAGCACTGCCAACCCCCCCTAATATACTTCCATAAGCCCATACCATGTCTCCCCCTTACCACATTAGTGCACCAATCCCCCCATGCACCTCCATGCCTAGAATCAAAAATTTTCTTCCATAATGACTTCCCCTCCTTATGGTATCTCCATAACCATTCTCAAACAAAATCTAAAAATAAGAGTAATGCCTTAACTTGTTTAATGTTTAAGTTTCATATATAATACAGAAAGAAAACAAAAACAAAAACAAGAAAAGCAACCTAAATTTTAACTCATGCATAATAAAGCACTCACAAGTCTTCTTACAACTCAAGTGAAACCTATAGCATTCTCAATAGAATAATAGACATAATATCTTCAAACTTTGAAAGCACCTATTACAACTTGATACAAAAGGGAAAACACAAACCTTGAGATCAAATACAGGCAGCTCTTCTTCTTCATCTGATTCCCCAACACCAACATTCACATCAAGCGGAACAACATCCCTCTGCTTGTGAACTGCAAATGCATGAGATTTCTTTTAGCATCATTATTTTCTCCTTGAATAACAATATGACAGAAATAAAATAAGAGGACTCATTCTCATCCTCATTTCGTTTTTTGATAAGTATAAATTTTATTAAACCACATAATTTGGCATATCCCAAGTACACAGAATGTATACAAGAAAAAAACTCCTAATTACAAACTAAAGCTGAATAACAGCACAAAAGTCATTTAGACTATCCCCATCCATTACAATAATTGAAGCCCAAAACAACAAAGACCATCTTCCAAACATTTTTTTTTTTTTTATAAGTCAAGACCATCTTTCAAACATTGCCTTGAATCCCATTCCAACAGGCCAAAAGATTCACCAAAGCAATGCCAAGCTTAGTAAAAACCTCATCCCACAAAGCCTTTGACACATCACAATGGAGAAGAAGCTGATCTGCCGATTCACCACCCCTTTTGCACATGAAACATCAGTCCATTACAATGATACCTCAGTTTCTCATTTTAAAATCCTCATTTCTTTCCACTAAAATAGTTATCAAGTTCACTGAAGAAGGAAAAAATGGGACCAAAATCATTAGAATGCCATTAATTTTTTGTCTTCTCGACTAAAAACAGGTACCAACACAAGATAAGTGTCTGTGTATCCTTCATTCGATAACATTTGACTGAAAGCAGCATAGAAACAACGAATCGAAAAGCATTAAGAAAAGCATAGCATCAAGCACCAGCTCAAAATTACTTTCTTGGCTTCACGTGAGAAAGTGTTATCAAACCACGAAAAATTAATTGCACGAACAATAGCAAAAAGATTACAGGCGTCGATTTCGTCGTCCATGTCAGACAATAGAACGTCATCTTCGGGGGCAGTTCTCTTAGGGTTTCTGTAGGCTTTCTTCTGTCCCTTCCCTCTCTTAGTCATTGCCTTCCAACTTATACGAATTTTGATAACGCCTGCAGAATAGATTTAACTTGCACAGATTATGAAATAAAATAAAATGAATAAAAATAACAATTTTTCCCATTGGACTCTATTTCCCTCCATTGAAAACATTTTCTGGGAACAAATATCAACTAAAAAACGGAGAGTTACGTTTTCTATAAAATTCCAATCATGAAAAGTGTGCATATTACAAGAGAAACAAGTAAAATATTTGAGTTACCTTTCGGTGAGGAATTAAATCTCTCAGGTAGTCTCAACGCTCGACACTGTTATCAGAAAGAATTATTCTATTTGTAGTCTCAGGTAGTCTCTGTCCGTCCCTTATATTTCTGTTTTACGTCAGTCGCAATGCCGGGGCAAGAATACGTTCCGGAGATGTCTAGCACTGCTCGTCCCCAAAACTCTGGTTCTGAGTGGTACGTTAACAAGTAGGGTTTATGATGATGATATCATCGCCATGATTTGGTGTGGGGGTGAAGGGGGTTGTTTTTTGGAGATTGAACTAGGGGAAAATAGGCCCATTACCATCATGGGCCCTAGCTCTAATATGGCCGAATGCTCAGCCCAATTTCCATTCTTCGATCTTATAATTTTTTCAAAAAAAAAAAAAAGAAGTTAAAAAAAAAAGGTAAAAACTGGTAGGAAATGTTTATATTTGTGAGGACAAATTGAGAGTATTCAATTAATAAAAAAGAATATGATATTTTATTATTTTTTATTTTTAACATTGTTGAGTTGATAGATAAATAATATTTAATATAGTTCATATTTTACATCAAAAGAATTCATCCCCCCATCCTATTTTAAGAAGTGAATGACTGCAAATATATTTTTAAAGAAAATGTACTTTAAAAATTAAATAAAAAATATTTTAACAACTGACATTATTATTTTTACTAAAGAAGTAATAAGGGAAATGAACGATGCTAGCAAGCAACCTAGAATGTACTCTAAGAGTATTTAATTTTTTTTCTTTTATTTTTTCAAATATATTTTTAATATTTTACAACAAAGAGGCTTTAAATGTGGGGTAATGCTGGGGTGCAGTCGGGCTGCATTTAGAAAAATTTTAAATGAGTTACATTTTTCCTTCGGTCTCGATGGGATGGACGGTGTCGCCCACCACCGTCGGAGACGATGAGGACTGCATTTGGAGGGGAGTTTGGTGAACCCCAAAAAATCTCTTAAATGAGATGTTAGAGAGTTTACTTTTTGTTTGTGCTCATTTAGTGTATTTTCCTTGTGTTTTTTTATTCTTTTTACATTATTTTTTAAATACTCTTAAAATTTTAAAAAATCACAATATTTTTAAATAATATTTTCTTAAACATTAGATTAAAAAAGAATATTAAAAAAAATGTGAACGGGCTCCAAAACAGACCCCTCCTCAACGGGGCCAATATCATTTCCCTTAAATCAATGATGTGAAAAAGTTTGGAATCCAATTAATACGAGAAGTAACAGTTTTTGACTGGGTGAAAATCTCTTCTTGACACAATTCTCTGATTTGGGTGATCAAGAAAAGGTTCTTTGTAATAATTCTTTGACTTTTGATAAGAGTTCAATCCTTCTCCAAAATTATGATTTACCATTAAACTGGATGACGAGTGAAATTGGTCAACGGATTGGTGCTTCTATTGGCATTGTTGAAGATATTAACTATTTAGGCAAAGATCGACCATGTAGATACTAACCATGTGGGTACTCAAAATGAGGATAATTGTCTGAATGGTGGATTGAGTCCGAATGGGAGATCTAGTTCTAGGGCCATTGTTTGGGAGGAAAGGGATTCGTGGGCTGGTAATGTGCCGTGGCAAAGATTCACATGCTCGTGGGTCAAAGCCTGTAGACTCTTTGAACATCGAGATAAATTGAGTTAAGTTAAGTTAAATAAAATATTATTAGAATATTATTTTTTAATATTATAAATATTTAAGATTTGAAAAAGTTGAATTATTTATTATATTTTGTATAAAAATTTAAAAAAATATATAAAAATCTAAAAAAAATATAATAATGAGATGAGAAAAGTTTGAAAAATAAACTGATTTAGGCTTGGGTTTTGTTTCTAGTTTGGGCTCAGCTGGGCCTGGAGTGATAGTTGTGGGGGCTCAAGATAATGGGTCTCAGTTGAAAAATAATGCATTTGCAATGCAACCTGAGGTGATGTCTTCAAAGGGTGTGGGCTAAAGACTTAGATTTTAACTATGTTTCTCCATCAGAGTTAGGGTCTTATCTGCTAAGGAATAATTTTAGGGATTATTTTATCCAAGTTTGGGAACACAAATAAGGCAATGGCTGATAGGGTTCCGATCTCGCACACAACTCCAGACGACATTGCCCGAAAAGGAAGACCTCAATAGGGGTGTGTAATTAGTCCAGTTCAATCTTATTTTAGTTAAAATATAAAATCAAATTAGTATTGTTAATTTTATAAAATATAAAATTGATTATACTCCAATTACCACCCAAAATCGATAATATTGATTTTATCAGATTTGGTTCGATTTTAATAAATTGAAAATTTCTAAAAACAAAACCTATTTTAAAAAATTCTAGTTTAAAAATCTGTTTTATTAAAATAATTGTAGTTTATTACAAAAATTTATTTTGCTAAAAAATCTTTTATACTAAAAAAATAAGCAATAAACAACTATTATAAAATAAAAACTATTATATAAAATAAAATATGCAATAAAAACCTTGTTTTAAAAAAACTGTTTTTACAAGTCTAAAAGTCTCACAAATTCTATGATAAATTAAATTCTCAAGTTTAAAATTAAACTTTTATTTTATAAATATTATAAAATTATTTTTATATAATTATAATTTATATTATATATATAATATAAAAACATATCATATATATAATTTTTTTAAAATAATTTTAAATATATAAATAATAGGATCAATCCGGTTCGCTTCAGTCTGGTCCAAAATTTTCTGGAACTGCATTGGTTCTTGCCGATTTTGTAATTTAAAAATCGATTCTAAACTGACTCAAAACTGGTCTAACGGGTCTAGTTTAAACCAGTTCAGACTAATTTTTCGATTTTACGATTTTTTTTGTACACACTTAGACCCATAAATGCAACAATACAGGTCAATTAATGTTAACTCCCACAAAAGAACTTATTGATGTTTGTTTTTCCTTTGGTCTTGTTAATTTTGGAGACCGAAAAAATGTTAAATCTCAAGATTGTTTTCTTTTTGATGTGGTGGTGGTTGTGGTGGAGGCCGAGGTTCAATCTCACCGACCATCATGAAGGTTCTCAGTTAGAATTTTGGAGAGTTTGAGAATTTATAGAGAATTCAAGTCCTCCAAGACTTAATTCAAAGAAAACATCCTAGTTTGATTTTTGTAAGAGAAACAAAATTACTAGTTCATAAGTTAGAAAGGTCAAAATTTGGATCGGGTTTTTTTGGTGTTTATCACTTAGCTACAATGATCGTAGTGGTGGGTTGGGATTGTTCTAACAGTGGCATGTTAATTTGGTGTCTTATTCAAAGCATCGCTTTAATGCTTGGGTGACTGATAGGGTATCGAGGTTAAAGTGGCAACTGGCGGTAGTATATGGGCACCGTGAAGTTGAAAAAAGTTGTGAGGTGTGCAAATTATTGAAATTTATTTGTACTTGAGTTATGGGTCCGTGGTTGTATTTTGAAGACTTTAATGAGAATTTGGTTCAATGTGAAAAGCAAGAACCCAAATCATATGGTTGGAGAGTCAACTACTTTTAGAGAGATTGTTGATTATTGTGTTTGTGAAGGCCTCAATATTGATGGATCTTTGTTTACCTAGTCTAATATGCGAGATAGGATAGCTCATATTCAAGAATAGCTGGATCAATTTTTAGCTAATGTAGATTGGCTGTCTTTATTCTAGGGCTCCTGGATTAGAAATTTTATTCTTATTCTAGCCATACTTGTTTGATCCTTAACACCATTGGTTTAGTTGGTTATTGGAGACTTGCTTCTAAACATTTTGGTTTGAGGCTATGTGGATGGAGGCTAAAGGGTGTGAGGACATTATTAAGTCGTCTTAGCAATCATCAAAACATGTTAATGATGTTTCATAAATGTTGAGTACTATTTCTTCATGTAGTCAACTTTTGAAACTTTAACCAGCAACTCAATTTGGTAATTTGCAATCTCAAATGCGATCAAAGCAAATGGAATTAACTCATTTAATAGAGAGCCCTTCATCTTTATTTTTCAGATCTAGTTTAAACTACCTTAGACATGATATTAATATTTTATGAGAATGTAAGGAGTTGATGTGAGAATAAAGGTTTAAGGCTTTATGATTATATTCAGGGGATCATAATTCTAAGTTCTTTCATCGAAAGGTTTTACAACTACGCTAAAAAAATTTCATGTTGAAGCTTAAAGATAACTCTGGTTGTTGGACTGAAGGTCGTGCTTTAGATTCTCTGGTGTTATCATATTTCAAACACTTATTTCTAATCCAACATGTATGGAGACTATGCTTGATGCTGTCAATTTGAAGGTGATAATAGCAATCAATAATGATCTCTTGAAGCCATATTCAGCTGACAAAGTACACTAATTTAAGGCTGTTCACATGGGCCGGATTTTATCCGGTCCGGATTAATAACCGAATACCCGGATCTTAAATTCGATTTTCGGATTATATAAAAGCGGGCCGAAACCTGTTTTTAACAAACCGGATAAAATTGGGCCGGATATCCACATTGAATTCGGAACCCGCTTTTATCAACCCATATCTGGCTTTCAAATTTAAAACGGTGTCGTTTTGTATCCAAAGTTTCTTCCCCTCTCCGGCTCTCCCTCGAGTCTCAAATGCTATTCACTCTCTGTCTCTCTCTCTGTGCATAGAAACCCTAGCCTCATCCCGTGTTGAGTCCGCAACCTCATCAGTCATCATCGTAACCCATCGCCGTCTCCGAATCTTTGTCGTCGAGTCTCCATCGCCGTAAACATTGTTCGGTACTCTCTCTCTCTCTCTCTCTTTCTCTCTCCCTGTAATTGCGTGAGGATTAGAAATAGATTTATTGAAGGAAAATCTAAGTTGATTCTAGGGTTTTATGGGTTTTGTGTATCAATGTATTTCATATGTTTGAAGTAGATTTCATGCAACAGATTCGTGGAGTTGCAGACGTAGTTTTACGAATTTCATGTAACAGATTTATTGCTATCGCACCTTTCACATTTTATGAAATCTCTCAAGATTTTATACTAGCTGTTATGCGATTCTTTGATGTAGCAATAATATAATCTTATTCATTTCATCCTTCCTCTGTTTTTCAATTCTAGAGCTGCTGGGTTGTGCTATTACTTGAAGCTGAAAATAGATTTATATTTTGTTGATTTGTTCTAATCTAATACTCCCTTTGAGCTACACTCCTCCTCATAGGTAATTCGACATTTAGGTAAATAAGAGATTGATTGCAGTATGACAAGCATATCCCTATTATCAATGTGAAATCCCCTAGTTGAATCCACAAAAGAGGCTGGAATTGCATATCCACTCTTAAGTCAGTGCATAAAAAATCTGTACATATTTGACCATGATGGTTTTGAGTTTCAGTTATGATGGAAAATCTCACATTCAGTAAAAAGAACACAACTAAGTACTGAAACAACATAATCGAACCAAAACTTCAAGTCAGCTTTTTTATGAAGTTTGTGTCCCATCATGTCTTGTGGATGTTTTATGAACAAATATTTAGCTTACTTTAGTTTCTTAATTAAGTTTTTCTAATTATGCTAAGCTTGCATTACTGATTAGGTGGCATAGCTTATTAGTTTCATTGTTTTACTAGTTGCTCTGGTTTTCTGTTGTGCTATTCTCTGTTCTATACAAATACATTCTTGATAAGTTTCTTTTAGAGACCCCTAACTATTTACCTTGCAATTCAGCCTTATCAAAGAAATTCTTATATATACGACCTCATCTCTTTTATACTTATATTGGGATGTACATAATCATAATTATGATTCAAACCCCTAGGATTCGATCTTGTTGGAATTGGCTTCTTCTGGCCATTAGCAGAATCAATCCTATAGAATCAATCCATATTCTATTACTATGAATATCATTTATCATTTTTATAATATTTATTATTATTTATGTTAATTTGTTGAAATATTAGATATTTATGAATTATTGTAGCCCCCACAAGAATTTGCTTTTACTTATAATAAAATGCTACCTAATAATGCACTAGGAGTACGGACTGAAATAAATTGGAAAATCAAACAATCTAAACTTCTTTATTTCAGCTCAATCTACTTAGAATCACCAAATAATTAGCACTATAGTAGCTTCGAACAACATTTGAAAAATCCATACAAATCAAAGCTATATTTTGAGCATGTTCGATACTATCGAAGTCTTGATGTGCTAAAAGATTGATGTCTATTAATTTCATTTTCATTCTGGTTTTTTGGAAGTTATGGGCTTGTATTGTTTGTTGAAAATATCTATGCTTAAAGTTGTACATGATTTTTTACTTAATTATATGGTTTGGTTTGGTTTGGTTTGTTGTGTTTTGTTGCTCAATAACAAATGGAAGAAAATTCTACAAGTTGGAATCTTGGTACGACTCAATGGGTTAGTGGTGACTCCTCCTCTTTTCCAATGGATGTGGATGAGCATGGGAGTCTTCCATCCCATTCATCCACACATACACATTCGGTTTCACCTGTACCCAAAAAATCTAGGAAAGCACCTAGTAACCAATCGGTGTCTTGGGACACTTTGAGAAAGTGCTATCTATTGACCCTGATGAACCAAAAGCTCGATGCAAACATTGTGATAAGTTGTTTAATTGTTATTACAAGAATGACACTTCTTCTATGAATCACCACCTTTATTATACATGTGAAAAATTCCCTATTTACAGTAAACGTCCTAGAAAAAGTAAATCCTCTAGTAGTAATAGGGATGCAGAGGGAAAAACATGTAGCCCAAGCTCATAAGGTCTAGTCAACTATGATGCTGAAAAACTTAAGGTGTCTACCGCTAAGTTTTTTATTAGGTGTGAATTACCTTTTATGCTAGTAGAGCACGAAGGATTGATTGAGTATGTGGCTGATCTAGAGTCTCGATTTATTTTACCATCCCGAACCACTCTAAAAAGGGACTGTATGAAATTATATGATGAAGAGAAAATACAACTAAAGATATTATTAGAGGGTCAAAGAATTTGTCTAACTATCGATACCTGGACATCGGTGCAACATGTAAACTACATGTGCATTACTGCACATTTTGTTGATTGTAATTGAAGATTGCATAAGAAAATACTAAAATTTTGCTAAATTTCCAACTGTAGGGGAAAAACTATTGGGAGGGTGTTAAACTTGGGTTTGCTTGATTGGGATATTAATAAGATTTTGACCATCACCGTTGATAACGCCTCCTCTAATGATATTGGTGTCGATTATATGAAGAGGAGGATAATAGATAGTGATTCTACCATATTACTGGTGAGTTCCTTCACATGCGGTGTGCTGCCCATATATTAAATTTTATTGTTAATGATGGTTTGGAAAATATTAAACATTTAATATCAACGATTAGAGAAGCCATCAAATATGTGAAGTCTTCACCGTTGAGATTTTTCAAATTCAAGGCTTGTGCATTAGAGGAAAATATTAGCGGGAGGATGTTGTGCATGAATGTTTCTACTAGATGAACTCCACATATTTGATGTTGAGTCCGCTATAAAACACAAACAAGCCTTTGAAACTATAATATGTATGTGGATCATAATTTCATTAACCCCAGTAGTGATGATGGAAAAAAGTACAGATTTTTGTAGAATTGCTGAAAATATTTTACGATGTCACATTGAACATTTCTGGATTTTTGTATGTGACGGCTAATGTATATTTCCAAGAATTGTGCACAATTGAAGATACAATAAATGATATGTGCACGAGTGAGGATAGCATCACTAGGACCATGGGCGAAAACATGAAAGAAAAGTGTGAAAAGTAATGGGGTAATACTGATAGGTTCAACTTGCTGATATATGTTGCTCATGTGCTTGATCCATGTTACAAAATGGTGTCATTGAGATTTTAGTTGGAACAATGCAGAGGGGATGAGTTAGCGGATAAGATAGAGGCCAAAGTCAAACTTTTGTTAAGCCGCTTGATTGAGCAGTATAGCAGATTTCGTGTGGCTAATGGGGGAAGTTCTATTGTGGCTCAAAGGAGGCCAAGCACTACTTCTACTTATTCTAGTAGCTCAAGTAAATTTGACATGAAGTTAGAAAAATATCTTGAGCAGCATGGGTTTATGGAGTTTAGATCAGAACTAGATAAGTATTTGTCGGAGGAATGTACAGGAAAATCACCCAGTTTTGATATCTTGGATTGGTAGAGAGTTAATGCCGCCAATTATCCCATTCTTGCTGAAGTAGCACGTGATGTATTAGCTACTCTCATTTCCACTGTTGCCTCAAAATCTGCATTCAGTACTGGAGGACGCATCTTGGATCCTTTTAGGAGTTCATTGTCTCCAGAGTCTGTTGAAACTCTTATTTGTACCCAAAATTGGTTAAGGAACAAACCTGTCGACATCCAAAAGTTAGAAGAATATATAGAGTTGATACAGTTTGAAGGTAAATTTGAAACATGAAATATATATTTTATTAATATCTACCTGACTTAGCTTATTATATATATAACTTAGTTTTTTTAATTTTTTTTAGATAATTATTTAGTAGCTTTATCTGGAATTGAGGCTGGTATGAGTCAACCTTCCCATTCATGCTAAAAAAATTAGAGTAAGTAGGTTATTACTTTAGTGTGCATTACTTACAAAGCTTTTGAAATAATTTTTGTTTTATATATTCTTTTTGTTTTATAGGTTGGACTGGAAATGACAATGTGAGCATAAAAGGTGATATTTGTTGCGCTTTGTTTGGTCTTGAAATGTTTTTCAAAATATAATATGAGATGCTATGATTTTTTATGTTTTTATCAACTTTGTATGTCTAGTTGGGTTGATCATTCAATTTTCCCATTGGGGACTCTATGGAGTTTTGTTCTGTGCAATTTCTTTATGAATTTGGATTTTTTTTTTAAAAAAAAAAATTCTAAGTTTATTATGAAGGGAATGCTTTCTATTGTCATGTTTTATAATACCATGAACATATACACGGTAAGTATGTTTTAAGTAATTACTGGTTTATGCATGCTTAAATAATTTTTTGAGAATTGAAAAGTTTTGGGACTTCTGACGATTTGTAGAGTTACAATATAGGATAATGTGGTTTGGTTTCTTAATTGCGGACTGGTATAATTTCTCCAAGTAAACTGAGGATGAAGCTTATTGGGCCTCACCATCATAGAAAAACAGGGGGATCAAATGGTAACTCTGCAAGAACTTCTCCTTCTAGGCTTGAGGAAAAGTGGGGATCGCAAAAACTGAGGCTTCTATTTCTGGGAATTGAGGAGGTTTTAAATTGTAACTGATGGATGTAGGGAAATTTTGCACAAAATAACACTTGTATGGGTTTTGTGTTTTCTTGCTTTATATAGTTCCAAGAAGTTCGATTCGATACCGTTTGGTTGCTAGATTTTTGTTCCTCTTTTTTTCTTAAATTTGTTGTAATCTTCTCTAATTTTTGAGAATATAGATTTGCTCTTCCAGGTGAGTCAACATGCATGACCGTTCTCAACTAAGAATTGAACTAGACTTGACTAGTCTACATCCCTCCCTAATTACGTAGCATGCAAAGTGTTCCATTATGGGCTTTTATAGTGGTTGACTGTAGAGGCCTAAGCTTGAATTGCAAGTTTCAACTAAAATCTCAAAGCCCATTTGTGTATTTAAGGGCTTGATTTTTTTTTTTTTGGAGGAAGTAAAAGGAAAATGCTGGAGAGTATCCACACTCAGGATACTCTCCCTCACATGAACAGTGCACGACACTGTTCATGCACTGTTCATTTGAGGGGAGTATCCTGAGTGTGGATACTCCCCATCATTTTTCGGAAGCAAAATGGAAGAAGTTTCTAGGATAACAGGCGCCAAGCGGTAATGACGAAATTATAGCAGGAAAAAAAAATTGAGTTCAAATCCGGAATCCAGATCTGGAATCTTATGGGTTCCGGCTCAGATTTCAAATCCGGATCCGGTTCTAAATATCCAGATTTTCGGATCCAGATTTGAAATCCGAATCCGGGTCAAGAAACTCGGGTTTCTGGATCTGAAACCCGGGTGCACAACCCTGTACACTATGCTTTATTTCAGACGCACCCTCTAAAGGCATTAGGGCCGGATGGCTTTTGTCCAATGTTTTTCTAAAAATATCAGTACATTGTAGGGAGTTTGGTTATATGGGCAGTCTTAGATTCATTAAATCATGGTTTAAGATGCTTTAAATGAGACTTTTATTGTTCTTATACTAAAAAAGAAGAGGCCTGAAAAAATTCAACAATTTAGACCTATTAGCTTATACAATGTGATATATAAAATCATTGCAAAAGTTATTGTTAATAGACTAAAAACCATTTTACCCCTAGTGGTGCCCGATAGTTAGAGTGTTTTTGTTCTGGGTAAGCTTACAACGGATAATGTTCTTGTGTCATTTGAAACTATACATTGTATCCATAGAAGGAATAAGGGTGCATCATGACGTGATGTCATTAAAGTTAAATATGAATAAAACCTATGATCGGTCCGTATGGATTTTTCTCGAGAACATCATGTTGAAACTTGATTTTGATGAAAGATGGGTGTCTCTTTTATTATCTTGCAATTCAATTTTTTATAAGGTGGTTATTAATGGGGCACCTTCTTCTTCATTTGCTGCAACTCAGGAGTTGCGTCAGGATGATCCTTTATAACCATACTTTGTTTGTTCAATGTGTTGAGGGGTTGTCGTCTGTACTTTAGGCTACTGAACATATAAAATTAACTAGGGGGTCTAAATTTCTCATAAAGCTCCTGCCAATCCATAAACTTGTAATAGTTGTTTCAAATTTTCATTTTGGGAACGAATAGCCTAAAGAAAAGAATAGAATAGAAAATATATGAATAATATATGCTAAAAAGAAAAGAATAATATACAAACTTTTGATAAGTCATAACACAAAAACTAAGGAAGTTCATGCAATTATAGCCATTTAGGATACACATACTTCACAGTTTCATGATAGTTATTTGGGACTTATTTCTTTCATTGGACGGTTGAAATGTAATACTTTAAAAGATTCAAATATGCATGTACAAAAATTGTCAAAACTGGCTGTAACCGACTCAGACCAGTTGTCCGAATAAGGAACTGGTTGAAATTAGAAAGAAACCAGTCGGCTAGTAGCAAAATTTTAATAAAACCGATATCGGATGATTTAACTCCAGTTTGAACCTGGTCAGGTGACAACGGTTTAGATATATTTTTCTAAAATTATACATACACAAAATGATGATGTTTCACTGAAATGAGTGAAACGGTGTCATTTTGAGATGAAGCTTGTAAAAAAAAAAAGTAAATGAGTTGTCATCATTTAAGCCAAATGGCGCACTTCGAGCTAAGGTTAAAACCCCTTGCCCTCCATCTTCCTCGCGTTCGACTCACAGTTCACTTCCTTTCTTCCTCAACAATCTCTTTCTCTCTCTAGGTATTGTAACTTTGTTTCTGTCGTTCCTCTTACAAACTTGCTCTAAGTCGTTCCTCTATCATTGTTGAGTCCATCGGCACTGAGAACCTTTCCCACGTGTTAAAAAAAACCAACCATGCCCATAGTCATTATTGCATGTCGGTAATTTTCTTGAAGGGAGATACTTTGTAATTTTACAATTATTTTCAGTCTTAAGAGTCGAGGGTCTGATACTACATGGGTTTCTTTTTAAATTTGTAATGTATTCTGTTATATTTTTTGAATCATGTGTTTATTGTATAATTTATCATCAAATTCATATCAATTTTTAATTTATGTTATATGTTATTTTTTCTTAAAATTATTTAATTTATTTTTTATGCATGTGCAGTGATTGAAAGATTTTAGATCAAATTATTGGAATGTGAATAGTAATCCGATACCTAATTATTACTGTGAATGTTCTTATTAGATCAAATTATTAACTCATGCACTGATTTGATATTGTGTTGACAAATTGTATTGTAAAATTATTTTGATTTTTGAAATAAATTATGAGGTTGTGGTAAAACTAAAATCTAGATTAGAGTTTTAAACTTGTGACGTTTGCCATGTTGAAAACTAGCTGCTATGTAATTATGTTTATGTTTGTTCTTTGTTTGTTTTAATTTGTTGTGTTTTATAATCAGTTATGGTTTTTTTCATGTTAGATTAATTCTCCTTCAAGTCCAATTAATCTTGATTCAAATGAAGAAATGATTAAGTTGAGAGAAATCCATGCACCAAAACCTCCAAGCGGCTCTAATAGTAATAGTAGTAGTTGTGCTCTTTTTAAGAAACGAAAATGGAACAACTTGTAAATTATTTGAGGCCATTTTATAATGGTTAGAGTTGTTCCGTAGATGATTTTAAAGCCAAATGTAATTATTGTGATAAAATGTATGCTTATTACGCAAAGGTATGTAACATTTCATGGTCGAGGTACATAACTCTTTTAAGGATGATCCTTATTTATTCAAGTCTTGTCCCGACCAAATCATTAGAAATTGTGTCCTTGATAATAAAATAAATGGTGTCATCTCCTTTTGTCATAATGAAGTTTATAGAGACTATTTTTCCTTAAGGAAGATTGTTGCAAAAATTTTGCAATGTGGCTTTTATTGGTCTAGCATGTTAAAAAAGTTTCATGATTTTTTCAAATATTGTGAGCCTTTCTAAAACTTAGGTGGAATGGCTAGTAGAAATATGATGCTTTTAAACTCAATTTTAGTCATTGAAGTTTCTTATTGTTGAGACATTGATTTTATGGGTCGTTTTTCATCCTCTTTTGAATATTTGTACATGCTAGTAGCTATAGATTATGTTTTCAAGTGGGTAGAAGCTATTCCTTGCCGAACTAATATTCACAAAGTTGTTTTGAAAATTTTGAAAGAAAATATATTTTCAAGGTTTGGAATACCTCAAGCCATTATGAGTGATGTCAGATCACACTTTTGTAATAGGCATTTTGATGATAAAAAATATGACATTAATCATAAAGTTGCGGCCTCATATCACCCACAAATAAATGGTCAAGATGAGCTTGTAAATAGAGAAATAAAACAAATTTTAGAAAAAATGATAAATCCAAACTCCAATAATTGGTCTTTCAGACTAACCGATACACTTTGGGCTTATCAACTGCTTTTAAGTCCCCTATTAGGCTATTAGTATGTCTCCCTATAGATTTATTTATGGAAAAGCTTGTCACCTACTTGTGGAGTTGGGACATAAATCTTATTGGGCTATTAAAATGTTGCATTTTGATTTAAACAAGGCTAGTTCTTTAAGAAAATTACAATTGAATGAGTTAGAATAAATTTGCAGGAATGCTTATGAAAATTTAGGATTTACAAAGAGAGAAGAAAGGTTTTTCATAACAAACACATTTTAAGAAAATCTTTTGAACCATATTAAAAAGTTTTCTTGTATAATTCTAGGTTGCATTTATTTCAAGAAAAACTGAGGTCTAGGTGGACTGGACCTTTCATTCTTAAAACGATTTTCTCTCGTAGTGCTGTAGAAATTAAGAACCCCAATAATGGAAATAGTTTTAAAGTGAATGTATAGCATCTTAAGCCATTTTTTAAGAACTTTTCACATAAGAAAGAGTTCATTCATTTGGGGGATCCTATTTATCACGATCAACCACATGATTAGTTTTAGTATATGTGTCTTAGTTTAGGTTGTCTTTATTTTATTTTTAAAATTTTTTGTTTTGAGAGACGCTGGGGGCTAGCCCAGTTGGCTTTGGGAAAAAAACAGCTCTTCAATCAAGTGATGACATGGAAGAAAAAACAATATTTTTGAAATAAACATGTCTACCGGTGATCTTTCCTTCACAAAATCAAACAACTGATTTGAAACTCATGGAAAGAAATCTTTTTTTGCCCGAATCGGCATCATCATCGATTCTCCCAGTTTCGTCTTCGTGCTCGTATGGGTTTTCAATTGTGTGCTCGTGTTCTCGTGTTCTTGCTTCTGAGTCATCTGTCCAAGCTCGTGGGTGTTCATTTTCTTGGGTATTTTTGTAAAATGGGTCAAAACGTGGGAATGAAAAGCAAATAAGAGATTATTCCAATCTCGAAAAATTGGAGCCCAAATCCCTCGTCCTCATGTACCACCACTATCATCATCATCGTGGATGATAGGTATGATAGTGCATGACCAAGAAACCAAAAAATGAAAGAAAAAAAGAGCATCTCGTTCAAAGTTTGTGATGAAATTTTCCAAGGGAAAAAAATTCTTCCCTTTTGATCCTCTTTTACTACATATTCTTGCCAAATAGCATTGTGTTATCCCACTCCTATTTTCACATATGGGTAAGAGTTTGAAGAAAATTTTTTATTTTTCTTATTGGCTTAACATTCTCTCTTTTTTTTTTTCCTTTTCTTATTGCAAATTGACATGGGTTCCATTGTTGCTAACATGCCTCCACAATTATTGGTACGTGATACGAAAACTTGGTGGGTAAAGAAGACGGGGATAAATGTCTAAAGAAGATGGGTTCATCTGCACACAAGTATAAAATCGATAAAACTTAAATATTTACGTGGTGACTTTTTATTGGGGGAGACCAATCCGGTTGGTTTCTAGATTTTCTCTTTTGTTTTTTTTTTAACCCTTTCTCTAGGTGTAAATAGTCTTGTTTGTTTTCAGAGATGAAATGAGATAAGATTAAAGTTAAAAAAAATAATAAAATATTTTTGTAATATTTTTTTGTAATATTAATTTTGTATGGAGATTTGAAAAAGTAGTTTTGAAATTTGAAAAAGTTAAATTTTTTTATTATATTTTGTATGAGAATTTGAAAAAGTGTAATGATAAGTTTGAGGTGAGTTTAGGAGTATTGATTTTATCTCCCAAAACAAACAGGCCTAGTTTATGGTCATCACCTCAAGGTGCTTTTATTTATCTCTACTCTTTATTGTTTTACTTCGATTACATTTTTGCGAATTTGCATTTTTGCATTGTTCTTATAATAGAAGTTTTAGGTTGGGGGGAGAGTCTTGAGAATTTGCATTCTTGCAGTTTTTCTCAATTCATTTTTCTGTTTTTATTTATTTTTTGTTGCTTTAAGAAGAGTATGGGAATTTAAGTTCATTATGCTACTTCTACTTAAGAATTCCAATGTTTTTCATGTATCTATGTTTCATTTTCAATTTAGCCACATGAGTATAATTCTGGTTAAAAGAGAGATATGATTTTGAAAATGATGAAGATAACATGTGGAGACATGTAACCCTTGTGAGATTTTGAGCCAATCCATTCATTTGAGAGGGTTATTTTAAATTACTCCGTACTTTCATTTCGAAGTGCATAATATTTCATCGTTTAGTCTCATTATTCTTTAAATTGGTTGAATACTAAAAATACATCAAATTTTATTCTAGACTTGAAAATCTTGAAATCATGAAATCATGGATATTGAAGAACTAATCTAGTCCTTAATAGATGAGTTTAGACCATCTTTCTCTACTTCGAGCCTTTAATTCCTTTGCTTGTGCAATATTGCTAGTAAATTCTTTGAGTCTTTTATTTTAATCTTTCTTTCTTAAACCCTTTTTTCAAGTGTTTCAAGAATGAATGATACAAATTTGTTTCATTGGAAAAGATATACAAAAGATTTTGAGAAAGACACGTTGAAATGGAAGTTCGAGGAGCAAGCACAATGTCTTCAAATAAAAAAGTATACAAACCTAAGTCTAAAAATTTATGATGAATATGTGAAAGAAGAAAAGAAAAGGCTAGAGAGTATGCTCGTGGAGTCTTGAAAGAAAAAAAGCACTAAAAGAAAAGAAAACGAAAGAGAAGGTTGAAAGTGTTGCATTGAAAAGTTGGAAAATGAATTGAAAGTTAGATGAAATATTAAAAGTTATTTTTTTGTTGTTCTTAGAAATACTTTTCATTTTTGCCATTTACCGCTGTTTTTAATATTCCCACTTCACCCTACATTACGTCCCTAATAAAAGTGCTAATTGATCTTAAGGAAGGTATAATTTGAATATTGACATGATAAAATCAAGATGGGGTGGCGTAAAATTCTTAATGTGTTTGGTATCCCTTCATGAAACTATCTATTTTCTCTTAGTTGCGTTCTTTCCTTTGATTTATATGTGAGATACTTGTTTTTATCATACATTAATCTACTTACATATAATTGAGAGTGCACAATGTTTAGAGTGACTATATTCTTTTGAGTGTTAACATTAGTGAAGATTAAGTTGAAACATAATTTTGAATAGAGACTCAGGTTGTATTTTATTTTGAAACTCGAAGCATATTTGTCTTGGCTAAACCCCACTTCCGCAATGAGTATTGGTGGCACGTAGATATCTTTTGTGATTGTTAGTATTTTGACCTCTGGTTATATTCTTTATTCTAAAGTAATGAAAATTTTAAATTTTAAAGTCTCATTTTATGCTTATTTTTGTTGAGTCGCTTTGATTACTAGAGACTAGCAATAAACTAATTGGGGGTATGTGATAATAGCTTAGGTTGCGGTAGAAAGTTTAAAAAGTGCAATAGGACACTTTAAAGCACTTAAATGATACAATTTACATGCTTGATAATTTTATATTAAAGTACTTTTAAATTAAGAAAAAATTGTAAATCACATTTCATCAAAAACTTCATTTTGATATTTTTGTCAAAAGCACTTCAAAAAAAGTGATTCCTATTTTAACGCATTATATAATATACAAAATAGGAAGACATTACGGACCGGTTGGAACAACGGAACTACGTAGGGGCAGGGGGGCCACGGCCCCCCCTACCCCTATGGTTTATATATATATATATATATATATATTATATATATATATTAATTTTGAGTATATGTATATTATTTTTTATGATTTAATAGTTCACTTTTATAAAAAATTATCTTAGCTCCTCTTTTAAAAAATTATTTTGATTTTATAGAGTAATTACTTATAACAAGTCTAATTTAAAAAATTATCTCATTTAGAATAAAATAAATAAAATATATTTCACATAAAATAAAATGATCTAATAACATAATAACATGTTGAATATTGTTAAAACAAGACTTCGTAATAAAATTGAAGATGAATTTTTAGCAAATAATTTAGTTGTCTATATTGAAAGATAAATAGTTAAAGATTTTAATTTAAATTCAATAGTTGATGATTTTGTTTATTTAAAAGAATATAAGTTATAATTTTAAATATTCTGTGTTTCTTTTATTTGATATGTTTGTGTGAGTATTTTTATATTACTTAAATGATATATTATTCTTGACATATTAAATTGTTCTATATTACAAAAAATATTGTATAAAAACAGAACAAAAAATATTTTTTATAGTTTTAGTTTTGTTTGGCCTCCCATAAAATAGATTTCTAGCTCTGCCACTGACCAGTTAGACTGTTTATATTAGAAGAACAGCCCTCCAATAAGATGATAACATGTAGAAGAAAAAAATACAACATAAAAATGAAAATGGGACTTAAAGCCTCATCAGAAAAAAACCCATGGTCGAATCTTCTCCTTCAAGCCTCACCAACGGCCACCTACACTGTCGCCGATCACCACCTCAGGCCCGGAGCACCTCCTCTCGCCTGCGAACCAAACCCAATTGCCGGTGAATCCCATGTAGCCCCCTTGTGTGCACAAAACTGACAAGTCCGAGATGGGTTTTTCCCATCTTCCACCCATCGTAGGTCTACCGGGAGCCACCCAACAGTGTCACCACCCCTTCACCGACACTCCCCTTACGTAGGCAAACATGACCCTCTGTTGGCAACCCTCAAATACGCGGCCTACCCTTTTTTTGGAAATGAGTATCACCCATACCCATTTCGGGTTTAAGGCTGCGTGGGAAGGTAGGAGGTCGCATGGGGTCTCCATCACAGGGGTAAGGTTGCTGGAGGGAGGCGATTTCGATGGTGTAGACGGTAACATCTCCAGTGGCCAACGGTGACTGCATTTGAGCTGAGACCGAACGAGCAATGGTTTGGACTATTTCTATTCTCTATTTTTGTTTACATATCAAAATTTAATTAGAGGGTTGTTTTTTAACATAAAACAACCCATCCGATCTCTAGATTTTCTCTAGAAAATAACCTTCATCATTTTAATAGGTTGACATATTTGACCGTGAATGTTTTTATTACTTTTCAACTTTTTTCAAAGCTACCTATAACTGGCAATGTTCGAAAATTGTGATAATCAATTTTTATTTGACTTTCATTGATGTGCATCTCTATAATGTTGGGAAATGGTATAGTTTTATAGAAAATTGTAGATAACAAAGCCCATGTAAGAAGAGATCTTCCAAATATTTTATTTCACTTTATGCAATGCTGGTTGTAGGGCTGTAAATGAACCAAGTTACTTGTCAGCCTGTTCGGTACTCGCTCGGTTAAATTTGAATTAAACTCGACTCGTGAAAAAAAAAAAGATCGCTCGTGAAAGTAGATACTCACTCGATTAATAAATGACACATACTCAACAAAACTCGGCTTGACTCGGCTAAGGCTCGTTAAGGCTCGCTTGTTTATACTCGACTCGACTCGTTAGCTCGACTCGATTAAAATTCATTTATATATTGATAAATCTATACATATATATATGTTATATATAAGTATTACTAATAATATAAGTATAGCGTTTTTATAATTAAATATGTAATATGTAATCTTATTACTTATATCTATATGATGAATATATTTCATAGTTATGTTTTATAATTTGTACAATAATTAGTCTATAAAATTTAATAATTTTATATATTAGTACGTGGGAAGCATGTGAAATATGTATATGTTATTATATTATTTGTATTTATTAATAATATATAAGCATATAACATATTGTTATGATAAATAGATATCAATTAGTTATATATTAAATATTAATTTTTTATTAATTAATTTTTTTATTTATTTTTAAATTTTATTCAAAAAATTAAAAAAAAAAATTCAAACTTGAGCTCGGTTCGACTCGAGTTCGTTTGTGAGACGAGCTCGAGTTGGAAGTTTGGTTTATCGAGTCGAACTCGAACAAATAATAAATAAAAACTTGAGTTCAAGCTCGAGCTCGAACTCGAGTATTTTGAGTTGAGCTCGAGTTCGGCAAGCCAAAACTCGGTTCGGTTCGGCTCGTTTACAGCCCTAACTGGCCGTTCGTACATATCTCTAGTAAGCAGTCTCGAAAAGTGTATGAGATTATTAAAAACAATAAAATGAGATTTTTAATGAAAAATTCTAATTTTTTAATAATAAATTTTTACTCTGAATTTGTAATGTTTACTTAACTATATCTAATATTAATTTAAATTTTTTAATAGACAAATGTATTATTTTTAACTATATTAATATCTTTATTCTCTAGCTACTTTACAACCTAGTTCTATTTTTAAAAATTTAAAAGTCTGAAATTGAGCGTTGATTGTTTAGGAAAATTTGGTCAGTAACTTTTGGGATTTTGTGTCAATTGAAAAAATCATTTTCCTCAAACTCTTCAATCATCTTGATCTTTTTATCATTTTATATTTTCTTTCTCAAATAAGATCGTCTTTTTTCATCCTACTAAAACTCTACTTCTCCTTATATTCTATTTATACAACACCCACAACTGATTTTATTGTCATTTGTGCAAATTGAATTCTAATCTTTCATCATTGGACTGGGAATCTAGTTATCTTGTGAGTTATTTCATATTTTATTATTTATTTATGATATTTATTTGGTTTACAATTTTCATTTTATTAAACCAATGATTGCGATTTAGTTAAATGAACGAGTGGCCTTTAATTAGGTCGCCTTAGATTTGCAAAAGCATATATATATATATATATATATATATATATATATATATAAATTGAAAATATAACAGAGAATTGTACCTGTATGGCGTCAATCTCAATTCTTAAAGTTCGTAGAAGTCTAATCTTGGAAGCTTGGAATGATATTGTAGGGTTATCAAACATCTCATATACATTTATGACTATCTATTGTGACTGATAAAGCTTGTCTTCTTCTAGGCTATCAATTAACGGGACCTTCTCAGCTTAAAAAAACAAAATATGTATATATGGGTGGCCTAACATCAAAACCAGCCTGAATTCCAGCGAATATTTTTAAAGTGTCGGAGAGATAAACATTATTTTATAGTATTTATTATTTATTTAATTTTGTCTAAAATTTTTATACAAATTTTAATAAATAATTAGTGTAGGATGTGTATATCTCTTGAGAAATGATATTCTCAAATTCGAGAAGATGGAATCATTTTTCCTTTAAAATGGTCTCTAGTTACGTGCAAATCATGTAGTACAAGTTTTACATTAGTTAGGCTATTTTACATATCAAAATTTTAATCAAAATTAAAGCATATTATTATATATATTGGTAATCTCTACCAACTCATGACCAATCACATAGATCAGTTAGTAAAATTTTGTATTATGATCGTGTGACAATTATAATGAATAATACAGAATAATCGAAAAGAAAATAACAGAGAAATAACACAGAGATTTACGTGATTTGGCGATGTGCCTACATTCATAGGAGCGAGCGGCTAAATTTACTTCTATCAGAATTAAGATTACAACATATGTAATTATACTAATCCTAAGTGTATGAACTTATTTAGAAAAAATTACAAAAATACTAATCCTAAGTGTCATTTGACACTGTATCCTCATCAAATATGAGTCACATACTCTAATAATCTCTACCTTGGCGAATATTCACCTCTTAGGAGAAAAGAAAGTATAACTGAGAACTCCACCTGAGACACTGAGTTAGGGCGCCTCCCATCTAGCAACTAGAGACATTAATAAAGTCTAAACAGTGCTTGAACTTATCTATAATAACAGGTTTTGTCAACATGTCTGCTACATTCTCAAAAGTGTGAACTTTCTCAAGTAATAATTCACTAGAAAAAACCAGCTCCCTGATCTTGTGAAACCTTACATCTATGTATTTGGTCCTCGTATGATACATCTGGTTCTTCACCAAATAGATGACACTCTGACTATCACAATGAAATTGATTATTGAACTCCATCTTGCTGGACACATAACTCCTTGACCAACCTTGTAAGCCACAGAGCTTCCTTGGCAGCCTTAACTACTGCCATATACTCTGACTCAGTAATAGATTATATAACTAGAGACTGTACCATGAACTTCTAGCAAATAGGCCCTCCCATAAGATTGAATACATATTTTGTGGTAGACCTCATGTCATCTAAGTTTCCTGTATAGTCTGCATTCACATATCTCACAATTAAAGGGTCACTCTACTATCTGCTGAACATGATATCATAGTCTGTAGTACCCCTCAAGTATCTATCACTTGCCACTGTATCTTCATCAAATATAAGCTACATACTCCAATATTTTGTATATAAAATTTATGGTATGTTTAATATTTAGCAATTTTCTTTTAATATTGAATTAAGATTATAATTAATGTGCGTAATTTGTTAATTAGAACTCATGGGATCCTAAGTTTAAATAAATAGCTTATTTGAAGAAATATCCCTTATCAATTATGTTTGATTTATTTTCTATTATGATTATTTAAGGATTAAAACTTATTTTGCATGAAATTTATAAACTTATTTATATATTTTTCAACATACAACAAATATCTCTAATAGAAATCAAAATAATGTTATTGGTACGCACTACACAAATGCAAAATAGTCAAACAATAAATGATACACAGATTTCTAACAACACTTCACTTTTATTTGGGCTAAATGGGAAGGTACATATACGATACACATATTTTTATAGAAATTATTTGGAAGGAGGAATTGCACTTTCCACATCGACCGAGAGATTTGAATTTAATAATAATGACATTAATGAACTTTAATAAGATAATAAATGACATTTGCATTACTTTAATCTATTATCCTAAATTGTATTCAGGTAAATATTACTTAATAGATGCTGGATATCCTCGTATGAACTGAGGCCTTATAAAAGGGAATGAAATCATTTGCTAGAATTTCTTTGTAGTTCTCGACCAATGTGTATGTGTGAAAAATTTAATCATGCACATTCATCACTCAAATGCACTATTGAGAGGAAATTTGGAGTTTGGAAAAATATATGGAAGATATTAGATCATATGCTAAATTTTCCTTATGATAAGTAAGTTAAAATTATCATGACATCTATGACTATTCATAATTTTATTAGGACTCATGCATTGAAAAATACTGAGTTCAAGCCATATGATGATAATAAGGATTATCTGCCTCTAGGAAACATGGAGGATGAAGAAACATAACATTACTCAAGTATGCTTCACCTCCCCGAAGAGTATGAGAGATGCAATTCATTGCGAAACCATGAATTTATTTTAGGGGGGCCAAGTAAAGCTATAATAATATACAGTAAATATTTTTTTATTCTATTTTTATACAATTTTTCTTGCAGTATAAAACAATTTGATCGTAAGATATAAAATAAAAATAAAATATGTTTAAGATAACCTATGTATTAAAAAAAGTATATTTCCCATAAAAAAAAGTATATAATATGTTAACAATAATATATAATTGAAATAACATAAAGACATTCATACAAATATATTAAACAAAAAAAATATAAATTGTCTAAAATTGTAACTTTCACTCTAATAAAGAAACAAAATTATCAAGTATTAAATCTAAATCGAAATTCTTAGCTAATTGTTTTTCAACATAAATAACTAAATTATTTATTAGAAATTCATCTTAACTTTGTTACACAACCTTATTTAAATAATCTTTATAACTCAAAATGCTAGTCAATATACCAATATAAAATTAATATATTATGCCATTTCAGTTTATCTTATCACAAAGTCAAAGTTCATTTCCTATTTTTAAATTATTTGGTTGATTCGATATTAGTTTTTTTACTTGATCTATGGCTGTTTTTATTTCCTTTTTTCTTTTGGACATAAATATATATAAAGAAAGAAAATAATTCAGTCAGTCTGTTCATATTAGCATGTATCACGCAAAACAATGTTTAAATGAAAATGCTTTCTATTTTCATCTCTAATAAAATTATAAAAACGTGTTATTATGTTATTATATTATTTTATTTTATGTGAAATGTATTTTATTTTTAAGTCAAATCAAAACAAAATAAAGATAATTTTGTAGGGATGGCCAATATAAATTTTAGAGGAGTGGCCAATAAAAAAAATGAATATTAACCTACTAAATTATAAAACAACTAATATATATTAATTTAGTTTCCAAATTTTTGGGGGGGAAGTAGATCCGCCATTGAATATAATAATCAAAGATATCAAGTAAAAATGTTATGAATATTGAGCGTGATTATATTGTTGTTTCACTTATACATTGTTGGAGAGATTTTTCTTATTTATTATAATTATTGAAAAACCTATTAGAATATTTTCATTGTTATTTTATTATAATATTTGATTTCTATCAAGGATATGCCCTTCTACATCATTTCTATCTCAAAAAGTGTTTTTTTAATTTGTTTCCAAAAAATGTTAATATTTTGAAAGTACTTTAGACATGTGGATCCCAAACAGTAAATATATTTTTTAATAGTAAAGTTTGTTACGTTAAATTTTAAACTATAAGCTTTAAATTAAAAGTAATATTTTTCACAGCAATCCCAAACAGGTTCTTAGTTTTACACATTTATCTCATTAGTAGATAATTTTATCACATTTAGTTTAAGTTAATTCATGCATATTATAGGTTGTTTTAAAATAATGTTCTTTTATTAAGTTTGTGCTTAAAATGAGTCTTAATACATAAATATATTTTTTTTGTAGGATTTGAGAGTAGTTTGGATCAAGAAAAAGAGAAAGAAGTCACAAAAGGAATGCACAAGAAGTCTATGTTCGAAATGCTTTAGGAGACAACCTAGATATACTTTAGTGTTTCGATTATAAATGTATACTCACAGATCTGATTGATGCGATTTTTGATGGGTAAGAAAGCCATCTTAAAGGACTACAAATTTGTCTCTAATATAATTTGGTGCAGCTGTGAGCATCGAAGATGAATTTGTATCCTATTCTCAATATCTCCCCGCAAGATGGAGAGTAAATGTTGATTACTCCCATCTTGAGTAGTAGCCAATTGAAAGCGGGAGAGTGCAACGGTTTGGTGAGTAAGTCTACAAGTTGAGCCGAGGATGCAACATGGGTAGTGACCACTTGACCAGCTAATATTTTATCATGAACTAGATGGCAGTCTAGTTCAATATGCTTTGTTCGCTCGTGGAACACGGGATTTGCTGCTATGTGAAGTGCTGCAATGTTGTCACAATATAGAGTGGCTGGCGGGGAAATTTCAATGTATAAATCATGAAGTAAGTAGCGAAGCCACGTAAGTTCACACACAACAGACGCCATGGCTCGATATTCGGATTCGGCAGAGGAACATGATATGGTATTCTATTTCTTGGATTTCCAAGAAACAAGAGAGTTGTCAATGAAGACACAAAACTCTGTAGTGGAGCGCCGTGTATCGAGACAATTTCCCTAATTGGCATCTGAATAAGCTACAAGTTGAGGTTGAGATGAATTTGTATCCTTTATTCTCAATACTTTTGGCATTAATTCTGAAATTTAAATCTTCCGAACAAAGTAAAGAACTTTGGGTGGAGAGCATATAAGGATAGCCTTTGTACAAAACTGAATCTACTACAAAGGGATGTTATTTCTGATACGAATTGTTCTCTTTGCTCATTGGTCGTAAAAGACTCCTGCCATATTTTTTGGAGTCTTCTAGAAGTGAAAAACATTGTTGCCTGTACATTGTCTTTCTGTTGTGTATTTTTTGAAAAATGTACTGAGTTAATATATGAAATCCAAAGACTTCTTTCTTCTTTTGAGGACTCTAATATTCTCCATGTTGGATAAGGTAATCAAGCAGCCCATTTACTCTAGGGGTATATTGTAGAACTGAAGGGATTAATTATCATTCTACAATCGAAATTTAGACATGTGATCACTCAAATGACAAACTTTATGCATACGCATACGCTCGCATTACAACACTGTCATTATCGCGATTGAGTTTTGTCTATTTGTTTCATTAGAATGTGAGAGGTGGCTAGATGTTCTCAATAGTTAGTTCTAAAAGAGCCAAATGATAGGGGAAGAAGAAAGAAACAATGGATATAGCTGTTAATACCCTCTTCTTGGGTTTGAGACCAAAAGTTATCACTCATAATTTCCTTTTCCTTTCCTGGAGATCATGACTTGTTATTCTGAGATTTTCTTTAAAGAGCATGTAAGGATAAGTTTTGTACAAAACTGAATATGCTAAATGGGTGTTATTTCTAATGCAGATTGTTCTTTTTGCTCATTGGTAGTGAAAGATTGTTATAATATATTTAGGAATTGTCCTAATGTGAAAATATTGATGTCTGCGTGTTGTCCTTTTATGACCCATTTTTTGAAAACTGTGAGTTCTTATTCTAATTTGGTTGGAGTTTTGATGCAATATGATATAACTTCAATTTCACGTTTGATTATTATTATTTCTTATGGTGTTTGGAAAATATAGGAATATGAACTGATTTTAGAATTCTAACTATATACTTAATGATGTGGTTAATAATTGTTTGGCATATATCGAGGGGGGTACGCTACTATTAAATTGCATCAATTGATTGTTTGTAAGGATATCATCCTTTCTTGGAAACCTCCTTTGCAAGGTACGATAAAGCTTAATTTTAATAGTGCTTTGTTTCAATCTTCTGAATCTAGAGTGTGGGGGCTTAAAGAATGATAAATGGGTTGTTTAATTTGTTTTATATCGAAAATAAGTTAATTGATTGCTTGAAGTGAATGACATCGAGTCTTTGGCTACTTTGAAGTGTTTACAAATGATCTTGTATTTGGATTTCTTCAGAGAAAAATAATATATGAGATCCAAAGATTTCTTTCTTATTTTGAGAACTCTAATATCCTTCGTATTGAGAGACAAGGTAATGAAGCATCCCATTTACTTGAGAGACAAGGTATGCTCGTCATGTGGATGATCAGTTCAGTACTGGTCACAATGTCCATATTATGTTTAGTTTAGAGTTTTAATAGATACTATTGTGTAATAATGGTTCATTATTGTAATGTTTCTTCTATATTTATGAATGAAATTGTTCTAAAAAATATTACTTTAATATCCTTAACCATTAAGATCTTTTTTTTTTCAATTATTAATAATCAATTCCTTAAGTGACAACATTTATGTATACTTATACACTCGCATCACAACATCGTCATTGCCACGATTGAGGTTTGTTTATTCGCATCATTCGAATATGAGAGGTTTGAGTTTTCTGAGTAGTCAGTTCTAAAAGAACCAAATACTAAATAGAGGAAGACAAAGGAAACAATATTGAATATAGTTGTCAATACTCTTTTCTTGAGTTTGAGACTAAAAGTTATCCCTTCTAATTTTCTTAATTCTCCTTTCCTTTCATGAAGACTGTGAGTTCTTATTTTGATTTTGGATGGAGAGCATGTAAGGATGGTCTTTGTACAAAATTGAATCTGCTACAGAAGAGTGTTATTTCTAATGCAGATTGTTCTCTTTGTTCATTAGTAGTGGAAGATTGTTGTCATATTTTTTGGGACTATCCAAATGTGAAAAAGTTACTACACTGATATGTTGTCCTTTTTATGCCTTTTCTAGAGACTATAGGCCCGGATTCAGATTTTTATTCTAATTTGGTATGAGTTTTGATGCAATATGATATACCTTCAGTTTCACATTTTATTACTAATAATTTCTTGGGGGTTTGGAAAATATAGGAATATGAAGTTAATTCATAATTCTAATAGCATGCTTAATGATGTGATTGATAATTGTTTGGTATATTTTGAGAGATACACTACTATTAAATCAACATCAATCGATGGTCATAAAGATATTATTATTTCTTGTAAACCTCATTTATAAGGTATGATAAAACTTAATTTTGTTGGTACTTTATTTCATTCTTCAAAATATATGAGAGTGTGAGGGCTATTTTAAAGAAGAATGAGAAATGAAATGTTTTTTAAGAGTGTTTGAAGTGGATGATATTGAGGCTTTGATTGCTTTGAGGTGTTTATAGATGCTGGCTGATATTGCATTTGGGTTAGTTTGGTTTTAAAAGCATTTTAAAACTATCTTATCTTATTTCATCTTATATTTTTTTATTTAAATATCTAAATATCATTTAATACAGATATTTTTCAATTTAAAATTTGAATTTTTTCATTTAATAATTACCTAATTATTACAATTTTATTAGACTTACAAACTAAACACAAGAAATTATTTAACTTTGTCAAATTTCAAAACAAAAAAAATATTAAAAAAATATTTTTAATCATCTTTTGACTTTATAAATTATTTAGTAACTTTTTATCTTTCATTTTTAAAACTTTATAAAACATCTTAATCCAAACTATTTTATTATTATTATTCATAAATTATTTCACTACAATTTATAAATTTTCTATTTCATCTGTATAACTAAAGAAGACCTAATAATCAATTTCTTAATTATTAAAAAATAATGAAAGTATCAGTCGCGCCAATTGCCAGCTTTGTCTATTTGCAGCATTGGAATGTGAGACCCAGAGGTTGGGTGCTCTCAATAGTTGGTTCTGAGAGAAAAATAACATAGGCGGAAGAAGAATAAGGGAACAATGGATATACCTGTCCACTTATTGAGTTTGAGTCCAAAGGTTATCACTCCTAATTTTATTTTCCTTTCTTTCAAGCGTTTAAAGATTTTCAATAACATGATAGTTTTTTGTTTTGCGAAATGGGATTTTGTGTAGATGATAGTAAATCGCAAGAAGCTCGTGGGTGGCTACGCTCCAAAACTTACTTGCGGAAGCTCTGATTTTTCGCGTCATCTCAGATTCGATTCTCGAGAATTTCGTGCAGGGTATCCATGCACTCTGAATACTCAAAGGTTTAACCATCCTAGTTCCTAGTTATATTTCTTAAACTTGTTTATTTCTCAATTTTTTTAAAAGTTAACAGAAATGCTCAAGCATGACTAGCGAAATTCGAAGTTGAGCAGGATAGCCTGGATAGGGCATGGGAATGGTCATTCTTTGAATATTTTAACAAACAAAGAGGAATTTTTCTTTCTTTTTGGCCATGTTTAAACAGCATATTGACTGTTTAAAGTGTAGTACGGGAAATCGTTAGAAGGTTAATTTTAACTGAGCCTGTGGTATGTTGGTGTTCGTTTTGACATGCAAGCTAATTGACTCTAAGAATTTCCATCATAATTTTGCTTTGACGTTGGAGGAAATTGTGGAAGCTTTCGATCTGTGTCGGTTTAGATAACTTTTGAACAAAGAAGTTGGTAGATTTCCAATACAGAAGGCATCGGATTAAGGTCATTTATTGGAATTCATTAATGTTTCTCATTTAACAGGCATCATTTTTTGTTCCTTCATAAAGTGGGACACCTTTTTTTGAGTGGGACACCTTTTTTTGGAGAATGAGTTCATAAAATGCGCATGACTTTCAGGATTTGTTTTAGAAGCGCAAGACATTCGGGATGTTTGCGTTTAGTTCATTGTTTTGTTTAATGTTTCCCTTTTATTTTTCAGGATAAGTCGTGGACATCTTCCTCCTGTTTGTGCCATATTATCAGGTGTGACTTCCCGCTCATTCTCTTTCAAGGAGCACCTCTGGTTACCATATCGTGCTATTGGTTAATATTCTGCAAATAATGATTTGATTTACTTTCTTAAGTGTGGAAGATATTGGAGTTTATTCTAGTTACCATATATTATTTAATATTCTGCCATATAATGCTTTGAGTTACTTTCTTAGATGTGGAAGATGTTGGAGTTTCTTCTCAATTGGATGATTTCTCTGTCACTAGATCGAGGGTCAGTGATGCTAGAGAACTAATGGTAATCCAGGACATCTAGGCCATTATTGTTATTAAAATGATCGGTCATAATTAGTCTTTATTATTATGGATTACGACTGCAATTTGTATTTGTAACTTTTGTTGTCAGATGAGTGTTGAGGTCTTTGGTGCCAGAACTAAAGCAATTTTTGAGAGTGTTTTTGACAAAATGGTCGCAGCAGCCCAGCCAATTCCTGGATTTAGAAGAGTAAAAGGAGGTAGGAACATTCAATTCAAGGGACATCTTATAATGGAAAGTCACATTTCTTTAAATGTCTCTCTTCAACTGCAATATGGCCCATATTGCACTTTCAATGAGTGTTGAAGTGGCCTCTTAAGGTTGGCTAGTATGGAGGAGAACCAAAGTGGTTTTGAGTGTAGGGACCTCAACATGCTCTTACCATTCACTTTTTGCCACCACTCCTGTGCACATATTTGCCTGTAGTATTTGACATTACATTCTGCTAGGTAATTATGATGCCGTAACATTGGTGGCTTCTATTTTTGGTAATGTCACATTCACAATTGCTTTTGGTGATCACGTGTTCCTTTTGTGGCATGGGTTTTATTCTTTTATATGAACACATGAAACTTGAAACTGTTATGGTACAGATCTGTGAAAAATGAACTAAATGCTTGTTATATGTAATATAAGGTAAGGATTATAAGTCCGAGAGTGGATATCCCCCTACATTATAAGAAGAAAAAATAAGTTGATTGGGGATGAGAATATATTAGACTGATATATAGGGGACAACCCCACAAAAGGGAAAGAATTTCTAAGAGATAGCTTCACAGCATAGCTGTGTCCATTGAGAATTTGTGGCAGCAGTGTCCTCTGTTGCTGTCTTTGGTTGATTAGACTCTCTTTCCAAATGTTGGGCTCTTCTATTTCTGCAAGCTGGAATGCTTTGTTAAATTGACTGTAGTGTAGACTGTTAAAATGAGAACTAATGATTGTTCTACATCTCTTTTGTTCTACACAAGGAGCATATTTTTGTAAATTTCTTTTCTTTTTTCATTTTCCTCCTTGAATTTTTTTGTCATGCCTACTGTCAATGTCTAACATTTTTTTTTTCTCATGATTGCTCTCCTTGGCTATTTTGTCTCTGACCACCAATTTGAGGATCATCAGGAAAAACACCAAATGTAAGTATCTGTTTCCTTTAATTCTGCTGCTGCCTGCAGCCAACTTGTTTAACCTACTTTCGTTGGTAATTTAATTGACAAATGGTTTTCAAGTGGAAGCTAAGTGAATGTCTTGCTGGAGCATTCTTGGCACACTGTCCACCCTACCCTTACCGGCCACACTTGATGCATGCATCTTATAGATCAAGGAAAATGCTATTTGTCCCGATTTGGGATCCCGATTTGCAAGTTTTTTTTTATAGTTTTTTTTAGGTTTTTATTATTATTATTTTTTTAAGTAAGTGTTTTTAAATAATGTTGTAATTTTTTTTTGTATTTTTAAATTTTTTTTTAAGATGTTAAAAAAATCATGTAAAAAACTATTTTTTTATATGATTTTTTTAACATCTTAAAACATTTTGAAAAAATACAAAAAAATTATAACATTATTTAAAAACACTTATTTCATTATAAAGGAAAAAAAAACTAAAAAAAAAAAATTGCAAATCGGGATCCCAAGTAGGGACAAATAGCATTGCCCTATAGATCAAACACCCAGCAAAACCACCCAACAGAGATGCATTTATGTGCAGATACTTCCACAAACACATACATCCATGCATTCAAGTGTATGCCTGTGTTCTTGTGTGTGTGAGAGAGAGACAACAGACACACAAGCAGGGTTGCATTACTCTCTTCTTCTTTTTTTAGCAGATACCAAGAGACATTCTGTTAGAAGTTCTTGGACCTTCTAAAGTTTACAAGCAAGTAATCATGGAAGTAATCAACTCTACCATTGCTGAATATGTAGAAAAGGTGATATGTATTGAATTATTTCTATTTACTACATATATATGTTTTTTTGAAATACATATTTGAATAAATGTGTTAGTTGCTTTATCTACATAATTGCTGCTGGTCACTTTGTTTTGTTGTTATTGTATTAGTCATGCTCTAATATTAGTAGGCAAATTCTTTGAAGTGTATTCAAATGCTTGTAGAAACTTGGTGATAATTTTAAATTTATAATAAATCTTAGAAATGTTTAGCCAAATTTGACCTTTGCAATATCATAGTTCCTGTGTTATTGTAGACAGTCAAGCACTAGTGCATCTTATAATGGTAACTGTATGAGAAATTAATGATCTATGAGGAAATGGTAAATGTCACTTATCAACCGAAAAAAAAGAGTGGTGGTCAATGTCACTGATGATAGATAGCTATACTTTATGCAGTAAATGTTCACCATGCTGCCACTGTGCTCACTTATAGATGCCATTGTTATGGTCGGAATGGGTTTCTTGAACTCTGTTTAGTAGAGAAAAATGGGCATCTTGTTTCTAATATTCATGCATTTAATAGTTGGAGCAAAAGTATAATGAGAATTTCTGAAAATTGGGGCATGTAGTATTGATTTCCAGCATTTGTTTAAAAGGTTATGCATATAACTGTATATATAAAAAAAAAAAAAAAACTGTGTTTCAGTGAAAAATCAATTTTTGGTATTCAAGTAACAATAGTTTTTGGCAAGATGGGGTATTCTGAGTGAATGCCTAATATTTCTAACCTAAAGTGATTTTCCGATGACACACATCATCATGTCCCGCTATCTCTTATTTAAATTACTTGTGTCCAAAAACGAAATCAAACATGTAATTATTGGTTTTACTTAATATGAGTATTGGTACCATGTTGTTCCTGTTATATTACTCATGCTGCATCATTGTCGTAGCACCACGTGGCTTATTAAAGAAATAAAATATATATATATATATATATATATTCAAAACAAAAGGGTGTCGGCAAACACAAGAAGATTGAAACCCTAAGTTCCCTCTACCCTTTTTATGTTTGTATTTTAATTTTTTTTAGTAAGCTACGTGGTGCCACATCAATAGAGCAAAGTGAGCTGTATAACTGGAGCGGCAATCGGCATGGTAGCACATCTCTTAATAAATATCCATCAAGTTTTAGGGTATTGTTGATTTGTGATTTATATTCTGTAGAACTCAATCCTCAAGAGATTAGGTAATCATATTCCTGGATGATCCACTGCTAGGAATGCAGTTCAGCATCAATGTAGGTCAAATACATGCAAAATGTTTGAGATGATAGATGAACAATATTATGGAAGCAGAAAAGAGAAGAGAAGCAGAGAAGAAATCCTACTTCACTTTGTAAACATACAAATGTGGTGGAGCCTAAATTTAATTCCATGCTGTTTTAAATCATTGCAGGAAGGTTTAAAGGTTGGCAAGGACTTGAGAGTAGAGCAAAGCTTGGATGATCTCGAAGTCACATTCGAGGCAGGTGAAAAATTCAGCTTTGATGCAGTCATTCAGCTTCAAGAAGCTAACTGAATATCATGTGAACTTTGATTTCTCTCACAGATTGCGTATATGTTAAAGTAGATTCCTTCCCTAACTTTGTCGAGGGTCTGTGCACCACAGATTAGCCGATAATTTTTTTTTGGGACTCAGTAAAAAATAAATAAATTAAACAAGTAGATTGGTTTCCTTCGATAAGTATTCACATTTCACAGAGCATATTTCTACCAACTATTATTATTTGCTGTAATGAATCGGGTAAACCTTGATGAAGATTTACATGATTTTGTAAATCTTAATTAAGTGCATATTAATTCATTTTGTGCTCTACAATCGACTGTTGTTAAAGGCTTTCCAATTTTTTTCTCTTCCGTTTTTTCTCCGTACAACCAAAGATTATGAATCTCTTGGATTGGTGAGCTAATGTTAATTATTTCGAGTAATGGGGCTACCGAAACTGGTGGTTAGTGAATCTAAGGCTTTTGAGGTGGTAAGAGGTGGTAGGTTTGTATACATTACAGAGAAAGGATGGAGGATGGTGAAAGAGATCAGGTTGGAGCTAGGCATGGTTAGGTGGTTCATCGGAGCCTTGGAGGATTGTTTGAAGGCTGGAAGGAAGGACTTCTATTCGGCATAGAGAGAAGGAGATAGGGGCTATGTGGCTCAGCGTCATCTTAACTCTCGAGGGTGTTTTATGGCGTTGATGGAGTATGGAGGAGGTGGATATCGGAACTTCATATTTCTTCCAGAGGACAGAGAAGGGAAGGGTTTCTTTACACATTGTGGTTGGAGTTCAGTAACAGAGGCATTCCAGTTTGGACGTCCACTTATTATGTTGCCCATTGTTGGGGACCAATTTCTGAATGGTTGGTAAGCTTTTGGAGGAGATGCAGACAGGAGCAGAGGTACCCAGAAATGAACATGACGGGTCGATTAGCAGGGATTCTGTGGCCAAAACACTGAAGTTGGTGATGAAGGATGCAAAGGGACAGATTTATAGGGATAAAGCTAAGGAGATGATGACCAGTTTTGGACTAAGCAACTCCAGTACCGATATGTAGACAAATTCGTTGAGTTTCTTGAGAACCATCGACAGGCAAGCTTGTTCTGGTGATCGCTAATACCAAGCTGGGTCGTTAGAAAGTGAGCAAAGTGCAGTAAAATTTGCCTCAAAGTTCCTTAATTAAGAAGTAAATTAAGCTTGCATGAAGTTTTTTCCCTTTTTTTAATTTTTTTGTGTGTGTAAGTTTTTTATTTTTCTGGAATATTGAGCTGAAGATGCTGCTTTTGTACGTTGATTTTAAGTTTAAAATAAAGAAGCTAACGCACTAGTGCTCGTTATACATCAAGATTTAGCCGGGCAGGGCCACTCTATATATACTATGTATCATGTTCAGAAAGTTTCTTTTCCAGATTTTCAGCCTAGAAGCTGAAGGAAAAATTACAGTTTGCATGTGTTTCTCTGATAATCAATAGTTTTTCTTTAAGGAAAAAAAAATGTAAAATGGGTCTAAAAAATAGAAAGATAATTAATATCTACAATATGCTTTGTAAACCAGTGAACAAAGAAAATAACAAATATACTGTAGAAATAGAGAATCTGGTATATATTGAGGTGCCTAATTATGATAGATAATAATTTTAAAAATATTTGTATTCGAATAATGTTTAAATGTTGAAATGAAAAGAGATGGGATCTAGTAGATGAGACAGTTTGAAATATTTGTGAAACTTGATGATCAGGTCGATTCAGCCTGGCATGATTAATGTGTTCGCCATATGATGTTCATATTTTGCTGCAAAAATTAATCCAAGAATACTTGTCCAAAATCTAAGAAGTTTTGGAATCTCGATATTTGTTTATTTATTTCCTAACATTAACCATACAATGTATGTCTATGTGATCATTAACCATATGATGAGTACAGTCATGGAGAAAATTATCTTTAGATTCCAAAATGTTTTTGTGAGAGGGAGACAAATCTTAGATTTGGTGTTAATAGCTAATGAATACTTGGATGGCAGACTACGATCAGGAGCCCCAAATTTTTTATGCAAGCTTGATATGGAGAAGGCATATGATCATGTTAATTAAGATTTCTTGCTATATGTGCTAAGAAGATGTGAATTTGGGAAAAAATGGAAGAAGTGGATACGACATTGTGTGTCAATAGTTTGCTTCTCCGTCCTAGTAAATGGTGATCCCATGGGCTTCTTTAATAGTTCAAGGGGACTACGTCAAGGAGATCCATTATCACCTTTTTTATTTGTTTTGATTATGGAGGTTCTAAGTAGAATGATGTCGGAGGCAGAAGGGGGAGGATTTTTTTCAGATTTCTTAGTAGGAGATACCCAGACCTCCACCATTATTTCTCACCTTCTATTTGCAGATGATACATTGCTGTTTTGTGAGGCAAATGCAGGTCATATCCAATCATTGATGTCCATCTTATTCTGTTTTGTAGTAGTTTTCGACCTAAAGATTAATCTGGCTAAGACAGAGATGGTTGCAGTTGGTGAAGTAAGCAATATTGGAGAATTGGCTAAGACAGAAATGGGGTGGGAAAATGTTCGTTCTCCTTTGAGAGATGGTGGGTTGGGAGTGTGAGATGTAAAGGCCTTTAATAGGACACTTTTAGGTAAATGGTTGTGGTGGTGTAATTGTGAAATGGGAGTCTTATGGAGAGAGGCGATTGAGATGAAATTTGGTAGAGAAATGAGAGGGTGGTGTACTAAAGAGGGGAGGGGGACACATGGTGTGGGGCTATGAAAGCATATACGACGGAAATGTTGGTGCTCTTTTGCTAGTAATACTCGGTTGAATTTAGGGAATGGCAGGAAAATCAACTTTTGGAATGATATTTGAGTGGGAGATATGGCCTTGAAGGATGCTTACTCAACAATTTTCAGCATTGTACAGGAAAAGGAAGCCATAGTGGCTGACTTGAGGGTCATTAATCAAGGCTCACAAGAATGGAACATTAGCCTTACTTGGGATGCACAAGATTGAGAAGTGAATGCTTTCTTGAAATTTTTGTATTTGCTTTACAATTCTGCTTGAGCTACCACAAGGGAGGATGAGCTGATTTGTAAACCTTCTAGAAAAGGGATGTTCTCGATACACTCTTTCTATGAGATTATTACCATGCAACAAAAACACAACTTCTCCCGGAAGATAATTTGGAGGAACAAAGCACCACTAAGGTCTTATTTTTTGTATGGACAACAGTCCTAGGAAAGATCTTGACCATTGATAATCTTCGAAAACTTGGCCTTATAATATTGGATTGGTGTTGTATGTGTAAAAATAATGGAAAAACGATGGATCATCTACTCGTACATTGTGAGTTTGCTCGTGATATGTGAAACTATTTTTTCAGCAAAATGGGGATTGCATGGGTAATGCCAAGTAGGGTGGTCGACCTTCTAGCAAGCTGGAGAGGGATCACTAGGACACCATAGATAGCAACAGTGTAGAAGATGGCTCCTTTATGTATTTTTTGCTGCATTTAGTATGAAAGAAATGAGGGACTTTTTAAGAATCATGAACGATTCTTAGAAGAGTTTTGGAGTTTTTTCTAGAATACTTTGTTTTATGGGCCATTGCTTTAGATTTGCAGAGTCTCGCCTTTCATGATTTCCTTGTATTTGTTTCTAGCACTTAAATAGATATATGCACATATATACTTCCCTTTTCTATCTCAATAAAATGACATGTTACTTTAAAAAAAAAAAAAAAATGAAGTGCATATTTACTGGTTAGGATAGCGAGACGGGCTTAGATAGTTTTAGATTAAAAAAAAAAACTATTAATTGGTATAAATCTGTATCGAATACATCAAGTCAGTTAAAAGATTATTAACTGAAGCAACTAAATTGGTTTTGGGACGACTCTATACTTTCACATGTCCCATTAGTTTGGAGATTGGGTATTTTTAGATATTTTTAAATATTTTCGTTCTAAAAACACTCATAGAGTATTTTTAATTTCAAATATTTAACTTTTTTTTAAATCTAATTATTGTCTAAAATTATATTATTACTATTTATAATACATTTCATTACTATTCTAAGATATTCTAAATATTTGTTTGGATACTTAGAATATATCACAAAAATTAGAATGCTTTTAAATAGCTTATATATTATTTTTCGTATTTAAATATAGAAAAAAATGTATGTTTGTGTTTTTTATTTGGAAGTTGAGCAAAATTGTAATGCTTTAATGAAAAATTGATAATTTGATAGTAAAAACTATATTGTGTTTGTGTGGTATTTGAGGAGGAATGAAAATATCTAAAAATATCTTATCTCATCTCATCTTATTTTTAAATATAATTTATTTAAAATCTTTAAATTAATCATTATAATTTTTTTAAAATTTCAAATAAAAAACATTCTAATTTTTTCAAATATCTAAATAAAAATAATATTAAAAAATAATATTATTATAATATCTTAATTTTCTAGTATTTTTTATACAACTTTTTCTTTCTCTATTTTCACAAAATTCAAAAAATACTCAATTCAAATTATCATATTATTCACAAACTACTTTACTATTATTTATAAAATTTTCATTTAATTTCACTCCCCAAATCTGACTGAGATCGGAAACTCATATTAAAAAACAAACGTATTTAAAATAAATGGAAGTCTGAAAATTAAAAAAAAAAAAGACCAAAATCCATATCCCTTCTATCATTTTGTGCGCTTAAATCACATAGCAACATAGTGATGCCACGTCCAAAGTCATCAACGATAGATTTTCAGATTTGCCACCAGCATTAATCAAAATATTACTAATATCTATTTCAACGAAAATGCTAAAGTCACTCTCATATTTCCGTCTACTGTTTTCGATTGAGTTTTTTTTAATGATTAAAATAAGTACTTTATTTTAATTTTATGAAAAGTACTTTTTAATAGTGCTGTGATTTAAAAATAAATATTAAAAAATAATTAAAAATGTGTAAAAGAAAAGAAAAAAAAAAAGACAAATGAAATTAGTCGAACTTCTTCAATCGAAATATCCACAAAAAAAAAAAATACTATATATAAATTTAGAGTTTCAAGCAACATAAAGTTATTTTGATAAAAAATAGAGTTTATTATTAAAAAAATTATTATTTTTTTATATAAATTATATATATATTTACAATTATCATTTTTCAAATAAAAAAGTATTCATATTTCAAACAAATGAACATAAATATTTACTTAATATACTGACTTCCAATTAGAGTATTCCCCAACCTAAAGTATTATGCCCGACGTCACAGAAAGGACAAAATCGTAAAGAAACCGTCTTATATCTCCCGTTCAGGCTCGGTCAAAATCCTTGATTGTTGAGACACAAACTTACAAGTACTCAATCTAGGCGTTCCCGTGAAATTATAATTTCAATTCAACGGCGAAAGGGTTTTGCTTCTCTCACTGAATTTGAGAGAAAGAGACTGCTAAGGTTTTGGGTAGGCGATTAGATCTCAACCACAGCCTTCATCATGGTTAATCTCTTCTTTTTGTTCCTCTGCCTTTTTTCCATACGGCATTCTGTTAATCTAAGAATTTTTCCTGTTGCGTTTTTTTTTTTAAATGGATGTTCTGTTATTGCTGATCCTGTTCTCCAATATTATCTCACTACGAGCAATAGATTTCGTTATTCAAATGTAGAGTACTAAGTAATTTAGGCGATAATATTGTTGTATACGGATGGTATAAGTATGGCCTATTGGTATAAGTCTATTTGTGCATGCATTTCTAGATTGTATTTATTTGCAATGCTTGGCTATTCGGGACTGTAACCTTATTATTATTATTATTATTATTGTCACATGTGTGGTTTTCAATTCAAGAGACCAATTGGGAAATTATTGTATTATTTCTTTTTGGTTAATTATAAATGAAATGGTTCTACATATTATGAACCAGGGTTGCATTTATTCAAATTCTTGTTTTATTATTATTATTTTTTATTGGCACCGGGTGTCCGAAAACAAAGTTCTTACTAATCCCGGGGTGCACAGATCGTTTCAAAGAGTTTCCTACAAGTGTATCTTGGGTAATTCAAGAGGAAGTTCTCTAGTCCGATCACCCTTAGAAAATTTTTGCATTTAAGAGGATTTGGACGTTAGACTTGGAGGGTGCATACCACCAAGACCAAGGCTTTTACCACTTAAGCCAACCCCTAGTGATTCAAATGCTTGCTTTTGTGCAAGCATTTGAATGTCATATACATTGCTTTTGTGTTTTATGGTTAAATTATAATTCCATCGTTGTTATATGGCGGAAATAGCCTATTTCTGGGTACCTTCATTTGCAGTTGATTTTGTGCATGCTTTGCTTCATTTTTGTGATTGAGCTAGACTCTAAAGCAGAGTTTTCTTTCTTTCCTGTACACCTGAAATAAATTTTCAGGTTGTTTTACAGCTAGACCCATTCCTCAATGAACTCACTAGCATGTTTGAGCGCAGCACTGTGAAGGGCTCTGTTTGGGTTACCCTTAAGCGATGTATGTGACATTATTTCCTTCTCATTACATTTGTTTTAATTGGGCTGATGAATTTTTGGGTGGTCTGCTTGGTATACTAATCGACGTTTTTCATTCTTGTGATCTCTTAGCATCCTTGAAGTCTAAAGTGCAGAGGAATAAAATGACAACTGCTGGTGAAACGATTGAGTATAGATGCCTTATCCGTGCGACTGATGGAAAAAAGACGATTTCGACTTCAGTATGTAGTCTTGAAAATTAGTATGAGTTGCATGCTCTTCCATTATTGACCTTTATTTTGCAGAGTTGAGATTCTAGGCATGTTCTGGAATTTGGTAATTATAACTGTTTTTTTTTTTCTTCTTCTCTTTCACCATAGGAAATTATGCACTTGCTATGTGTTTTGAGGGCGGTGATGTGTTTCTTTAGGGGTTTGCTGAGTTCTGTTATTAGAATTTGGGTTCTAGTTTTAGATCTGAGATCTGAATGATGCATCATTCTCCTTTTTATGTGAATCATTCTCCTTTTATGTGACCAATATGATCCATTCATATTCATTTGTTGCATGTGTAATTTTTTGTATCCTAGGAATGATACTGCTTTGTGGAGGTTTGAAGGACCTTTTATTTTAGAGACTGTTCTTTGAAGCATCGAATTTGGAGAAGAGAGTAAACTGCAGTCCTGGTGTTAATTTAGGAAAAGTTAGGTGGTGCTTTTTTCCCCTTGATTTGAAGGAAGGTTTTCGTAGATGCTGCAAAATGATAATTGGAGTCTCATAAGAACTAGTTAGAATGGAATATGTAGGATAGATCAATAGATTGATGAGGGAAGGATGATATTGTAGATTTGGGTAGGAATGTGGGCGAAACTGTTGTTGCTTGATTTGGAAACTAAAGGACATATGAGTGATTAATTCTCCAGGGTGTGTCATATATTTTTGAGGAATTTGTCAACGTTTTGTTTTTGATTGTTTGTGTTGTCACATTCGCGGAGTAGGGAGGCTGTGGAAACCTTGGTTCAAGATAAAAAGTTGATTAGAATATGAAGACATTGTTCCATATATTGTGATCGAGGAACTAGCCCATACGGTTTGGATGGCATGATACTGAATACTACAAGGAAACTGAGATATGCACTCTATACATTTTACATTTACTTTTCCCATCAAAAGTTTGTTTTGGCTATCCTAACTCAGAAAACTGATGCTTGGTGTGTGCACTTTCTTTTTAAATTAAAATCAAAGCTTGGGGCACAAAAAAAAAAAAAGGAATGGAGGGCTCCTTTTGCTTTTAAATATTGTCATAATAAAATCAAAGTTGTTGCTGCATGGTTGTGGGAGCTTTCGTCTCTTCTATTTAATGATAGATAATTGTTGGTAAGTGGGTCTCTGGGTTAAGAAACTTGATACTGTCTTTTCAGAGGTGATGGTTCATTTGGTCTCTAGAATATGCAATTTTTAGAGCTTTTTTTTTTTTTAAATTTTTTTTATTTGAGATAAATTAGATCTCGCCAAGGCTAAGAGCGTTGTGCTCTACCAAGTGAGGTAGATGGGCTTAATTTTATAGAGTCGACAATTGTATTAAATGGGTCCCATTATTGACCTTTTTCCTAGATTGGACCAAGTTGATGGACATGCTCAGTCATTTTGCTTGTAGGCATTAGTGTCCATTTTTCATTGGCTTTACTTACCAGAAAATAGATGTTAGTGCACATTTCTTTGAGTCCCTGGCTGAACAGTTTTAATGTTTTTCATTGAAAAGGTTGGAGCAAAGGATCATCAGCGTTTTCAAGCTTCGTATGCAACTATACTCAAGGCCCACATGACAGCTCTTAAGAAGAGGGAGAGAAAGGATAAGAAAAAGGCTGCAGAGAGCGATAAGAAAGAAGGGATTGCGAAGAAGCCCAAGAGGGTATAAATAACTCCCCCTTTACCGTGTAGTCTCCTCTTTTCTTAAAAACAGAGAAAAAAAATTAAACATGAACAAAAATTGTGTCAACGTTGAGAGAGTACAGGGTTTGAAGAATTCGGGTTTTTGTTTAATTGCCCTTTTTTTAGATGTTACCCTGTAATTGACGATGTTCTCGTGATTTGATTGCATTGAGAATTTAAGACTTTGCATGGAGTCGTTTATAACTTGTGTTTGAATGGATGGGAAAGATTAATTGGATATAAGAAATACTTTAGCTATAAAGAGATTATACAAAAATAAATTCACAAAATGATGTGACTTGATGCAATACGTAGATTGTAGAGTTGTTTTAATGTAAAGTAGATTAATGCATAATATGAAGTCACATTAGTTTGTGAGTTTATTTTTATATAATTCTCAGTGTCAGTAATAGTTCTCATTGGATATTTTGTTTTCATAGTAGAATGAATTGTGTTTACAAATCTCCTGGGTCTACATCAAAACATACATTGTTCATGCCTCCTTCTGCTTCAAAAGAGAGTGAGTAGTATATTGTTTCAGATTTACATATTGTTATGATAATTAAAGGATAGTTGTAAATTAGGTGTAAATAGTTGACTAAACCAAATAGATAATTACGACACTTATAGGGATGCAATTAAGGCACCGAATAGCATCGAAGCACCGAAAACAAACTTGATTTAAGGAGCTGGAAATATTTGACTAATTTAATGTATAAATTTTCAATATAATTGAAAGGAAATACAAGGAAAGGTATTCAGACCAAAATTGACATGGTATCAGAGCTTCTCTGATTTCTGTCAGCTTAAGTCTAAATCACTCGTGTTATTTTTTATCGCAATTCCTGAGAGAATTCTCTTTGGTATTTAGCAAGTTATTTCTTGCCGTTAGTGGATGTTGCTGCCTTCTGTGTGTCAAACCGTGTGAGTTTGAGCTTCTTGAGACAAGGTTTTTAGAGTTGCGTACTTTGTTTCCTTGAAATTTTTTATTCTAGTGTATCGGTGGTTGCTGGTGCACTCTGGGGTGGCTGTGTATCGATCGGTGTCGTCTGTGGACGTGGGTGACTCTAGTTATCTGATTGATCGACTATTTCTGTGTGTTCTGCGTTAGACATTTTCGGCAACTTGTGTTTTGTCAAAGCTCTCGTTTGTTTGGGTGAGTTCCGGTTCGTCGGAGCTTTCTGTGGTCGGTGGAGCTCTTATCTGTGGTCATCGACGATGTCAGAGCTCTCGCCTATGGTCATCGGCGATCTCTGTGGTGGATATCAGCTGTTTGGGTTAGTCGGTGGGCTCTGTGTGTTCTGCGTTAGACATTTTCGACGGCTTGTGTTCTGTCGGAACTCTCTATGTTCTGTCGGTGGGTTTTCTCAACTCGTATTTGTTATCCCAGGAAACTCAAAATTAAAGGAAGAAGTTAGTAGTCAATTACCATTATTTGGGTGGAATTATTTTGTGCTATTTGTCGGTGGTGTCTGAGCTATCAGCACGTTTAAAAAAAAAAAATTATTAGTTGATTTAGTCAAAAGGGTGGATTTAGTCATGTCTATTGAAAATTCTATTATTCGATTTAATGGAAAGAATTTTCCTACATGGAAATTTTAATTTAAAATGTTCTTAAAAGGAAAAGAATTAGCAGATCATATTGATAGTTCTGATAAAATTCCCACTACTAAAAATGAACTTGCCCAATGGGAAGTCAACAATGTTAAGGTAGTTTATTGGTTGTTGGGAGTACTTGAACCACATCTTGTCACAATTCTTCGCTGCTTTACTACGGCTCAAGCTATGTAGGACTATTTGCATCGGATTTATCATGAAGATAAAAGCGCTCAGAAGTTCCAATTGGAGTTAGAAATCAGTACTTTCAGTCAAGGTAACTTGACTATTGAACAGTTTTATTCCACTTTTATTAATCTTTGGAGCGAAAATTCTTCCATTATTTATACCAAAGTACCCTTGACGGCACTTGCGGTTCTTCAAATTATTCATACTGAGAGTCAATGCGATCAATTTTTGATTGTGCTACTTGTCGTCTTGGTAAAAGTAAAGTTTTACCTTTTCCTACACATGGTAGTCGTGCAACTACCTGTTTTGAGTTTATACATACTGATGTTTGGGGTGTGAGTCCTGTTATTTCTCATAGTCAACATCGTTATTTTGTGACTTTTAGCGATCATTATAGTCGATTTACCCGGATATATTTTTTTCGCTCTAAAGCTGATGTGTTTTCTGTCTTTCAAAAATTTGTTGCACTTATTGAGACATAGTTCAATACTTGTATCAAAATCTTACGCTCCGACTCAGGGGGAGTACATGTCTCAATCCTTTCAGCTTTATCTACAACAAAAGGGAATTATTTCCCAACATTCTTGCCCGTATACCCCTCAACAAAATGGAGTCGCTGAGTGTAAGAATCGTCATCTCTTAGATGTTTCTCGTACTCTTTTAATTGATTCCTCCATACCTTCTCATTTTTGGGTAGAAGTTGTATCTACTTCTGTGTATTTGATCAATCGTTTGCCTACTGTTACTCTAAAGTATGATTCTCCTTATTTTCGATTATTTGGCATACATCCTGAGTATCACTCTCTTCATACTTTTGGATGTGTTTATTTTGTTCATCTTCCTTCCATTGATCGTCACAAGCTTGGCGTTCAGTCTGTTACATGTGCATTTATGGGCTATAGTCCTACTAAAAAAGGATTTGTTTGTTATGATGCTTATGCAAACAAAATCTAGATCTCTCAAAATGTGATTTTCTTTGAAAATCAATATTTCTTTCAGTCTCAGATCATTTCTGAACCTCCAATTACTCATCTTCCAGCTTTTGATGCTGGGTCTTCTTCTATTGAGAGGTTTAAACCAGGACTAGTGTATCATCGACGTCATCCAACTTCTCCAACGCTCCTTCCAGACACTGATCCGCCACCTGATTCTGTGACTCCTCTATCCTGGCGTTCCATCCGGGATAGACATATACCTGATAGGTATGGATTTTCTCACACCTCGTTTGCTGCAACTCTCGATACTATTTCTATTTCTCACTCTTATGCTCAGGCAGCTTCTCAAGTCTGTTTGCAGCAGGCCATGAAAAAAGAGATTCAGGCTCTTCAAGACAATCACGTCTGGGATATTGTGACTTGTCCATATGATATGAAACCAATTGGCTGTAAATGAGTGTATTTAGTTAAGTTTTGATCTGATGGTTTAGATATAAGGCTCAACTTGTGGCTCTTGGAAATCGTCAAGAGTATGACATTAATTATAAAGAAACATTTGCCCCTGTTGCCAAGATGACTACTGTTTGGACTATCTTGGCACTTGCTGCCTTACAAGGGTGGCCTCTCAGGCAAATGGATGTAAAGAATGCATTTTTACATGGAGACCTCAAGGAAGAAATTTATATTTTTCCACCTCCTGGCATGTTTGCTACACCTTCCTCAGAGGTTTGTCGGCTATGCCGGTCCTTATACGGATTGAAACAGGCTCCACGTGCATGGTTTGATAAATTTCGCTCTAATTTGCTTATCTTCCAATTTACTTAGAGTCAGTTTGATTCATCTTTTTTCCTTCGCAAGACTTTTATAGGAATTGTGTTGCTTTTAGTATATGTTGATGACATTGTGATTACTGGCTTTGATATTGAATTAATTCAGCAATTACAACTGCATCTCAAGGTATCTTTTCATATGAAAGATCTTGGTCCTTTGCAGTATTTTCTTGGTCTTGAGGTTCAACTTACTCCGTCTGGTATATGGTTACATCAGCACAAATACACATAGGAAGTGATCTCATTAGCTGGTCTTCAATCGAGTAACTTTGTTCTTACTCATTTGGAGGTAAATCTTAAGCTTTGTCAGGAGAAAAACGAGCTTATTTCAGATCCATTCTTATATCGGCAACTAGTTGGAAGCTTAAACTACTTGACAATTACTCGACTTGACATTTCTTTTGCAGTACAACAAGTCAGTCAATTTATGTAAACCCCTTGACACCTTTATTTAGCTGCTGTCCGCCGCATTATCCGATATCTCAAAGGCACTTCTACACGAGGATTGTTCTTTTCTAAGGAATCTTCCTTACAGTTGGTGGGATATAATGATGCTAATTGGGCAGGTTGTGTAGATACTCGTCGTTCTATTACTAGTTGGTACATGTTCTTAGGAAATGCACTCATTTCTTGGAAGAGTAAGAAACAAGACAGAGTTTCCAAATCTTCCACTGAGTCCAAATATTGCACTATGTCTTCTGCTTGTTCAGAGATCACGTGGCTTTGTGGGTTATTGGGCGAATTTGGTTTTTCTTAACTTCATTCCACTCATCTTCATGCAGACAATACAAGTGCTATTCAAATCGCTGCTAATCCCGTTTTTCATGAACGTATGAAACATATTGAAGTTGACTGTCATTCCATACGAAAAGCTTTCGACAAACATATCATTACTCTTACTCACATTTCCACTGAACATCAAACTGCAGACATATTCACTAAAGCACTTTCTCGACATTGGCATCAGTTCTTGGTTGACAAATTGATGTTTCTTAATCTACAAGCATCAATTTAAGGGGGGGGTGTTATGATAATTAAATGATAGCTGTAAATTAGGTGTAAATAGTTGACTAAACCAAGTAGATAATTACGGCACTTATAGGGATGCAATTAAGGCACCGAAAAGCACCGAAGCACCGAAAACAAACTTGGTTTAAGGAGCTGGAAATATTTGACTAATGTAATGTATAGATTTTCTATATAATTGAAAGGAAATACAAGGAAAGGTATTCAGACCAAAATTGACACATATAACTGCGCAATGCAGAATAATGTCTTTATAGAAACTTCATTATCATTTAGAACTTTGTTTTCTCGTTAATGTTGAACTGATGACATGGGTCCAATATGGATATGCTTCATCTATATTCGATGAACGACCAGCCATTGCCTGTTTTGTCTGAGAATTTCCAGTTTTTTCCCCAGACAATACCAAAATGGTTAATAGTTTACAATGACTATCCTATCTTTTTAGACAGATTTGGCTTGATTTGGTCCTCAATTCACCAGATATGAAGTTCCCGGAGTCCCTGGTTATGTTGGGGATACAATGCAAACATTTTTTACCCTAAAAATGTCCATGCACATATGAGCTTGAACTGGGTTTCGCCTATATTGTTGCTCTAAAATAAAAAAATATAGGAAAACAATAGCACATAGTCAGTAATATGTTGTACGATTTTTTTTGAGAGGTGTAATATGTTGTAGTTGTTTGCTGGTACTGAAACTCATGATAGTTCTAAACTTGGCAAGAATGGTAAGTTGCTGACCATATATTATACAACTCTTTCAAAGATCAAACTTCATGCCATTTGATCAACCATTTAAGCTTCAATGCATAGAAGACACGTCCATACGAATACAGTGATTAAGTCCTTGTTTGCTTTTCCAAACAATTTTAAGACACGTCTATACGAATACAGTAATTAAGACACGTCTTTCTCATCTCATCATTATTATTTTTCTAATTCTCCATACAAAATAAAATAAATAATTCAACATTTTCAAATCTCAAAACAAAACTAATATTAACAAAATATTCTATTCAATTTTTAACTTTTATCTCATCTTATTTATATTAAAAAAGGCGTAAATTGCTCAAATTGAATGTGTTACGTGTACGATACGAATTGACGCTCATGTTCAAGGGTGGTATTTGTTAAAACAAAAAGTAAAAAAACCCTTGGAAGTTAAGATAGCAAGTCACATAGTAATTTCGTCAGGAGGTGGGTACCTCAATATTATTTTTGCAAAGCGACTGCAAACCTTCGTAGTACATCCTTTTCTTCAACTTTCATCATTTAAATCGTTGACACTTGACAGCACCAACTAATGCAAAGTGCAAAGCTGTGACAGGAATGATCTAGGCAAAGCATAGGTAGTTCTTCCCCGCACCAAGTATAGTGGGTAACAGTAAATTTCTATCCTACATTAATTGCTTTTCACTACTTGTAATCACAAAGTTTAGCCACATAAGACTCTCAACATGTCTAAATAATAAAACCTCGTTCATATAAATTTTACCAAAAACTGAGACCATCTTGCAACACTGACAGGAAATGCAATAATCTGAACAGAAGGCAGGATGATACAACTGAATTCATTATTCCTGATCAGAATTTGCTTCTAAAGCCCTAAGGAGTTGACGGTATTTCTCAGGGCTGTCCCACCAAGTTGGGGTGTTGATAATTGACTTTTCCAACCAAAACGGATCGGTCTTCTTCTTCTCAGTAAGCCTCTTGTAGAACCTTCCCCACTTGTACATGGCTCGCCGCAAACGATTACTCTGATTTCCGCCAAATAGATACTTGATGTAGTCCTTTGCTAGCCGGGTCATCTCCTCACCATTGATGATGTAAACATACTGCACAAAAAAAAAAAGAGGAGAGAAAAAAGAAAAAGAAAAAAGATCAGTGTTACCCAATGCGAGCCTGCAGAAAACCATCAGAACCTGGATTCCTTTCAAGTTCTCTCTTCCAGTTATACTTGTTCTACAGAGAACACATAATTATTAACATTACATGGATGATAGATAATTCAGGAATTCAACTCTAGTAGAGCCTCTACATAGGGTTTATTTAAACAACATACAGGCGACCCTTGCTTTAAATCTGAGCACAATTGATCTAATTACTAAAACCAATTCATGAGACCAGGTCACTCTTTGAGCGCAATCACGATTTCTCATTCTTCATGCATGAAACTCCAAGCCAACATTACTGCATGCACATCACCTCCTCCATGAGGATGATCCAATGGATTCATTGCAACACCATGAATAATGGGGCATCTGCCTGGCCACTGGCTTTGTCCAGCTTTTTTAAGCTTATGTACACCATGGTTAAAATTGAAACTCTACAAATAGTAGCTTGGCATTGGGAATCAATGAGTTTTTCAACACCCAAAGGTGTGCAGCCTAAGAGAAAGTGTAGTGAGCGCTGATTCCAACATGCTAGTTTATACAATTTAGGTAAGCTCTTAGCTCATTTTCTGCCCTAGACGTGAAAAGTTATGTTCAATTTTTTCACATCTTTCCCTCTTTTACCTTCATCTTTGCATATTCATTTCAGTTATCACTCTCAATAGATATGCTTAAAACTAAGCCATTGCAGTCATAAGGAAGTTATCAAGCACTTCTTAACATGGGTGGACGTGTGTGAGTAAGTGTGAGAGAGAGAGAGAGATGAATACCATAAAAATAAAGCCAAGAGTTGCTAAAATCACTTGGAGAGTTTCATCAATGATTCCAGAAAGGCCTTCATCCTCTGATCCACCAGAAGCATCACCACCACCACCACCTCCACCACCTGGTGGACGTACTCCGTCACCACCACTATCATCATAGTATCCTTTCTTCTCAATCCGCTGCTGTAATTCATCTTCTAAAGACTTTCCCTTGAACCTTCCGAAAACATTCTGAATAGATTTCCATGGAGAACCCTGATGAAATATGTGAAGTTGAGAGAAATGTATACAGTTTCCCTGTTCAAATATTATCAAAAACTCCCTCCTTCCCTTTGCTTACATAACAGGTCCAATACTCTACTATAGACCACTGAAACATGATAACACATCCTTACAATGCCATTCACTGTTACTTATATATATATATATATATATATATATATATATATATATATAACAATACCCTTCACTATGACCAGCAAAAATTTTTCTTGGACTTTTACTTAGCAAGAACTATATAACATAGCACACATATCAAAACATAAAGGCATCAGAAGAAAAATGACAAGGTCCACAAAGAGGGGAAAATTATGATCCTTACTAAAAAAAAGGCTTCAGAAAACAGCGCAAGACCCAGTAGGATTAAGAAAATTAAAATGATTGGGTTCAGAGATAATTTTTCGTTTATTCAGTAGAGCCCAAAGGAATGGAACCCACAGTGTACCGGGACTAAAGCTTCCAGTGAATACTTCCAGTGATATTCACAGTAAACAAATAGCAACTATTAACAATAATCCAATAACGATCTAGAAAATCAGGCAAAAATGCCTCTTACCCCATTGCCACCTTCCTTGTTTCCTTCACCTCCTAAGGAGCAAACAGGCATGCTTTGCTTGTAATTCGATACAGCCATGCATTGCTGGTGGTATGATGCATTGGTGGATAGCCTCAAGGAAGTTCTTGGAAGACAATTATCACGGATGGCTAAAATGCATGGATTCGAAGGTAGGCGGTGGGATTGAGAAATAATTCTAACATAGGGTTTTGGCCTACAGGCAGTTATCTGCGTGGTACTCATCCTTCAACAAAGAGCTCAGCTGCTTTCTAAATCACACATCAAGCTCCAACACCTATACCACCATGCATCAAACATCAATGAACAACAATTTCCCCCCGACAAGTGCATTTAAATTCCTAACATTATAACAGGCATAAATTTCCATATGCTATTGTATCATTTTTCCAGTTGAAAAAAAAAAAGATTAAACTTTTCCTTCATACAACCAAAAGGGTTTTAAATCCACGCGAAAGTTAAATAACTTCATTGAAACATAAGAAGCTTACTCATTTAACTCACTTTCAAATAAGATCATTAAAACCCGTAAAAGTTAATGATAATTCTACTTGACGAACCGACCAGAAATCTCCCGGAACACAATCAAATCAATAAAAAAAACTAAACATTCAGAATCATAACAAAAATACACATGCATAAATACACACGGGTGTATGTCTGCGCAACAGCCTGGGGTTCAGGTCGCTCCACTGTTCAACGAGTTTAAAAAACGAAAGACGAAGAATAAAAATCAAAAGTAAGTTCACAAGCCAAATTTCGAGTGCGTAATGGAAATGGTTGTAGGAGAGAGAGAGCTCATCGTTCTTTCCGGACCTTTAGGTTCACCGAAGACAGTCGGGTGCTGCCGCAGAAGGAGAAGAAATGAAGAAAGAGAGAGAAGATAACGTGACGAACAGGTGAGGAAGAGTCTGGAAGAGGCTGTGGGTGGCCGGCCAGGTTTGATATGTATTGGGCTGTGATGGACTAGTATGGGTTTTATCTTATTGTGAAACAGCTAGCAAGATTGCCCAAAATTAATGGGCCTAGAAATTGAAGCCCAATAAAACAAATCTGCCCTCGTATAAAACGACAACCCCATTCGCGATGATCTCAACGTCCTCGTAAGCTTCTCTCTTTCTCAGTCGCTTTGCATTTCTTCTGTCGTGTCGTTGTGAGGATACCGTCGGAGGACCAGGGCCAACGGCGGCGGAGGGAAGGCAAGTGGCCGAACCCTAGATCTGAGAAGCACGAAACAAAGAACTCAAGAGAACTGGAAGGCAAGTACAAATCGGTGAAAGTGTGAACCGAAGTACGTCGAGTACTGATCGAAGCTTCTATCCGCATCTCTAAACGATGCGTTGAGAGCTAAGAGGATTAATGGGGCTGGGCGTGCAAGGCTGGGCCGTAACCTGGGCGCGAAGGGCCCCTTACAACGGGCTGTGCTGAAAAACCAGAATTGATGCTACGCTGCACTGCGTTTCATCTATGTGACGAGACGCACCGTTTTAGTTAAGACGCAGGGGCATGTCCCTGCTGTCTATTTCCGTAATTTCAAATTTTTTTTTTTGTTGTTGTAAAACCTGCATTTGATAAGAGTATTGTCCGCAGTCATTTTCTTTCATTTAGAACTAAGACCTTAGGGTATTTTGGGAGGCCGATTGCCTCGAATAATCGTGGTTTTCTTAATGCTAATGGTGTGATTCAGTTTCTTCATCACGATTCAGTGTGCATTTTACCTACTTATTATTTACGACATTTTACAGCTGCTTTACTGCATATTTCCATCCCCATCCGTGTTACAAAAGCCAATACAGAATCCATTTCCAAACCCTCACAAACACCCAACCAATTACAAGCTTCTAACAGTCGTTGGATCTTGTGTTGGAGTTTCATCTATTTGCTTGCGGTGCAGGAAATGGGGAAGAGGGAGAAGGTGGTGACGCACATTTGGGACGTGTACACCAATAGTTGTCGGGTCAGATAACTGAGGTTCTGGGAGGAAGGCCTTCGAGGCTGCCTACCTTCTTCGTGTTTCAACCTAGCCGAATTTGTATGAAACGCGCCGTTTCATTTTTACAGGTGGATGGACGTGTACGCGAGAGGTACCCAACCCCGAGTGCAAATAGAATTTTTTGCATAAATTCTCTGGATGACTTCACCAGCTGGCCGAACTGCTCTCTTTCAAGTTTCCCCTCCGCCCATGGATTTTGAATCTAATTACGAGATTGCCCGCACCGCCGAGTTTCTCCTCTCTCGGAACTTCACCAGAGTCGCTTTACAGGTTAACTTCCTGAAACCCTAGAAAAACCCTCTTATGTTTGGAAGCTCTGTGTTTTTGTTTCTGAGAAAACGAGGAGAGAATATTTAATCCCTTTGTTCTGGTAGTAAAAGAGAGAGCGAGAGAAGCAATCCACAACGAACAAAAAGCAAATAAATTGAATTCTTATATATAGCCTTAAAACCTTCCACTATTCGTTATATTTATCCTCTGTTTGGTTTCCGAGAGACTGAAGGAGATGGAAAGGAAAAGGGTTGATTGTTTTGGTGAAAATTTAGATGCCATGGATTTCATGAGTTGGAGCTGCTATTGTTTTTAAGGACTATTAATGGAAATCCAACTCTATATCTGAATTTATTCTGATAAGTATACCTGGATTTATTTCAGTCATCGTTATCTCAATGATCAAAGAGAGATTTAGGGCTTAATTTCATTGCTCGTTAATCGAAATCGAACTCTGTTTTTCTCAAATTTCAGTTCCCAGATGAGCTATTGAAGGATTCCACGAGAGTGGTGAGAGCTCTGCGTGACCAACTTCGGTCACTGAGAAAATGTGGTGCCGAACAAAATGGAGGCAACAAAGATGTTAGATTGTTTGTGATGGCGGACACAACATACGGCAGTTGCTGCGTTGACGAGGTTGGAGCGTTGCATGTTAATGCCGAGTGTGTTGTACATTATGGGCACACTTGTCTCAGCCCGTGAGTACTTGTTGAAACTTTTGGTGATCTAAATGCTAATTGCTGTGGATGTGCTTTGCTTTTTAGTGTTTAGGCAAAAGAGTTGTATGCATACTGTACCTTATTCCGTTAAGTCATTCAATGTTTGGAGAGACAAAGAAACATTGAATATGGAAATATTAAGCCCTTTGAGCAGACCAGTTGTTGGAGATATTTAAAATTTTCAATCTTCATTTTGGATGTCCATGTCTCAAATACTGTGAGAAATTAAGTTATGCTTCTATTTCTTTTCTCTGATATACGCATCTCAATTAGGTCTAGGGAAAAGAACACCTAGCAACTAGGAGTGTCAAATCGTATCAACGGGTCGTGTTCGTGTCGTGTCGTGTCAAGACATGTATATTATACTATATAGGTCAACCCTAACCCGATCCATTAAGTTTATCGTGTCAAAATCTCAAACCCTAACACGACCTGTTAACATAAAGTGTCGTGTCGTGTTAACCCGTTATGATCCATTAGTGAATATTACGAAATAAATTAACACGATAAAATATGATACGTTTCAACCTGTTTATGTAAATATGTTGAATATGTTCAAAATTAATCAGTTTGACTTAATTAAAATTAGCATAATTTTATACAAATGTTAAAATCACAATATCTATAAAAATTATAATATAAATTATAAATATGAATTATAATATAAACAATAAAAATATTAAAATTAAGATTTTAACAATTTTACTTTTAAATATAAGGGTATACTTGTAATTTTAACTTTATTAACGTGTCATAGCAGGTCAAAACATGTTGACCTGCTATCAATCCGTTAAGCAATCGTATCATAACGGGTCAACCCGTTTTGACCTGAAACCCTTTAAGACTAAACCCTAACTCGTTATTATCGTGTCGTGTTCGTGTTGGGTTAATGGGCCGTGTGACATATTGCTACCCTTACTAGCAACCACCTTTTTGCATTTATCTTAAAAAAGGATTCCCATCAGAAATAATTCTTAATATTAGTTTTTCGTGGGGTTCTTTTGGAATGCTGATTTACTTGTAAAAAATGGAAGTTCTATGTTCCACAGATGCACCTAACCTTATCATTCTACCTTAATTCAAAATTCCTCGCGGGGTCTGTGATTAGAAGATTGAAGTAGTGCCTGCAGCTAAGTCTCCTCTTTTTCAGAGATCTGATGTTGAAGTTCATATCTTGCGGGTCTCTACAATCTTTTGCCTTGAGTCTTTCGGGCACTTTTGTTCTTACAACACATTAAATGTGTTCTAGAGCATTTCCCTGCCAGCATTTAGCAGCATCATTTGATTGCCTGAGAGTTTTTGAAAATCAAATCCGAAACTTCATGAAAAACTATATTACTGGTAGTTGGAAAGGATTTAAGGCCTAGGGAAGGAAGTGGTTGGGTGTAATAGAGGCCATCATATCTAATGACTTTTACATTGTGACATATTAACTTACAAGAATCTTAGTTCTCATAGGTTGGTAATGGCCATTGACCCTTCAGGGAAGTATCTCTTTGGGGTCTTTGATAATACGGAACTCAAATATGATTTAGTTGTCTTGAGTTTAGGTTTAATCTGTTGTCTTTATTACTTTTCATTGAGGATATTTAAGTTAGCTTATCTCTTAGTCTGTTGTAATGTTGTGCCTTCCTTTATAGTCATTGGAGTTCAAGTTAAGGAGTGTAACACCCGAATTGGTTTTAGCTGTGTGGTTTTCTCTGCTACTGTAATACTTTTCTGTGTACCTCTTGTGCCATTCTAATTGAAGGCCCCATTTTTGTCTGCAGGACAACAACTCTTCCTGCATTCTTTGTCATTGGAAAGGCTCCTGTTAGCGTACCCAACTGCATCGAAAGTCTTTCAAGTTATGCTTTGACCAACGACAAGCGTATCCTAGTATGGAAATCTACTTGAAATAGTTTCTTTTTAATTTCTAGACTGCTAACTTCGCAAAAAATGGATGTAGACAATGGAAATGTGGCTATTTAATGTACACTCTTGTAATTTCTTTAAGTATGCCTTCTTTTACTTAATTAAAAAATCAAAGAAAACTTTCTTTGTGATATACTAGCAAGTCAATTACAATGCCAAGGAAATCACAGTAATGATAGGACATCTTGCTAGGTGGCATTGACATCCTGTTTGTAGTTTGGTATTGTTCACTACTTTGATAATGGGAATGATTCTCTCTGCTGCATTTTCCTTTACATCTCACACTTTTTTTTTTATAAGTAAGATGAAAATTTTATTGATACAAAGAAGAAGGCGAAGCCTGTGTAAACATGAAGTATACAGATGAACACCTACATACATTCTAGGAACCAGAAATTAAAAACAGAAAATCATGAACACCAGTTCTGTTAAGCACAGTGGCTGAAAACCATAGCAATAATGTGTTTACATAAAAGTTCTGAAGTTCCTCCACTGTGTACTCCCTAACTTCAAAGCACCAAGCATTCCTTTCCATTTTAATACACAACATAATGCACAAAGGAATCATCTTCCAAACTGCCACTACTTGGGGACAGCCTTGAATCTCCTTCCAACAAGCTATTAAATTCACCACCCTCAAAGGCATAACCACAAGCCCCACCAACTCTTCTAAATATCTCACCCCGCAACACTCTTGTCACCTCACAATGTAGTAATAAGTGATCCATTGATTCTCCATTCTTCTTTCACAAATAAAACCAATCCATAACAATGAGACATTTCTTCCTCAAAGTTTCTGTGGTCAAAATCTTCCTAAGAGAGGCGGTCCATACAAAAAAAGCTACTTTGGGAGGCACACAAGAACAGGAAAAGGAACATTACCATGTGATAATAACATCTTGCAATATGATCCCACTGTAACCACTTGCTCCTGTTTGGCTTCCATTGCATCCTATCCCCATGTTCCACTAGACTTACCGTGGAATATTTATCAAACTGAAAAATTCTGAAACATTATCCATTTCCCAATCGTGAATATCCCTATTAAATTGAACATTCCACTGGTGCGAACCATGGGAAAATGCCATCAGATTCGACACAGAAGCATCTCTATTGACAACGATCTGGTAGAGAGCTGGAAAAGCCCTATAGAGAGAGCGCAATCCCACACCAAACATCGTGCCAAAATTTGATTCTAGAGCCCTCACCGGCAACAAAATAGATATAAATGACAAAATTCTTCCAACCCCCCAAATAAATTTCCATAAGCCCACACCCTACCCTTCCTCCCTTCACTTTGTTAGAACCCCCCCCCAAAAAAAAAAAAAAGCACTTCCATATCTATGATCAATAACTGACAGATTTGGATCGAATGCCTCTTTTGAGGTGCTTGCTTTCATTATAGAAAATAATTACAACGATAAGATTGAGGATTCAATTTGAATCTCAACAAACTACATCTTATCTTATCTAAACTAACCTTACCTTATCTCATCTAAATATGTACAAGTCTAATTTAAATACTAGATAAGATTAGAAAACAAGTATCTATTCTGCTCTACCGCAACACAACATATTAGGAATCTAGCTGCCATGTGTAATAATAAAAGAAAACCCCAGTTTTCCTTTGATAATAACTTCCTTCCAAAGCGAACCCCCTTCCAAATGGTACCTCCATAATCATTTTCCCACTAGGGCTTTATTGAATGTTCTCAAGTTGCACACCTCCAAGCCTCCATAAGAGATTGGAGAAAAAACTTTATTCCAATTGACAAGATGGAACTTTGTTTCATCCCCCACTTCACCCCACAAGAAAGCCTGAAATAAGTTCTCAATCCTATTGGCCATCCCTCCAGGCAAAGGAAATAAAGATAAAAAATAAGTGGGGAGGTTGGATAAAGTACTCTTAATTTTTTTTATTAAGTACAAGATAAATTTTATTAATGAGAATGAAAGAGGTATAGCCCGTGTGCACATGAAGTAAACAAAAACACATCTAATTACATTCTATGATCGGTAAAGAAAGACAAGAAGTCATGAACATCGTTCCCATTATGTACAATAACTGAAAACCACAGTAGTAAAGTTTGTACAAAACAATTTTGCAGTGTAGTTATTGAGTGCTCTTTGTTTTCAAAGCAACGATCATTCTGTTTCGACTAGATACACCACATAAGGTACAACGGGATCATCTTCCACGCTGCCGCTACCTAAGGACAGCTTTGTAGCTTCTTCCAACAACCCAATAGATCCACCACCCGTGCTGGCATTACCCAAGGAACATCCACCCTGCGAAAAATCTCATCCTGCAACACTCTTGCCACCTCACAATGTAATAGAAGGTGGTCCATTGATTCTCTATTCTTCTGGCACACGTAACATCAATCTATCACAACACATCCCCTCCTCCTCGAGGTGTCTGTGGTCAAAATCTTTCCAAGTGCAACAGTCCAAATAAAGAAAGCTACTTTAGAAGGCACCCGAGACCTCCAAATATTCTTCTAAGGGAAGGGGATATTATTTCTCAAAAAGAAAGGGAAGGGGATATTAACTTATGTTGTCAGGATTTTTTAGTAGGCCTTAGGCCCTTAACTATGCATTTTTGTGGATATTCCGTTGGTGAGAACCATGAGAAAATATTCTCAAATTTGCCATTGAAGCTTCCCTATTGACTACAGTGTGATAGAGTTGGAAATACCCTATCCAAAGCATAATCTCCACACCACATATCCCTCCGAAACTTGACTTTAGTACTCTTAATTAATGTGAGTCTTACACCTTTTGATAAACGCATCCGTTTCCAACAAGCCAACGTTTTATCTGCTTTCTCAACAACCCCATCCCAAATAGCTCTAGCCTTAGATGTCGCCCCCAAATGAAGATCTGAATATTTTGCAGGCAAGGAAGCCACTTTACAACCCAAGAAACTCGCCAAGCTATTGATACCAGGGCACCACCCACTGGAACCATCTTGCCAAGCTACTTTCTCACACTTTTTTTTTTCTCGATTATTTGATAATTAAACTATTTTCTTTTGCACAATGGTGGCAAGCACCGTTACATAAATTTGTTTTGAACATTGTTTACCTAACTTCCCTAGTGCAGGTCCTTTATGGGCTGGAATATGCTCATTCGGTAAAGCATATAAGAGAAGCTTTGGTAGAGGCATCAAAGTTATCCGAGTCCAAATCCAAATTAGAAGTCTGTTTTGCCGATGTTAGCTGTTCAGTTATGAATTCATCTGATGATCATAGAATCTCCACTGGACTTATGGAACCAGCTGGTGTTTGTACCGATGATAATATTTCTGGGATGGCACCTCATAATAGCTATAAGATTGGGGGCTTGATCTGGACTTTACCTGAAGGACACAGAATGGAGGACTACTTGCTTTTTTGGATTGGTTCTGACAACCCAGAATTTGCGATTGTTGTACTGACATTTAATGGCTGTGATATAGGTAGAGAAATTGCTAGATCTCTTATATGTCTCTCTGTTGTGTTTTTGATAGGTGTCTGTCTGTTGTGTTGACAATTAAACATTTGCGATGTCCCTTTTGATTCTTTTGAACATGCTAAAATAAAGTGGTTGCTCATGCGTGCACATAAAAATAGTTGTTTTGCGTGTCATCTAATATTTTTAAATTGATTTTGCTTATAATTGGTGTTGTTTTACTCATCAAGAATATTTTGTGATGTTGGTTTTAGTCAGATACAATCCAAAAGAGAACCGTGTGGTGACAGATGTGTCTCAGCAGAAAAGGATTCTTAAGCGCCGGTACATAATCTTACTACCCCCCTCCCTCCCTCCCTCCCTCCCTCTGCATTTCACCGATGATATCATTTTCTTCTTAAATATGAATTGATTCAGTTGTAGCATGAATTCTTATATTGTTCAGTACTTCTTTGCGTTATTCACTGTGGCAATTTTCCTTGCAGATATTACCTAGTCGAAAAGGCAAAGGATGCTAACATTGTTGGGATTTTGGTGGGAACTCTTGGTGTAGGTTAGTTCCCTTTGACCTATCAATTTGTACGAGTCTGTTCTGTGTTGAACTATGTTGTTATTTGAAATGATTCATTTAATTTCTTATTCTTATCAGTTCATAAACTATTGATAATTATATACTTATGGGGATGTCATACTGACAAGGATTTCGGTTGTGTTAGTATCTTTTATGTGTGTATGATTATTTTATTTCTCTTAACTCCTTGTTTGGTTATGTAAATCTTGAGAACTAAATGGAAAGTTTGCTGAGATCTCTTCACGCTCCTTTCTTAGTTTGATGCAGCATCACAATCTGGGTACTCAAAATCTGAATGTTATTTTTCTTGTACTGTTTTCAACATGATGTCATAGTTTTATAGTTTTCCTAGTGGTGCTTTTAACGTTACAAGATTTCCTTGTGAACTTCCGGTGACAGCAGATTATGACCAGCGATGAATGAATTTTCGGAGTGTATTTTCGATCTGGGTTTGATGGATATTCCTCTCATGGGTGGTACTTACATGTGGTCCAACAATCATACGTGGTCTAGATTGGACAGATTTTTAGTATCATTGAAGTGGGTAACTCATTATTTGGAGCTTTGTCAAATGAGGTTGCCGTATGTTTGGATTGTTTTCCATTATGACTAGATTGTGGAGGTATTCAAGATGGGCGTTGGTATTTTAAGTTTGAAAATATGTGGCTGCAAAATGAAGGTTTTGTGGATAGGGTTAGGCGGTGGTGGGATTCTTATCAGTTTAATGGCACTCCTAACTTCACTTTTGCAAGTAAACTGAAAACTTTAAAAAATGATTTAAAGCTATGGAATATTCATTCTCTTGGTGATTTAGGAGATCGTAAAAAGGCTATGTTAGAGGAGCTTCAGGAAGTAGAGAGGACATAGGAGGGGCGGGTTCTATCTATGGAGGAAGCATGTCGGAAGGCTAAGTTAAAGGCATGATTAGAAAGGGTGGTGTTATTGGAGGAGACCGCAACACAAAGTTCTTTCATAGAGTGGCCAACTCCCATAGAAGAACTAATATTATTAAGATGCTGAAAATAGACGGAGTGGAATGTATGGAGGCTCCTGTGATTAGGGAGCAAGTTTAGGGATTTTTGAACACTTACATTCTGAATAGGTGAGATAGCGGCCAACACTCGATGGACTAGCCTTTGAGTTCAAAGATCAACATCAAGTTTTGTGGCTAGAGCGGCCCTTTGAGGAGTTAGAGGTCCACACCATGATAAGGAGAATGGTCAAAGATAAAGCACCTGGCCCCGACAGCTTTTCCATGGATTTTTTTGAACTTATTGGGATGTGGTGAGGGTGGATTTAATGAAAGTGTTATAAGAATTCTTTTCAGTCAGGAAATTTGAGAAGAGCCTCAATGCCACAATTATAGCACTCATTCCTCTGAAGATGGGGCTTTCGAGGGGAAGGATTTCTGGCCTATCAGTCGTGTAGGAAAGGTTTTGGGGAGGATCATTACAAAACTCCAAAATGCTTTTGTTTAAGATAGGTTCTTGATTAGTCCTCATTGCTAATGATCGCCTAGACAGTAGGATAAAATTTGGCCAAGTAGGAATCCTATGCAAGCATGATATGGAGAAGACGTATAATTATGTAAACTGGGAGTTCCTACTATATGTGCTTGGGAGGTGTGTTTTTGGGTAGAAATGGTGCTCGTGGATTAGATGGTGTATTTCTACGATGAGGTTTTGTTTCCACATCTATTTGTTCTTGTCATGGAGGCACTTAATAAAATGATTCTAGCCTTGGTAAACAGTGGCTTTATTGAGGGATTCTCGGTGGGTGATCCTAATAGAGGCATTATTAACCTATATCATTTATTGTTTGCAGATGATACACTTATTTTTTGTGAGGCAGGACAAAACCAAGTTTGAACAATGAGGGCATTATTACATTGTTTTGAAGTGGTATCCGACTTGAAAGTCAATTTTGATAAATCAGAATTGGTACTGGTGGGCAATGTTCGTAAAATCAGGCAATTGGCTAGTATCCTTGCATGTAAGGTTTCCTCTCTTCCCATGAAGCACCTTGGTCTTTCTTTGGGGGCAATTGCAAGATTTATATCGATTTGGGATTTAGTGGTGGAGAAGATTGAACGTACATTGGTAGGTTGGAAGAGATTATATCTCTTGAAAGGCGATAGGATCACCCTTATCAAAAGTATTCTCTCTAATCTACCAATGTTTTTTGTTTTGTATTCTCAATTTTAGGAAGTGTGGCCAACCGTATTGAGAAGCTGTATTGTGACGTTCTTTGGGGTGGGATAGGAGAATAATTCAAGTATCATCTAGTTAGGTGGGATAAGGTATGTTCTCCAATCTCTTCAGGTAGGTTGCGCATTATAAATTTGAGGATCTTCAATTGAGCCTTGCTTGGGAAGTGGTTGTGGAGATATAATATGTAACTGAAAGCCCAATGGAAGTCAGCGATCAATTACAAATATGGGGGCATGTGTGTTTGGGTTGGGGGGGGGGTTTCACTAGGGAGGTTCATGGGGTTTATGACGTGGGTGTTTGGGAACACATTCAAAGGGGATGAAGGATATGTAATCGGCATGCTAGAATAGTGTTGGGCGATGGATCTAGAATAAAATTTTGGACTGACCTATGGTGTGGAGACCAAGCCTTAAAGGATCCATTCCCATCGGTCTTTTGGATCGCATCTGAGAAAGATGCATCAGTGGCTACTTGTATGGAGTTATTTGGAGACCTAGTCCAGTGGAATGTGAATTTCACTAGAGCTTCCCAAGATTGGGAAGTTGGCAGCACTGAGGAGTTCTTTTCTCTTTTATACTCCATGTTGCTGAGAATCCAAGGAGTAGATAAGATGTGGTGGATTCCCACCGGTATAGGTAAATTCTTGGTCCACTCGTTATATGTCTCTTACATGACCACGGAATACAGAATTCCCATGGAGAAAGATATGGCGAAACAAGGCACTTCCAAAAGTGGCAGTTTTTGTTTGGACAACAACACTAGGTAAGATCTTGATGACGATAATTTATGAAGACATAAGGTAGGGGTGGCAATATGTGACACGACACGTTAACACGAAACGAACACGACACGATAAAAGCGGGTTAGTGTTTGGCCTTAACGGGTTTCGAATCAAATCGTGTCGACCCGTTAAGACACGATTTGATAACGGGTCAAACCCGTTAAGACATGTTAATAAATTTGAATTTACTTTTATAATTGAGTTAAATTTCAAAAAATCATAATTTAAAATTAGCTTTATATTCTTAAACACTTAACTATCCCATTTAAGTACTTTTTAAAAAATTATTAACGAGTTAACCATTATTATTTAATATGTTTGGGTTAATATTTTAACATTTTATAATGTGTGGATCATATTTGTGTGTTTATCATATTTTATAGTGTACTATTTATTGAATTTTAATTTAAATATTATAATTTGTAATTAATTTTTTATGTTTTATAACTATTATTTAAGTTTTTAATATTTGTATAATATCAATAAAGTTAAACTCAAACGGGTCACTAACGGGCTTGCGAGTTGAAACGTGTTAGATCGTGTTGTATCGTGTCGTGTTATGTCGTGTCATATAGTGTCAAAGGTCTTAACGGATCGTGTCGTGTCAACCCGTTATCTTAACGGGTCGTGTTAGGGTAGAAGTTTTTGACACGAAATTCTTAACGGGTCGTGTTCGTGTTGACCCTTTAAGCATTATGTACACGCCTTAACACGACATGAACACGATCTGTTAACATGTTTTGACACCCCTAACGTAAGGTAATCATGGTAGATTGGTGTTGCATGTATAGGAGAAATGGAGAAATTGTGGATCTTTTACTGTTGCATTGTGAGGTGGCCGGAACGTTATGGAATGAAGTGTTTAATAGAATGGAGTTAGCTTGGGCTATGCCTGCCATAGTGACAGAGCTCATGGCCAGCTGGATAAATCTACGAGGTCTCCCAAAATTGCAGCAGTGTAGAAAATGGTCCTGATTTATATCATGTGGTGCCTGTGGAACGAGCAAAATGACCGGACATTTGAAGACAAGGAGCGCTCGCTAGTAGAACATAGATATTTTTTATTAGCACTCCTTTTTTTTTGGGCCACAGCTGTAGGTTTTTGTGGCCTTGATTTTCATGATTTTCTTGTTTCTATTATTGCGCTCTAAATAGGTGTGATATGCCTATGCCCATTCATATCAATATAATTGTTTACTTATAAAAAAAGATTTTATGGTTTTGAGACAATTTGATTACAATGAGATTCATGTGTATCAACAAAATTTTTATTTTATTTTATTTTTATTTTTTTCAATCAAAAAAATTATCCTAGTCAGCTAGATGTCTAATTAATTCTACGACTGTTGATGCAGCCGGTTACCTTCACATGATTCACCAGATTAAAGACCTGATTACAGGAGCTGGGAAAAAGGTCTATACTCTTGTTGTTGGAAGACCAAACCCTGCAAAACTTGCCAACTTTCCTGAGGTAAACTGAGATAGGTGCAAGTTGATTTCAGAATATGCATGTTTATTAAAAGTTTTCAAAATGTGCAGTGCGATGTTTTCATTTATGTGTCTTGTGCCCAAACTGCCCTTCTGGATAGCAAAGAGTATCTAGCTCCCGTTATCACTCCATTTGAAGCCATGCTTGCTTTCAACAGGTACTGGATAAAACATTCGTTGTGGTTAGATCTTAAATTCCAAGTTTTGAACTTTTTTTACCCTTTATTTTTGTGGTTTGTAAATTGTGTATTAGCGCTGTCTCTTCCTTTTGTCCTGGTCTTTTTGCCGTATCTGAAGTTTGTTTTGTTTGTAATGTTGTGAAGTCTGAATGGTATCATGCCCCGTTTGGATGTTGAGATGTGATAAAATGAGATGAAAAATTTGTGAATGATAGTGAAATGGTTTGTGAATAGTAGTGAAATGATTTAAATTAAGATATTTTATGGGATTTTGGAAAAGGAGAGAAAAAGTTGAATAAAATATAATAAAATCAAAATATGTTTAGAATATAATTTTTTAATATAATTTTTGTTTTGAGACTTGAAAAAGTAGATTTTTTTTTTATTCTTTTGTTTGGAAGTTTGAGAAAGTATAATGATTAGATTATATAAAAAAGTTGAAGATTTGAAATTGAAAAGTTTTTGTATTTGAGTGATGTTTGGATGTTGAGATGAGATATTTCATCGCAACATCCAAATGCCTAGTAGTTGATCATTTTTGGGGGCTCAATAAAATGCTCCATTGGATAAAGAGGCCATTGACGCTAAGGATGTCAAGATTTGTCAAGTTTAAAGCTGTCCTAACACTAATTTAGTAAGGAAACACTAAGAGTGAAGTAAATTCTTTTGGATATGGGTAAGAACCAAAAAAGAAAGAAAGCTAAGACGGATGTAAATGAGGAAAATATCAGCAATTAGTGATTTATATTTAAACTAGTTTATTCCAGCATTTGGTACATTTTTTTCATCCTTGTTTAAAGTTCACCATGTCCATGCCTCAGAGGAAGTCAATGGACAGGAGCATATGTGATGGAGTTCCGGGATTTGATCAATTCGTCTCTAGTTGAAGTTAATGAGTCAGAAGAAGCAAGGTTTTCATTTTTGTCCGGTGGATATGTAGAAGATGTTGATCTGCCAGGTAGTTATCTCTTTCCTTTAGTTCTATTTGTTGCAATGTGAGTGATATCGTTAAGTGGTAAGTGGATGGAGGACTTTGGATAGGTGATAGATATTTTTCTGTTGAGCATGCATGAGAAGTCAGAAAATGCCCCCATATGTTTTTAGACGGCTAGGTGTTTTTTCTTATATACACCCAGTGTACTTGGTTATTCCTATTGATATTAATACATTTTTTACTTATAAAAAAATGTTTTTAGACGGCTAGACAAGATAGAGACTACTTCCACTGTATTTATATTTCAGTCGAAATCTTCTAGATTAATATAGAATTAGAGAATAAAATTACAAATTAAATAAGATCCACTAGAAGGTTTCCTCTTTGTTGAGTGGGATATATATATATTGAAAGCTGCTTCAAATCGATTAAGATTTCTTAATGAATGATGTTTGTATCATTATTATATTTTCTGGCTTCTACATTGTTTTTGGTTTAAAACTTTAAAGCAATGGTAGACATAGAAATGTTGGATGGATCTATGCGGTTGATAAGTTCCTTGACTCAATTAATGAAACAGATAACATCTGGTGTTGACAAGTTACTTTGATAAATTTTTGAGTTTTTTTTGTTTTGTTTTTGGTTTGTTCTTTGCAGGAAAAGAAATTGGTAACCAAGACAAAGATGAGGGAACTCTTGCCTTAGCCAATGCAATGGAGAAGGTTCTGCAATTGCGTGATAACCCAAACTCTTTAAAAAAAAGTACAGCTAGATCTGGGCCAGAGTATTTTGCAGCTCGATCTTACCAAGGTCTGGATATGCATTATGACAATTCCTTGCCGGAACTGTATTTAATTGGGAGGAGTGGGAGGGCATCAGGATATGAAGATGAGAAAAACAGACAGGTTGAATTATGATGAACATGGGAAAAAAGAAAAGGGATTAACATGAGCCCAAGATGGGGGCAAAAGCTTGAGAAGCAGGTGGTTCTTAAGCAGCAGCTCTCCCGCACGTTTGGGGAAAGATCATATGCTGCAAGTCTCCCAGGAGGGTTATGAACCAAGGCAAACCACTGGATCTGGCGAACGGGGAAGACTCATCATTTCTGCTGAACGTGAGAGGTTGGTTGCTTTTTTCCTACTTAAAATACATTTTAAGTAGCAATTACTTGTGGAACATCTGTCAATCTTATATTGAGAGCATTCACGAAACCTGGTGCAACCTGATCATCCTTATCAGGGGGGTGTCTTCATATTTGTAATTTGCAAGTTTTAGGATGGGAACTGGGTTTGTTCTTGTTTTGAGGATTTATTGTGAATCACATAAGATTGATTACCTGCTTCAAGATCTCAGATTTTATTAGTCTATTTGATTTTACAATGAGTTTCTTTCGGCTATAATTCCATGTGAAAATGGCGTGATGATTCCATGTGAAAATGGCTTGATGGCAATAATGGCCTACTGAAATGTTTTGAGAAAATAATTGAAATTGAAATTGAAATTGTTAATGTGAAATAATTGTTTTGACAAAACTTCGTTTATTTGACTTGTAAATATGTTGCGTGAAGTTGGACAAAATTTGTAGAAATAACAAGTTTATTGGAATTAGTCGAAATAAAACAACCATAAGTTTTGAATCCAAAATCGGATGTAGGTGATCTTGGTGGCTTTAGAAAGCTCATTTAAAGTCCTACATCTTCACTCTTTACTCCAATTTTAATGCTTTTACTGGTTCAGAACAACTCATGGATGAATGTAACAAAATCTTAAATTGAATGGTACTGCTTTGTAATCCAGATTTGAACTAACTTTAACCCTACCTATTTAATGATTAAGAGGCACAATCTTATAGATCTTTATTCATTTATTGTCCCCGATCGAGAGAAAATCCTGGTGAGATACCAAGCCTAAAAGCCGAACAGTCTGCTAATCTCCTATATATATACAGAACATCACCATTTCGATCTTTCTGAGATCACTTTGTTCTTGAGTTGATGCTGTTGAGTCCATTGGTGCGGTCATGTTCGTTTGCCGGAAACGATTTCCAAAACTGCCATTGTTTCAGATTTTGCGACTGTCTAAATCTAACTGTAATCGGTTCATTTTATAGCACATATATTTGATCAAGGCCAGTGATAACTGTGTACCCGAATTAAGTTGTTTTTATCTTGAAGAGTTCTTCACAAATTTTTCATTTGACCAAAATCTAGTGTTTTATTTATTTATTTATATTTGCTTTTATTACTTCTCTAGATTTTGGTTTGACATCTGTGATTCCCATATATAATATTATATTATATTGGTTTGATTTGTTAGTTAATTCTTCGTTACTCTTGATTTTTAGAAGTACGCATATATAGGAAATCGAAAGTGATGATCATACTGTTACTTTCAGCGCAGTAGTGCTAATGCTGAGACATCTTGAAATTAGTACTTCAACTAAAATAATTGGTTCATAGTTAGGTGAAGGTAAAGGCTGCATTAATCAAGTTGAGCTAAAAATGTTTGGAATTGGTGTGTAATATATGGTTGAGTATCTCCCCTGCTTGGTTTTAGGCATATATCATGCAATACTATCCTTAATCATGCACTGAGTCGGAGGCCAGCTGGCTAGCTACTTCCAAAATGTTTGAATATGGAAAATGATACTCTTATCAATATAAGTTCTTACCGTTCAATGTTATTGCTGGAATTTTTTAATTTTATTTTAATTAGTGATTAGTGAAGTATTTTTTTAATAATATTATATATATTTTTTATGTTTTAAAAATATTAAATAAAAAAATTAATTTTAGAAAATTGAAAGCGATGGGAGTAGAAGCGTCATTTGAATATATATATATATATATATATATATATATATATAGGGGCGTAACTAGGTAGCCCCCCAAATATTTTTAAAAATTTTATATGGTATATAAATAGATATAATATTTTTTATATAATTAAAATTTCCACCCTAATTTAAAAAAATAAATAAATTGTCCCCCTAATATTCAAGTTTTTTAAACTTTAATTTTTCACTTTTATTTAACGACTGGTACTCAAATTGTCTCCCTCACTTTATCTTGATATGTTGTTACATCTAGATTTTTAAAATATGTCTATATTATTAAAGTTATGCAGACAACTAGTAATTTTAGAAAAATTAAAAATTTATTATTTGATTAACAAGTTAATTTATTTAGTATTAACTTTTCATATTTTTATTGCTACTACTGAGCGAACATTTTCTACCATGAAATTTATAAAGATTAGATTGCTTACTTGGATAGAATATGAGTTTCTTATAGATCATTTGCTAGTTTACATTGAGAAAAAAATTATCATGAATTTCACTTCATAAATAACAATAGATGAATTCTATTCTATGAAAGGTCATCGTCGAACTTAATTTGAAGGAAAAATTCTAAGTTCATATATCGTTTTTTTTTCTTTTTGTAATGGTCTCTAGCAAATTATGAAAAAAAAATCTTATAAAATAATTTAAAGACATTTATTTTTTGTATACAATTTTCTGATGTATGATTATTGTTTTTATATATAATCACGTGTAAAAAATATATATTATTTATATTCACACATACACATATTTTGTCAATCGTCCCCTAAATACCAAATCCTAGTTCCGCCCTTGTATATATCTTTATATATATAAAGTGGCTATCTAACGGAAATTCTTATTTTATTGGATTTTTATTTTTTCGTTAAAATTAACACTTTCCGTCAGTTTCTGTTAAAATTAATACTGCATCTAATGAGAATTACCGTTTTAAATACAATTTATTAAATTTATTCACTGAAATAATATTCTTGGCGTTAAAATTAATTCCACATCTTCAACTTTCTACAATAGTAAACTTTCCATTTAAAACTCATTTAACATCTATTTAATACTACTTAATACTTTAAACACAATTCATTAAGCCCATAAATAATGCTAGAAATTTCTATTTTAGAATTCCTACTTAGGACATATTTTTTAATTTTATTTTATGTAAAATAAATATAGAATAATAATAATAATATAGAATGACACAATAATAGTATAGAATATATAAATATAACAATATATATAGAAATAAACTATTCATAACAATTTATACGTTAGAGAGTTCGATTTTATTCATGAAAATTTTATTCCTATTATATGATTAATAATTTAATTTTTAAAAAAATAATTTATAATTTTAAAATGAATGCATTATTTATTAAATTAACTATATATACGGTATATATAGTTAATATACGGTATATACAATTTATTATAATTATATTAAATTGGTAATAATAAGCAATAAATATAATTAATATTATATGTTTGATATTTAATTGAAATATTTATGATTAAATAAATTTATATAAATTAAAAATTAAAAATTATAATATAACATTCTTATATAAATTCTCAACTATATAATTTATTTTTTCAAAAAACTCATATTATTTCTTAAAAATACTCACATAACTAAAAAAATATAGATATTTTAATATCCTCTGTTTTGAGACCGTACAAAATAATACAAATGTTAAATTATCATTTTGGAATTAAAAAAATATCATATCTTGAACTAACCTTTTATTAAAATTTTAATCAAAATTATTTTAAATAAGTTTGATAAAACTATATGTTATGTTTATTTATGAGACTATCTTATTTTTTGTATTAATTTTTTTTATAATATATGAAAACATATAATTATTTATCATCTACTTAATTATGAATAATTATTAAATTTTTATTAAAAATTAAATTAAATAAACGTGCTTTACACGTTATTTCTATTTAGTATATATATATATATATATATATATATGTGAAATTCTTCTGGATGATAACCAACTTAAGCACATGGCCCTTTGAAGATAAGTGTAAAACAGGACATGAGGATTTTCCTAAGTCGACGTTGATATTAATGATCATGAATTTTAGTGCATGATTTGTTTCTTGTTTTGTTTTTTTATCTTGAAAATGATTTTCACAAGCCCCGTGGCCATCGATATATATTATAATTTAAGTTTTCTTTTCCGTTGGTTGTTATATATATATTGACTGGGAAAGGCCCTTTGAAGATAAGTGTAAAACAGGACATGAGGATTTTCCTAAGTCGACGTTGATATTAATGATCATGAATTTTAGTGCATGATTTGTTTTTTGTTTTGTTTTTTTGTTTTTTTTCTTTCTTGAAAATGATTTTTACAAGCCCTGTGGCCGTCGATATATATTCTAATTTACGTTTTCTTTTGATCCGTTGGTTGTTATATATTGACTGGGAAATAATCATCTCGATCGAGAGAGCCGTCGACGTCTTGGGTGGGATATTTATGATCTTCCAGTCTTTTCATGACTTTGCGTTTGCGGACAAATCTATAGCAAGTAAGCTTAGCTAGCAGCCTGCTTGCATGCGTACTTATTCTTGTTGACTATTAAATATTAGGATTAATACTTTTCACTCCGCATGTCACGGGAATATAATTTCAAATATCATGAGCATTAATGCCAAATTTATAAATGGATTTTACAAAAATAACATAAATTGACGTGACTTATAATATAGTAATTTGGTACGTTAAATTTAATTTATGGTAAAATAATCTTTATAATCTATTCAGTTTGTAAGTTTATTTTTATGAGTTTCTTTTATGAATGAAATATATATATATATATATATATATTATTGTTTTAACTTCAAAATTTGGCTAATGAGGGCGCGCTAGTCTATCTATTTTGGCTTATAAAGCCAATATTTGTTGAAATCATGCACTCAACAGAGACCTCCTTAGCTCAAATACATTAATTCTTTTCCTAACATATATATATAATCATGAATCCAAGGCGAGGACATATAAAGAGGAAGTTTTATCTAAATTTTAACCAAGGAATTCATTTTAGCTAGCTTGCCTAATAATGTCAATTCCTTAAACGTTTATGCAATCTAGCTAGAAATTAATTGGTTGAGTAGAAACCGAACTATGACTTTTGAGGAGGAAAGAAATTAGAAGAAATCAGTCATGCTATAAATGGAGCTAGCTGCATGGGTGGGACTGGGTAAGGCCACGACTTCTTGTGAAAAACTTAAAAAACGATGCATTACTTTTTGGGGCATCGAGTAGTACTTAATTAATTAATAGGATCGAATTAATATGTTATTTAATTATTTGAGGAAATTAGGGATCGAACTATGATCGACTTGGTCATTTGAATATGGACCACTTCAACTAATTACGAGACGTACTTGGTAATTTGGGACTTCATTATATAATAGGTACAGCGTCACAAGTTCTAACTTCTAAATTTATTTATATGTACTTTTAGGCATGCAATACATACGAGTACGTAATAATATACGCCCAACCTTTTTTACAATATTTTTTATTACCACTTTTTAAAATGAAGGTAATTTATGGGTATAATCGGTCTGATTTGGTTTAGTTGTAGACAAAATTTACATTATTTTACATTTTTTAAAATCGATTACGTACTATAAACCGGTACTTCCAGTTTGGTTTGATCCGGTTTTTGATTTTAATATATTAAATATATTAGTACTACTAATTATGTATTTGTCAAAATAAATATGTTGAGAATTAATTAGGCAATAAAATGTATTTAATATATATTTTATATTAAGAACATATGATCAAATAAATATTACAAAAAAATTAAAATGTTAGGTATAAATTATAATATATTATTTCATAAATAATTATATACATTATATATAACAAATTATATATAATATATTACAAATTATATATAATATAAAATATATTATATATAATATTAAAAATTAATATATATAATATGTGAACTGGTCTTGTTGTTGGAAAACAAAAATTGCTTCCAAACCAAATTTGACCCGTTTTTAAATTGAAGGAACCGATTTCGGATTGAACTGTCCAAAATTGAATCAAACTAACCAGTTTGATCTAGTTTTATTTTTGATTTTCAATTTCTTTTTACACCGCTAGAAGGTGTATATATATATATATATATATATATATAATATGTGAAATAGCTGTATTTTTGTACGTTAATATTAGTTAGGGGTGTCAATTTGTGGATCGTGTTTGTGTCAAGTCATGGGCATTCGACTATATAGTAATAGGTTAACCGGCACGAACCCTACCCGTTTAACTAAACATTCCAAACGTGTCAAACCTTAACCCAACACATTTAAGGACGTGCCATGTCACTCATTTTGACTATTTAATTATTGAAAAAAATTTTATACACTATATTATCATTTTATTTTCATCTGATCAGTATGTAAGATATGACACAATATATATCACTATTGGATGATCTTTTATTAGATAAATTTTTATTATATAAAAGTAATAAATATGCCACATCTTACATATTAGAATGAAAATAAAATAATAATATGGTGTATAGTATTACTCAATAATTAATTAGAAATAACTCAATATGACATGACTCATTTTAGTCTGTATCATGTAAATGGGTTGAACTAATATATGTATAACCCATTTGACATGATTAATATAGTTAACATAAAATTTAAAATCTGTATTTATTAATAGCCACAATATTTGAAAAAAACAATAAAACTACTTACTAAAACAATATCAATACTTGTCAAATTTTAACCTATAATAAAACCAATATTACAAACCTTACAATAATAAATATAAGCATATGTTGAGAATTACAATCCCAACAATAAAAACATAAGCATATTAAAAAATATCAATATTACAACTCAAAAATAATAAAATTATAATTTTGAAGTAAATTTAAATAGGTTATTATTGGTTGATTTTAGATTAGGTGAATTAACCCATTATTTACTCGTTTATTAATTGTATCTTAATGTATCAGTTTGTTTTGATCTAAACCCATTTATATCAAACAAAAATCTACTAATTTTATATTGTATTCGTGTTGAATTCATGGTTCGTGTATCATATATTACCACCTTTATTATTATTAAGTTATACAAATATATCTCATTTAAAACATAATACTTGTATCGATAGTTACAAAAAGGGTTGTAACAAATTAAACCATATACATATGGATACATATAGATGGGTACAGCTAATTAATGGAACTTTTCAACAACTTTTAATTAAGGATTGACGAAATTTGTGTTCACAAGAATGTGATCATGTCACAAATTAAATTACGGTCTGTTATAGTTCTAGATGAATGATCAGTCAAAGTCCAGCAACAAGAGTACTCATATCATACACGCCTTCTTGGGAGTCATGATAACGATTTCATTGATCGAATTGAAATTTGAAACTATCTAATTAGCTACATATGGTTTACCGATCAACTTACTGCATGCGATGATCAGCTACCTATAAATATCAAAGAAATACTTGCCATTTCATCCCACACAATCATCATCCCACACAATCAGCTAACTGCTTCTTTCTTATAATAACGTCCTAATTCCCAGGCCAGATGGGTGCACTCATGATCAGCTTGAAAAAGAATGTACTAACCCTCGTTCTAGTTGTAATCTTAGCAGCGGCCACAACGCCTACCACTAGTGGTGCGGTGGCCGATATTGTGACGGACGATTTCTTTAATGGCATACTGAATCAAGCGGCTGGAGATTGTCCCGGAAAGACCTTCTACACTAGAGCTGCCTTCCTTAGTGCTCTAAGTTCGTATCCTGACTTCGGGTCTGGTTCTGATGAAGAGTCCAGGCGTGAGATTGCTGCTTTCTTTGCTAATGTTGCACATGAGACCGGATGTACGAATCTAAGATCCCTCTCTCTCTCTCTCAATTAAATTAAATTAAGAGAAATTATTTTGGCAACTGTGAATTATGCAATCACCACATAATTGTTTCAAAACGATTATATAACTGCGTTAATACATTTTACGATTATTCGTAGTATTACTGTTAAACTAAAGCTAATGTTTCATGTTATTCTTGGGCATGCATGCAGCTTTGTGCTACATAGAAGAGATAAACGGTGCTTCGCAAAACTACTGTGATGTGAGCTATACACAGTATCCATGCAACCCTGATAAGAAATACTATGGTCGTGGACCACTTCAACTAACTTGGAATTACAACTATGGAGCAGCAGGAATTAGCATTGGATTTGATGGATTAAACTCTCCTGAAACAGTAGCCACAGACCCCGTTATTTCGTTTAAGACAGCCTTATGGTTTTGGATGACTAATGTTCACCAAGTCATAAACCAAGGGTTTGGTGCAACCATTCGAGCCATTAATTCAATTGAATGCAATGGAGGGAGGCCCGAGACTGTCCAATCTCGTATCCAATATTACACTCAATATTGCAACCAACTCGGTGTTGCTCCCGGTGATAATCTCAGTTGCTAGCTAGCTTGGGCCTGGGTCGATCATGATCTCCGGATCATGATCAAGATGTACTATTGATATTCTCGCCAGCTTGCTTTAATAATTAATTAGTAAACTTATTAAATAATGTATGAACTAAATGAAATAAAGAGTGGAAACTAATTAAGTTGGCAAAATAATTAATTAAAGAGTATTATTCTTATTATTATTATTTGCTCGATCAATTAATTAATTCCACTGTATTTGTTAATATTTTATATATATTGTGCCTAACAAATTATACTTTCACATGCAATATCTAAACCATATACAAAAATCGTACCCTATGATCGATCGATAAAAGAAAATGCTAATCATGGAATCGATAAAAGTGATTGATTGAATTATTTATTTATTTATATTTAATGGTCAAGAAAGTAAATATTAGTGAATTGGTATTTTATTATTATGTTTTTAAAAATATTTAAAACTATGTAAAAAATGATTAAAAGCAAAGAAGAAAAATAAAAATAAAAAAGGCAGCCTAATTTTACACTTATCGCCTATCGGTTCACTTCTTGATCTGTTGAATCATCAATTCCACTAGCCACTGATCTTCGATAAATGAGGAATTAGACAGAAATGGAAGCTGGTACCTATCAGATCATCAGATCAATCTAATACATTTTCTCATATATATTGCATGCCAGAGATCTTGGAATGTGCCCATCGATCGTGTGAAGGATAAACAAGTAGGTTTGGAATTTGGATTAATCCCAAAACGTCAAAGCTAGCTCGTTGCATGGGTTTTAAAGCTTGAATCCAAACCAAATCTTATATATTCCAATCTCTTTTAAAAACCTCAAAAAAGACTGCTTTTTGCTTTTGCTAGGAACAGGATATATTAATAAAAATTCCACTGTAGCGATCGCCCAATTAATGTCGCAAATTAACCAGTGATCGGTTTCAATAATCGATCGAGAATATATCTTATAACTAAAATTCGGGTTATTAAATAGATAAATACTTTAGTCACAAATAAATTATATAAAAATAATTCCACAAATTGATGTAATTTTATAGTTCGTGAGATTGTGAAGTTATTTTCGTAAAGTAGATCGATCACATGAAACTACATCAATTTATAGAATACTTTTTTTGTATAATCTCTTTGTGACAATAACAATCCTTAATTAAATAATCTCAAATGTCTAAGTATGAAAAGTAAATACCCTTAGCATCACTCTACAAATATTACAAACTCGAATTTACAATTGGTGGCATATATATATATATATATATATATATATAAAGGTCTTGAATTCTGCATATTTCTTTAAAAATATAAAGGTCATTACTAAAAATTAATATTTTTTTATGTGAATCTTATATTTACTAACTTTCTTATATGGAAGGCGCTGCACATTCCAAAACTACAAATATGGTTTATATATATATATATATATATATGCACAATAAAAAATCCCATACTTTTAATTTCCTTCTCATACATAAAATTTTTCTTCCTAAAATACTTGAGGAGAAATTGGGCTTAGATTGACCCAACTCACTACAACCCAATTTCCTTCTCATGCATGGGCTCGGAGAGGGCGCTGGAGCCCATTTAAAAATCAATTCTTTTTTTTTTTTTTTGTTGTTGTTGAAAGCGACGTGAACCTTTCTAATTTCAATTATTAGATTTGATCAAGTCAATTGAGATTACAGCTGGCATGATAAGTATAGCCGACATATATGGCTCTATTTGAATTTAAAAATAAAATAAATTGAGATGAGTTTAATTTATTTTTTAATATTATTATTTTAAAATTAAAAAAAAATATATTGAGATTTAAAAAAGATATATTGAAATTTAAAAAATATGTATTGAGATTTGAAAAAAATATATAAAAATTTATATTTTATATAAAAAATTATAAAAATATAATGATGGAATAAGAGTGAGTTGAATTTATAAATCCAAACAGAACCGTAGTGTTATTTGCATGACAATAACATCAGCAACGACTTTTGTTTTTACGTTTTTTGGCCTTCTGTTTTGAGCAGGTACGTAAACCTTTAATGGTTTGATTCACATTAATCCATAGGAAGTGGGCAATATTTTGTCTTCGAACAATAAAGAATCTTTTGTAAGAGTTTTATTTAAACTCTGTGACCCACACACCCATCTTATCAATTTGAAATAGTTCAAAATCTTATTGGATAATATTTGAGTTATGAAGGGATAAAAATTACTCTTAAGAGATAGGATTAAACTCTATATCTCTAATTATAGTCAAATACAAACTCATAAATTTCTTGATGGTCAGAAATCTATAAATAGCACTGGGAGGCTCAAGGGTTCTCACCTACAACATCAGAGTGCCTTTAGCCATCGGGAGACACTTGTGAGACAAACGTTGTTAGGGCGATCCTTCTCTCATAGTCAGATTAATTGTTCATCAATCAGATGGAGAAATGTACGTTGCTCATATTATTAATTTATTATTGTAGATCATAGAAAATCAAAGATCCGTTTGATTAATATCATGTTAAAATATTTAACATGTGGTATCAGAGCTATATGTTGTAGATTTTGTATGATCTCAATAAAATATAGGTTAAATAATTATTTGATACCTTTATATATTGTACTTTCGCACCTGTAAATTTACCACTGTGAAGGAATTAAAGATTACCCTTTTATTTTTTATCCGAAAGGAAGATTACGATATATTCTCTTTTATTGTTGGGTTTTGGAAATTCCATCCGTTTATGCACATTCATTAAAATATTCGGTTTCCAATGTAACCATTTTGCGTTTGCCGTATTGTGCATCTACTAGTGTTATTTCATACTTTTCTTTCTCTGCTGTATATTGCTGCGTGGATAAAGAATCTAGTAGGCATGTACACATTTTAATTAAGGAAAGTTTATTGGGTCCCTGGTCCAAAACGAAAGGAGTAAGTGAAATTGATCGACGTTCTCATTAATTTGCATTGACCCATTGCCATCAATTCCTACTTTTCCAAGAGGAATTTCTTCATGTGGTGTCGTTACAGACCATAGAAAGTTTAATGGAAACCAAATCAAAGGATTGCTTTAAATCTATTTGGGTATGGTGCGGCGGCGCCAAAGGTTGAAGAAAGGAAACCAAAGCATAGGGTTTCCTCCTTCAGTTAAATCAGGGCTGTGGGCTGAGCCATAGGTCTCAGGCCCAGAAAGGATCAAAACAATATTAAAGGGCTGGATTTATTGTGGCCCACCCGAAAAGCATTTAACCTGACTGGGTCTCAACCCGGTTTGCTGAACTTGACCAATTATGATCCGGTCCTGACCCGGTTTCCTGACCCGACCCGTTTCAGACCAGTCCAATTTAAATAATATTATTTTAATATTATAATATTATTTCCAAAAAAAAAAAAAATCAATTAATTAATTAAAGTTTTATTTTATGCATACCTTAATGTTATATGTATGCATTTAAATTATGTACATGTTATTATAATTATTTACATGTATGTATGAAATGTTTATTTAATTTATATACATGTTATTATTGTTAATTGTTATGTACATGTATACATGAAAAGTTTATTAAATTCTATAATATTATTATTGTGATTTTCCTGTAAAATCAATTAAGGTTTAAACATGAAAATTCTTTTTTTTTTTTTTTGGGATGAATTTTGCTGTGGGAGTGTGAATGTGTACAAACTGATGCGGTTCTGTCTAGGAGATTGGAAATTCCAAGTGTATCCGTTGTAACCCTCCAATCTTTCCTGGGAACCTTGAAGTTCTGTCTAGGAAAGAATATTCTTTCCTGGGAACTTACTTAGTAAGTATTATTCACATCTGTTGTAAAATTCATCAAACCTTTTATTTCATGCATATTATTGCTATCCACATTGTATGCATATTATTATTGTGCACTGTCTATTTTGGCTTTTGTTATTATGCCATGTATATCCAATACGAGATAAGTGATTTACGTCAAAATCAAGAGAAAATTGGTCGCCCAAAGGTACAAAATTTTCTTGATTTTGGTGACAAGTCGTAAACCCATAGTAAGGTGGATATGATGGAGGGAACACCTTGTGTGTCAAGATCTACTCCCAAAGGAGGGTTTTGATGACACTACTAGTTTATCCATCAAAGTAAGGTTGGAGGGAACACTTTGTGTGTCAGAGTTTACTCCCAAAGGAGAATTTTGATGATACAGCTAGTTCATCCACAGAATTTAATACTGGATGGAACACCTTGTTTGTCAAGATCTACTCCCAAAGGAGGGTTTTGATGACACTATTAGTTCTTCCATAATTGTTTAAATTCTGATTATTGTTTATAAGTGTCTAACTCAAAGCAATTTATTATAAAATTTCCTTGCAGTAAGCGTACCCACATCACTACACTCACAGACTTCATCTGTTCCTGTTTTGAATGGCTCCAATTTTTCTGAATGGGTTGAGAGAGTTAGGTTCACCCTAGGAGTCCTTGATTTAGACTCATCCCTTATGAGTTCAAAACCATCACCTATTACTGAAACCAGTACCAATGATCAGAAAGAATCTTTTAAACAGTGGGAGAGATCAAATAGGCTGAGTTTAATGTTTATGAAAATGACCATAGCCGAAAATATCAAAAATTCACTCCCTAGTATTGAGGAAGCCCAAACCTTTTTTGAAAAATGCTGAGGAGAGTTTAAATCCGCTGATAAGTCCTTAGCAGGAACATTGATGGCTAGACTCACCACCATGAAATATGATGGTGCTAAAGGAATGCAGGAGTATATCCTTGAAATGACCAATATTGTTGCCAGATTGCAAACCCTAGGAATGAAAGTAGATGAGTCTTTCGTTGTTCAGTTTATTCTGAACTCATTGCCACCTCAGTATGGTCCATTACAAATGCATTACAATGCTATAAAAGATAAATAGAATGTGAATGAGTTGGCAAGTATGGTAGTTCAGAAGGAAGCAAGACTGAAACAACTAGGACATCACTCTGTCAATTTCGTGAATAAAGAAGCTGGAAAGAAAAAGCACAATTACAGTAAAAAGAAGCGAACTGGACCACTGAAAGGAAAGCAACCTGTGAAAGCTAATCAGGTTCAGAACAACAGTAGCAAATGCTACTTTTGTAGGGAACATGGACACATGAAAGCTGAGTGTCCAAAACGTAAGGCTTGCTTCGAAAAGAAGGGTAAGCCTCTTACCTTTGTATGTCTTGAATCAAACCTTGTAAATGTTCCTACTAATTCTTGGTGGCTAGATTCAGGTGCTAATGTTCATGTTTCTATAACCATGCAGGGATACCTTACAATCCAAACACCAAGCCCCAATGAGCGGTTCATTTTTATGGGAAATGAGAATAAGGCTGAAGTTTTAGCCATAGGGACCTTTCGTTTAGTTTTGAGTACCGGTCATTGTTTAGACCTCCATAACACAGTATTTGTGCCTTCCGTGAGGCGTAATTTAATTCCCTTTCCAGACTTGATACTGATGGTAATTCCTTTTCGTTCCATAATGGTAGTTTCAATTTGTTTAAAAACAGTTTATCTATTGGTTCTGGGTTTCTTTCCGATGGACTTTATCAACTTTGCCTTGATAATACATTTATTAAAAATACCTATACCCAACGCCATGAAACATGTATTGGAATGAAAAGAAACATGATGAATGAAAATTCATATGACTTGTGGCATAAAAGGTTGGGGCATATCTCCAAAGAAAGGTTACAGAGATTAGTAAAAGAAGGGATTCTTCCGCACCTTGACTTTACTAATCCTGAAGTGTGTGTGGATTGCATAAAAGGAAAGCAAACCAAACATACTAAGAAAGGCGCCACAAGAAGTAAAGAGCTCCTTGAAATAATTCACACAGATATATGTGGACCATTCTCCATAGAATGTTTTGGTGGAGAAAAGTATTTCATCACCTTTATTGATGATTTTTCACGATTTGGATATATCTATCTGTTGCATGAGAAATCTCAAGCTGTATCGGTACTTGAGGTATTTCTCATGGAGATGGAAAGACAGTTAGATAGAAAAGTGAAAATCATCAGGTCGGATAGAGGTGGAGAATACTATGGAAAGTATGATGAATCGGGCCGTAATCCGGGCCCATTCGCCAAACTTCTTGAATAGCATGGCATTGTTGCACAGTATACGATGCCCGGGACGCCACAGCAGAACAGAGTTGCTGAAAGGCGTAATCGGACCTTATTGGATATGGTCAGAAGTATGGTAAGTAATTCTACCTTACTCAAATCATTGTGGGGTGAAGCCATTAAGACGGCAATGTATATCTTAAACCGAGTTCCCAGTAAGGCAGTTCCAAAAACTCCTTTCGAGTTATGGACTGGTAGGAAACCAAGTTTGAGACATATGCATGTTTGGGGTTGCCCAGCCGAAGCTAGACTTTACAACCCACATGAAAAGAAGTTGGATCCTAGAACAGTAAGCAGGTATTTTATTGGTTACCCAGAGAGATCCAAAGGGTACAGATTTTACTGTTCTAATTACAGTCCGAGAATGGTGAAAACAGGAAATGCCAAATTCATTGAACTTGGCAAGATCAGTGGGAAAATTGAACCTAGAGATGTGATCATTGAGGAAATACGGGTAGATGTCCCTATACCTACATCCTCAGAAAAGATAATAGTTCCTCTAATTGATCATCACGATGATACCGTGGAACAAGTAAATGATCACCCATCTCAGAATGAAAATACCATTGATGAACCAAGTTCGGAGTCACCAGAACAGATTGTCTTGCGCAGATCTCAGAGAGATCGGAGACCTGCCATTTCGACAGATTATGTGGTGTATCTCCAAGAATCTGAATTTGACATTGGGACAAGAAAAGATCCACTAACGTTTTCACAAGCCATAGAGGGAAGTGATTCTAGTAAATGGATTGATGCTATGAAAGAAGAGTTGAAATTCATGGATCAGAATCAAGTCTGGGACCTCGTTGAATTGCCTGAAGGTAGTAAAAGAGTTGGGTGTAAATGGGTCTTTAAGACCAAACGCGACTCAAAAGGCAACATCGAACGACATAAGGCCAGACTTGTTGCTAAGGGTTTCACTCAGAAAGAAGGCATTGATTACAAAGAGACCTTTTCTCCAGTATCTAAAAAGGACTCATTTAGAATCATTATGGCATTGGTGGCTCATTATGATTTAGAGTTACATCAGATGGATGTGAAAACAGCATTTTTAAATGGAAGTTTGGATGAAGTGGTCTACATGGAGCAGCCAGATGGCTTCTCAGAAAAGGGCAAAGATCACCTAGTGTGTAGACTTAAGAAATCAATATACGGGCTTAAGCAAGCTTCCCGACAATGGTGCTTAAAGTTCAACGATACCATTACTGCCTTTGGTTTTAAAGAGAACATCGTTGATCGATGTATATACCTAAAGGTCAGTGGGAGTAAGTTCATAATTTTGATCCTGTATGTTGATGATATCTTGTTGGCTAGTAGTGATCTTGGCTTACTTTATGAAACCAAGGGTTTTCTCTCTAAGAACTTTGAAATGAAAGATATGGGTGAGGCATCATTTGTGATCGGAATCGAAATCTTTCGAGATCGAAAACAAGGACTGTTGGGATTGTCTCAGAAGAGTTACCTGGAAAGAGTTCTTGAGAAATTTAGTATGAAAAGTTGTTCATCACTGGATACTCCGATATCAAAAGGTGATAAGTTTAGCCAATCACAGTGTCCTAAAACTGAGTAGGAGCGCAAAGAGATGACAAAGACTCCCTATGCTTCAGTTGTGGGAAGTTTGATATATGCACAGATTTGCACGAGACCGGATATTAGCTTTGCAGTTGGCATGCTTGGGCGCTACCAGAGTAACCCAGGGATGTCTCATTGGAAAGCAGCAAAGAGGGTATTGCGATACTTGCAAGGAACTAAGGATTACCAGCTTACTTTCAAAAGAACTGACAGTTTGGAAGTAACTGGATACTTAGACTCTGATTTTGCCGGTTGTCCTGATAGCAGGAAATCCACTTCGGGTTATATTTTCCTGTTGGCCGGGGGAGCGATCTCATGGAGAAGTATGAAGCAAACAATCACTGCTTCATCAACAATGGAGGCTGAGTTTGTGGCATGCTTTGAGGCCACAGTGCATGGTTTATGGCTGAAGAACTTTATCTCAGGGCTTGGGGTTATTGACTCTATAGCCAGGCCATTGAGAATTTATTGTGACAATTCCTCTGCAGTTTTTTTTCTCCAAGAATGATAGGTATTCTAAAGGTGCTAAGCACATGGAGCTCAAATACCTAAGCGTCAAGGAGGAAGTACAGAAATAAACAGTGTCCATAGAACATATTAGGACTTCGCTTATGATAGCAGACCCATTAACAAAGGGTCTGATAGCGAAACAGTTTAAAGAACATGTTAACAGTATGAGTCTTATGATGTAAACATGTTATTGAGCTCATGGATGTTATGACTCTATTTTGACACTTAATGATATCAATTATGGTTATTCTATTTCTGTTTTCTTGTCTTTCCACTTTATATGTACATTGAATGGTGTGGATGAATGATGACAAGATAATGTCTACAATAGACATGAATTGGAACCCAAAGGCATTATTGTATTAGCCTTAATTATCCCAATTAAAGATTGTGTGTTAAATTGGTTACTGGTGTTGTGGTACATGGAAGGGAATCTGTTGATTATGTAATAGAGGACCGCCATGACTCGCATTGGTAATTAGTTTAACATTGATATTATGGAACTCATGAAATGTTTTTTGAGCTATGAAAAGTTCAAGAAATAAATTTGCGCAGTATGGTTAATTTCCTGTGATAAACCCATAAACGAAAAGTATTATTTTATGGGCGTATGGGCCAAGTGGGAGAATGTAAGAGTTTTATTTAAACTCTATGACCCACACACCCATCTTATCAGTTTGAAATAGTTCAAAATCTTATTGGATAATATTTGAGTTATGAAGGGATAAAAATTACTTCTAAGAGATAGGATTAAACTCTATATCTCTAATTATAGTCAAATACAAACTCATAGATTTCTTGATGGTCAGAAGTCTATAAATAGCACTGGGAGGCTCAAGGGTTCTCACCTACAACATCAGAGTGCCTTTAGCCATCGGGAGACACTTGTGAGGCAAACGTTGTTAGGGCGATCCTTCTCTCATAGTCAGATTAATTGTTCATCAATCAGATGGAGAAAGGTACATTGCTCATATTATTAATTTATTATTGTAGATCATAGAAAATCAAAGATCCGTTTGATTAATGTCATGTTAAAATATTTAACACCCTTCATATAGTTGTAACACTAACATAGTTATGAACAGAATGATTCAACTCCTAATCGAGGTTTAAGTACGTAATGGTTATCCCTCGAATCGGGGGTGGGGCCGAGTAACATCACGTCACCATTTCACTTTTACATATATTCAAGTTGCAACGGCCAAATTAAAATTATATGCATGTTTGGATTAGGTTGGATGAACAGTCATGTACGGACATATACATTATATATAATTAGGCACTACCACAAAAAGAAAAAAAAAAAAAAAATATATATATATATAGATATATATGTTGTGAGGGAAAAATCTGTCAAGTAGAATCCAAGCTTATTATGTAGTACACTGAGGACAAGAATAAGAGGATACATTAGAAGATTAGAGCGCATGGGATAACAGGAAATAAAGGGAAGCATGTTGACTGACACATGCAACCTAATAATCTATAAAAGGACCTCCAACATATGACGTACAGACTTTCTTTTTGGATGCATCTTCTTCATCCCAAACCGGTATCATCTTCTTTAGCCTTCTCAGAGGGACTCGAGAGTTAAAATCAATAAATTTATGTATATTTTTTCTGTACAGAGATGCATGAGAGATTGTAAAAATACTTATTATAGTATATTCTCCTTCCCCAAACCCCCGTGAACGTAGGCCTCACGCCGAACCACATAAATATCACGTCTATCTATATTTATTTATCTGTTATCTACTTACGTACAGTCGCACCAGAGTCCCGCTGGGGCCCCAAATGACATCGAACGAAGCCCAACTTGCACTTGTGGGCTAGAATGATTCTTTCTCATGCTCTAGTTTGTTGACCGATTTTCATGACATGAACAATTGCGCCGTCTGTGGGATCTAAACACATTCCAAGCCGGAGGTGAGAAAATGATGATTTTTTAGAACACTGGGTGACTTACCAGACATGCGATCAACACCTCTGAGATAAGTACTTTCAATTCTCGTTATTTCTACAACCACAAGAATGGGCAGAGGCGAGAAGAGATCTCGTCTAAAAGAAAGACCCGTCATTCTCATCTCTTTTATGTATAAATTATTTCATATTCTCTCACAGACACCTACACTTTTCAGTTTATTATTTATGTTGCAACAACAACAAGTGCACTGTGCCCAGCAAAATGCGGGTGAGCGCCCACGGACTCGTGGCACTCCATCGCGTGTTTTGTCACCGCGCCGGTGGTCCTCTCGAGATCGTTAGGTCTTTTTGGCCCCACCACTATGGCGGGCCAGTGAACAGTGGCACATGTGCGCTCTCGAGTCCATCTCAGGAGCACGCCAGACTTGCCAGCTCACAAAACTCATGACACCCCTCTGTGAGTTTTGTAAGCTTGCTAGCGGTCACTGCCTTGACTGCCGGCAGTTTCTGTTTTCGGTGGGCCAAGGGCCAACCGGCCATCCTGTCGAACCAGCTTTAGCCATTTCCGTGTCCTTCCACATTGCAAGGTGACGCAAGTCCAGAGCCACCACGGCTTGTCTGGATCTCTGGCAGCCACCGTTAGGGCTATTGGCGTCTTCTGTCTCCAGCGAGTCCAACCCCTGTCGGGTAGGACTCGTGGTTGCCGGGTTCACTCTCAGTGGACTCACTCACCTCACGAGTCGCCCACCTCAGTTCATCCCCATGCTCGCCCACCTCATGGGTCGCCCACCTCAATTCATCACCATGCTCGTCCTCTTGCCCACTTAGGACCTCTCGCCACGCACTCGCCTAACACACGGCACCATGCTCGCCTCACATGTGGTCTTGCTTTGCACACCAGCTCGCTTCACTTGCTTGAAAACACTCATGGACTGACATTCAACTAGTCTCCCTTTCAAGACTTGTCTATTTTTCCTTTTTTATTTTTTGCTTGGACATGTCACTCGCCACCTTGGATCACGGGAACTCATAACTCTACAATACAATGGAATTGATTTTGACGAATTTTATACTCCGACTATGCATACGCAAACCCAGACTTAGCAGCATGTGAAGTCATTTTTTTGCTAACGAAATTGTGTTTTTGCAGCGCAAAGCGGAAGCACACTTCCCGCGATGGTACGAGCTCCGTGCTCTCGTCATACGCGGTCGAGCCTATTCTTCCGCCTGGTTGCTTGCGAATCGTGGGGTCGAGTGCTCTCGTATCCTGATTTGCCCGCCACTGGCTGCCTATGAATTACGCCATCTCTAACGGTGGCACGAGCTCTGCACTCTCGTCATACGCCAATTCGCCTGCCAGTGGCTACTTGCGAATCCGATTCGCCACCTAATGACTACTTGCGAATCGCGAGATTGAGCACCCTCGCATGCTGATTCGCCCACCAATGGCTGCTTGCACTCTACTCCATTGAAAGTTTTGGAATATCAGTGTATTTCGACATTCTTTTGATGAAATATTTGTTGCATGCTTTTATGTCTTTCTTACATCAGGCTCGGGTGATGAACCGTTGTCTTCTCGAAATCCAAAGATGGGATATCAACAGTGAATTCCCACCACCTTCTTGGTGGCAAGAATTCGCGGGATAAACGAAAGCAAGAGAGAAGAAGAAATGTCAAAAAGAAGCACTTCATGAAAAGTCCAACCAAAGTGTCTTTGCTAAGAATTTGCGAGATTTTGTGAGAGAGAAATCTGTCAAGTAGAGTCCAGGCCTATTATGTAGTATACTAGAGGACAAGAGTAAGAGATGACATGAGAGGACTAGAGCGCATGGGGTGACAAGGAATAAAGGGAAGCAAGTTGATTGACACACGCAACCCAAGAGTTTATAAAAAGACCTCCAACAGATGACATACAAACTCTCTTTTTGGACGCATATTCTTCATCCCAAATCGGCATCATCTTTTTCAGCTTTCTTAAAGGGACTCAAGAGCTAAAACCAGTAGATTTATGTATATTTTTTCTATATAGAGATCCATTAGAGACTGTAAAAATATTTATTATAGTAGATTCTCTTTCCCTAAATATTGTGGATGTAGATCTTACGTCGAACTATGTAAATATCGTGTCTATCTCTATTTATTTATCTGTTATTCATGTATGTACAGCTGTACTGAAGTCCTGTCAGGGTCTCCAAACGATACCGAATGAAGCCTAATTCGCACTAGTGGGTCGGAAATAATTTTTTCTTCTAACCTGTCCTGTTGGCTGATTTTTATAGTATCAACATATGTATATACCTAATTAAGCAAAAATGGGCAAATAAAGTAATTCAGTATTTCAATTTTCAACTAGCTAATTATTAACTAATGATAGACATGACCTTATAAATGTACTCAATCATGTGATCAATTATATATATATATATATATATATATATATATAACACGAAAAGTCCCACCTAAACTCACGGCCTATATTCTTGGGAGAATTCAATTTCGAGTTAAATTTTGATTGTGCATTTGAACGAAAATTGGAATATCATATGGAAAATGATAATCACTTTTTATAATATATATTACACAATTATATTTTAAAATGAATGGTAGTTTAATAAAGTTATAATCCATTAATACCCAGCAATATCTCACTAGAACATTATTATAATATGGCAACATAGTCATAACAACAATAAACAATATCACTACAAGGATAAAGCCCTTTATGGCGCATGATTTTGCCGTAATAATGTTAAAAAATGCCGGACTTGACCTTTAGCTACTGTTTGATAGGCGCTAGACGAACGCCGGTATAATTGATCCGCTAAAAAGTTAAAGCTTCCAGTACTGGTTGTTGAGCCCCGAGTTTGTTAGATTTTTTTCGGCGCTTTGAAGGCGTATATGATAAAGATAATTTCGCAGAAGAGACTACCTCCATTTGCATACATATAACACCAGGGAAGCGAATTCCTGGCACTGGACAACCGACGCAATAATCCGCAATAATCCCCAAGTTCGCCTCTATAGCTTTCACTCTACTAAACATTTCGTTGCTGTTTGATATTTGGCCGCCGCAACAAAATTTATGCTGCGATTAATTATTAATTGCCGCCTATATATTTTTCACATATTTGGGTAATTATGACACTACAAATCTCGTTATTTTTAATTTTTTTCCCAGTTTCATTGTGTATTAATTAAAATTTTAATTAATACACCCCTACTCAATACTATTCTTGTATTAATTAAAAACCCAATGAAATTAACATGGTTACTCCAATTCATTAACAATTTGATTAAAAATGTTAGTTAAAATAGTAAAAAATTTGTTTAATTAAAACTGTTGAGAAATTCATACAATTTCCACATTTGACATAAATCCAAATACATGTATCATTAATCCCAGATTGCGTACATATATAACTAACTTTTGGTATGTGTACTAATGTAAACTTATATATCCTGTTGTACCAAAAACGATTTAGTTTTCAATGGCTTGCACATACGTACCCAAGCAACCTAAATAGAGATCACATGCATTTTAGTAAAGTGTTTTACACATCAAGGCATGAATAAGCATCCATGCAACGACAACACCGACATTAACCTTAAGTGATAACAAATTTACTACATTATATTACCAACTATATGAAGAAGTCCAGGTTTCACAAACCATTCCATTTAACACCTTAGTATCTCTTACACAAGCAGCATGTGTACACAAATATAGCATGTGCTGAGCCATACTAACACTTTCATGTACTGCTAATTTAATAGGGGATTGTTAATAATCATGAACAACCAAATATTTCATACATGCTTTCTTGTAGGGGTGGATGAGATCTCCAACATCACCTCAACTTTCAACTGGGTCAGCTTTCAACAAGCATGTGTACACAAATATAGCATGTGCTGAGCCATACTAACACTTTCATGTACTGCTAATTTAATAGGGGATTGTTAATAATCATGAACAACCAAATATTTCATACATGCTTTCTTGTAGGGGTGGATGAGATTTCCAACATCACCTCAACTTTCAACTGGGTCAGCTTTCAACAAGCATGTGTACACAAATATAGCATGTGCTGAGCCATACTAACACTTTCATGTACTGCTAATTTAATAGGGGATTGTTAATAATCATGAACAACCAAATATTTCATACATGCTTTCTTGTAGGGGTGGATGAGATCTCCAACATCACCTCAACTTTCAACTGGGTCAGCTTTCAACAATCCGTCTTGGTGCCACCAATAATGAATTCTGAAACACTTCATGAAATCCCCTTGCCTTTAATTTCTGCCACCTATACAGAAGTGGCTTGCATAAAAAGAACTGCTCCACTAATAGTATAAAATGCCACATTTAATTTGTTTAAGGCATCAGTATGCACATTAAAGATGTAAGATGTTGTTATTGAGAAATTTAATGTAACCATGCAATGTATTATGGAAATGGGACTGGTGGGGGGGTATTGCAATAAACCTGGATTATCAACTACATGATCTGAACCCACTTTCTTTTTCCCTCAACACTAGGGTTTAACAAGATTAAATCCATGACATCCTATTGTGCTTATTTGGTAGGCTAAGTACTTAGATAAAGTTCTAGCCTGAACCTGTATAAAGATCCATATCTGAAACCTTTAGCAAACATCTTGTTCAAGAGAATGTTTTTATGGCTAAAGACATGGTAAAATAGAGTCATATACTTACAAGAGTTAAAAGAAAACTCAAGTATAGCTCCAATACCACAAAAGCTTTTGAGCTAACTAATACCATAATCCACTAAAAGCTCATAAACATAAACATATCAAAATGATCTACTTGAAAAGCAAACCCAAACCAAGAAAACACCAAATATGAATTTCATGAACATAAACAAGGACAAAGCTATACAAAGAGGCAAAGCTGCTGCTATTTTTTTTTCCTGTGATGTTAATTTATTTTTTGACAATAAACCATGCCTTATCTTATATGTGCATGATTGAATTCCATTTGAAGCTGTCCCTAATTATAATGTAGTAAATGCTATTTGGAAATGCTATTTAGAATTTACAAGGGCCAAGAACTCTCCTCTATTAAATGGCTACATGAATTATTAAACTACTAGGGCCAGTTACACCTTTAAAGTACCATTTCACAAAAATATAAAAATACCGCCCTTGTTTAACTTCTTTTCCCTTGAATAAAAATGCTAAAAAAGGATTCAATTTCTGAATTTAATTTCCAGTCTCTACTAACTGCAAATAGGGCATTACTGTTAGAGCATATTATAAAGCACTAATCTAGACCCTATCACTTATAATTGGTCCCTATGAAGTTGATAGTTTTCAGTAGGGAAAAAAAAATACTAATAACAATAACTCCAACACAGAAAATTGTAATACATCAATAATAGGGTTATCAGTTATCTTTCCTATGGTTTACAAGAATTTTCATAAAAATGGTTATTACTACAGAAAGACTAATATTGTCCAAAGTTTCCTGCAATGAACTTATCATGCTTCTCTTTGATACTATAAACTGTGCTTGCATCTGAGTTGCGTACCTCTTTGTTAGCCATAACCAAATAAATCAACTTTAGAATCAAAGACCGAAGTTAACGGTCAGCTAAAATACTCTAAGAAATCAACTCAACAATAGAGAAACAAGATAGGGATAACAAACATGGTAAACTTTAATTTCTTGAACCATAACAAGAAAAATCTTCAAAATAAAGAGAGAAAAGAGAACTCACATGTCCATGGTTAGAGCAAACCTAGGTTTTCATTTCGGGTAGAATCAAAATCTCCAAAAATAGAAATCAAAATTTTGAAGCTTACCTAAAACAAGCAAAGTGCTGGTAAAACATCAGAGATTCCCAAACCCCTTAAAATCAACCTGCATGCTCACATCACTTGGGATGGACTCTTGTTGAAAATTGCTTTCAAGGAGAAGAACCTCGAGAAACTTGCAAGGGGCTCCCGGTGAACCCTAGATCTTCTCCGAATCTTTTCCAACAGCTGATGATCCATGCATTCAACTACAAGATTAAAACTAGAGAGAGAGAGAGAGAGAGAGAGAGAGAGAGAGAGAGAGAGAGAGAGAGAGAGAGAGAGAGAGGAGAGAGAGAGAGACGAACAGACAGAGGGAACAAGAGACGAACAAAGAGAGAGACACTTGTTAGAAGAGCCAGCGACAGCGACACGGCATAGGAAGGGGCGACGGTCCATAGTGTGATCCGAAGAGAGAGAGAGATTCGAGATCTAGATCAAGAGAGAGAGATTAGGGATTTTGGGTGAAGTATTCCGGGGGGGGGGGATAATCCGCATGTTGATCCAAGTAATTGAGCTTGTTACGGCACTCCTAAAGTCGCGCCGTTATTGAAGACCCTGTAATGGTAAATTTAAATGCCGTGTATAAGATATATATATATATATATATATATTGCGATGATAAAGTCGCTGCTATAGAGATCCAGGATGTCGCTATAGCTAACTAGCTGGGACAGGTGTGCATTAATTCGACTTCGCATTATTAATTACACGGAGACAAGTTATTTACCGCATGTAGACCACTTATCCCTGCAGTTGTTTTCTAGCATTGAAATAAATGCCGATGAAACTCACAATTCTTGTAGTGAATATCAGAATGTGGGAGCTTTTTCGTTGTAGAAGGATGGGATTCCCATTTATCTTATGTGATAATATCTAGTATAAAGCACTATGGTACGTAAATCAATTTGGTTTTATCGATCTTGTCATATATGAGCTTAATAACAAGAGAATCAGTCTCTACTAGAATTGTAGAATAATATTGGAGTTTTTTTTTTAGGAATATCGAGAATCCAATGAAAATTGAAAATAACTCGAAGTAGTTTTGAATAATTCTATATAGAGACCTATTTGATTCAACATTGTTGATGTAAAAATGAGTGGTTGTCATTTTCTTGTAAAAACTTTTATAATTAAGATGTAACCAGTGGTGGAGTGGGTTTACAAGTTTTGTGAGTGTTTCTAAATTAGTCGTAAAAAATTCAAATTTTTATAGTAGATTGGAGGTAGTGACTTACACTCAGAATAGTTTTGGAATTTGAAGAGTTTCTTCAAATGAATTTTCACTTCATGACCAAATTTTTGTGTTGATTTTTGTGTGTTATACTTCCTTGTTTATTTGTTTTTGTTGGTCCAACTTTTAGTTAAACTTAGTTTTTGAGTTAAATCTATTCACCGCCCTTCTATGTTATTTAAAAATTAAAATTAATTGATTTAATTTTATGTTAATTAAAAAAATCTTATTGAAAATTTTTGTCTTTTCTCCTAATATATTGAGTCGGCTGTGGTATAGATGATAGTGTCGAACGATATAATCATTATATAAACGTGAGATTTACGGGCACATCCTACAGCTTAGTTCGAGACGTAAGAGAAAAAAAAAGGAGCATTATTCCACATGTTAACCAAATTATTCATCGTACAACAAAGACCAGTTTTATGGTGTTGACAAGTCAAAAGTCTACCAAGACCCGCGAGTTACGCTCCCTCTACAATTTCTCAGTCGCAAAGAAGACGAAGTTTCCTTGAAGCTATTCGTAATTAATAATTCCATACCCGTCTCTTCACGTACATGTGCTAGCTGCTCTATAAATATCAACCAATCGACCTCACTTTTTACTCCCAACACATTTTAATGATCTTTAACCTCAACACCACCCAAAAAAAGATGGCTGCTTTTAGTCCGAGAAAAAATCTACTAACCCTTGTTCTGGTCGGATTATTCTTAGCCGGAGCGGTGCCTGGGCATGTGAAGGGTCAGGGCTCATGTGGCTGTGCAGCAGATGAATGTTGCAGCCAATACGGCTATTGCGGTAAGGGCGACGATTATTGTGGCGTGGGTTGCAAAGAAGGCCCCTGCAACGGCCCTAATGATGTCTCAGTGGCTGATATCGTGACCGAGGATTTCTTTAATGGGATACTTAATCAGGCCACTGGTGATTGTCCGGGCAAGAGCTTCTATACAAGAGCTGCATTCATTAGTGCCCTTAGTTCTTATGAACTGTTTGGCAGGGTTGGGTCTGCCGATGATTCTAAGCGTGAGATCGCTGCTTTTTTCGCCCATGCCACACATGAGACCGGAAGTAAGATCTCAAATATTTTCTTTCTCTAGAATTAACCTCATTATAAAATATATGCACGCACATACATACGTACATCTATTGTTAAATCGAAAGTTGAAAAATCAAACTCATAATCAAGACACTTAAATTCTTAGATTAAGAAAAATGTTTATTTATAGCGAATTATTTATAATAAAAATGATTATTTATTAGGGGTGCTACCCACTTCTTACGAGGTAGGGCCACTCATTTCCCACATCCCACTCTGCATAGATAAGGTTGGGAATTTTTTTTTTTTTTTCCTGCACTCCGTCCCATCCATGCGGGGATGGGGTACCCTATTCGCTGCACAGGATGCAGAGATAGATCTCCATCGGTCTGCCCCCTCATGCACCCCCAATGCCTAGAACAACCCTTGGCAGCTAGAAAAGGGGAGATCCACTCCAAGAAAAAAAAAAGAGATGGAAATTTATGGAAGAGGCACTTACCTTAGTGAGAGGCACGACGATAGCTGCAGCGGTAAATTGGGAGACTCAGAAAAAAGAGAGGGAGAGAAGAAGAATGTCGATTTTGGTTGTAAATAAAAAATTTGGTTGCAAATATAAAAAAAATAATCAATTCATTGCAACTATTCATTTTGGTTACAAATAATATGTGATAAATATTTATTTTTCTTTTAGCCGCAGGATCATCAAACCCAAACTTAGATCACGAACTGAAACTTATATTATATGTTGTTTGTAAATGAAGATACAGATTCAAAAACATAGACAAAAGAATTGATTTTTTGTTGTACTGGTTGTTGATCGATATAATAGGTTTCTGCTATATAGAAGAAAGGGATGTTCCTGCCACCCAGAATTACTGCAACACAGAGTACACCGAATATCCATGCAACCCAAGCAAGCGTTACTACGGGCGAGGACCACTCCAACTAACCTGGAATTACAACTACGGTCAGGCAGGAAGCAACATTGGATTTGATGGATTAAACTCTCCTGAAACTGTTGCCACGGACGCAGTTGTGTCTTTTAAGGCTGCCTTATGGTATTGGACGACCAGTGTTCAACAATATGTGAGCCAGGGGTTTGGAGCAACCATCAAAGCCATTAATGGTGATGTTGAATGTAACGGTAAAGAACCTGAAAAGGTTCAGTCCCGTATCGACAAATACACTCAATATTGTCAACAATTTGGTGTTGCCCCCGGCGATAATCTCTCTTGCTAGGATCACTAGGGCCGATATCATCATGTATTTTGCTATTTCCATTAATTAACTACGTTTTTTTTTTTTTTTTTTTGCTTTATGTATGAAATAAAAAGAGATCATTGAGCTGATCAAAGTACGTACTAGGAACAAGCTGTCGTTGTGGATTGGAGAGCTATCTCACACGCGACTCTGATATTTTCATGGCCGGAGACCGATAAATAAATAGATAAAGAGTGCTATTTCGCTTGGATAGAAGTCATAGAACCTTTTCGACTAGCTAGGCTACATGTTTGAAGTCGTATGTATATTTTGGTTCATGAACCAAAATATTCGTACTGCAATTTATTTTGTCTTTCCAAATCAATATAATATAATTTTAGGTGCAAATGGGCAAATGCGTACAATCCAATAACCAAATCGATCATTTCTAGTATTAATTTACGGCTAAAATACAAAGTTTGATAAATCGGAATCAGAAAATGACTGACTCGATTTACCACACTATTCAAGACAATTTTAAAATATACAATAATCCTTCGCTGTAATATGATTGGCTCTATAGCCACATGATATGGATCAGATCCCGATTAGAATCTGGACAGTATTTTTTAATATATTTTTTAATGTTTTTAAGAAAATTTATAATGTTATTTAAATATTTTTTATATTAAAAAAAACCACGGTAGGAATCCCAGTCGGATCCCCATACGTGGCTTTAACATTTGATCTGTATATAATATATATTACACACAATACAAGTCGCATTTAGAAACAAACGTCAAAGATCATGACTTTATAAAGTTTAGTATAAAAAGGGTCCATTTGGTTTCTGTTAACATCAAATTATACATATATTCCAAAGATCGCCAAACAAAAATGTAAGCCACGTCACCGGGCTGTGCAAGACAGTAACGTGCTTATAAGTTTAACACACGTTAGTCTGAAAATCATGCACTGAGCTGTCACTCAATCGACATTACACATTTCTTGCACCTTAGAACATTTACATTATACTCCCTATAATAGGGAGCCTCCTATTATTTGAGACTACAAATTCGATCCACATCTACTCTCTTAAAATGGGAGAAGATTTCGAAATTGAATTCTTGCCCCCATATATGGGGGTTTACTGTTCATCACCATTCTTTACTATCCATCGCGTATCCATGCCATTCGTCATCCCCTGTAGCCTTGCGATCGACGTTCATCCCTTACTGTCTTCTCTCTCTCCCTCTCCCTACTACACTGTGATAACTTATTAGTGAACCATTGAGTAACTTGAATAATGTGGTTTGATATTGTTGTGTATGTGTATCAATTTGCATTACGATTTGGAAAAAATATGTTCCTCATCGCCATGCCATCTAGGATCTTCAAGGGTTCCTTGTGCTAATTGTTGGCAAAATTTTACAAGAATTTTTGTAATGAGTGAGCTGGATGCCTGCTTGATCTTTCACGAAATACGATATTTGATTTCTTCATCTATATCTCTAGGGTAATATTTTGTTCTTTGTGGATTTGTCGAAATTGCAGACATTCACACTGATGCCCATTGTTCATGTATATTGAGGGTTTTAGATTCTTGATTTTGGATTATTATGTTGTTGTCATTGATTTTCTTGGGATGATTTTGGCTACTGGGTTGCTGCCATTGCTCTTAATTGGGCCCTTAGTCATACTCTTTTATGCCCATTTATTATTGTTGCTACTGTATGGGTTCGAGCATTGCTTCTATGTTTCTTTGAGACCATATTTGATAATTTTTTATGCCCATTTGTGATTGTTGGTGTAGTTAGGGTTTGACCGTTGATGCCATGGCTCTTTGAGACCTTATTTCATTTTTTTTATGCCCATTTATGATTGTTTGTGCTGTTTGGGTTCGAGCATTGCTGTCATGTCTCTTTGGGACCTATTTTATACCTTTTTATGCTCATATGTGATTATTGGTGCAGCTTCAAGCATTGTTGTTGATCAATGCAAACTGCAAGTACATAATATTGTAATTTTATAATAAAATGATAAGAAGAGTATCGTATTCAAGGATTAATATCTTACTTTTGATTAGTATCGAAATTATACTAATATCGAATTTATTTAGAAAAGTGATCACTTAGATTTTTGAGATTTCAATTTGAAATAAAATTAACTAAAAGAAAATATTCAATGGAATAGGAAGATTAAATCAATGAGGAAAAAGACTTCTAAGAAAATTGATTCACTTAATCCCTCATTATGCTTTTCTCATATTGCTAATTGAAATTAATTCTCTCTGTTTGTTAGCAAATCTCCAAACTCATCCAAAGGCCTATTTCTATAGTCAATTAGAAATATTATTGTTCTTTAATTTTACACAAGAGTATGCAAATTAAAAAAATAAGAAAGTACTAAGACCAACAATTTTTAATATTACATAGGTTCATATAAGTTTTTCGATCTCTATATTTACCTATGTTGAAATATCTAAGTTCTATCATATAATTCCTTCTTTTGATAACAAATCACAAGATCAAAATCATCTAATTAGTGACCAGTTAATTAGAAGTAATATGCTCAGAATAAATCAGACAAACATAGAAGAGAACTACTTCCAATTAGCAAAGAAAATCAAGCATAGTTTGAAACTAAATTACATCATTTTCCTAAGATAAAGAAATTTAGTACATGCTAAAAATTAAATTCAACATGAATGAACTCACCATAATTTTATGAGAAGAATGAAAGAAAGTAAACACTGAAAGAAATACTCACTGAAAGAAATATTCTTGTAGTCCTACAACGCAACACCTTTCTTCCACTAATTCTCGGCTTCTATTTACTTTCTCTGCAGGCTCTTTCCAGTTCGTGGCGTAGGGTTTTTTTGTTTTTTTTATGTTCAACCAAATCAATTTGTTGCACCTCCTCTCGAACGCATATGGTGGACGTGGTAGGCGCAATAACAGGTGAGTCTTTTTCTTTCTTTGAATTTTGCACACATTTGCTCCTGGTAGGTAGGTGCTAGATAGTTTCCTAGCCTACATGAATTTCTTTTGAATTTGGACTTTCGGTAAGTCATTTGGCTCAGGTTTTTTTTTTTTTTTACTTCAACTTGGGTAGCATCTTCTTCCAATTAATTTGCCCTTACTTACTTTGAACACATCTATCTTTTGCATCTTTAAGAAAATTCAAACAATTGGCTTTTATAATTTGGGTCTTCCTTTTCTTCAAATCTAAAATAAATTTAAATGACGACAATGAAACCCAAAATTGATAAAAATAAATAAAATTGAACCAAAATTTAATGTTAAGAAGTGGTAAAATATACTAGATCATGCAACTCATCAAACGCTCCCAAACTTACAAATTTGTTTGTCCTCAAACAAAAGGAAAATAAAAGATCACTCTAGAAAATATCAACTAGACCCATAGAGAATATCATCACTCACTAAGCCATGATCTGAATTAGATTTTATCATTAGTACCTTACTTTTTTAATATAAAGGATAGCAGAAAAAATCAATCGAAAATTTAACAATTTGTCAAGTAAAAGTTAAAAGGTTCCTTCAACCTAAAGCTAAGATCTTGAGTGTGTACGTGGGATAGTTAATTTAACTTCAAACTACTAGCAAATTCTGATAAAAGTAGAACAACTGAATCCAGAAGAATTCTCTCAAAACTTAATCCCATAAGTCCAATTTTTAGAAATCCTCTCCAATAATGTAGTCAACTACCAAAATCAGATATCAAAAAGTTTATAATCAGGTTGTAATGACATGCCACAAGGTGAGGGCTAAGAAAGAAATGGATAAGGAAAATTAAAGTAAACTGGAAAAATACTTGGTGGAAAGAACAACAAATAAATATCCACAATATTCAAACCATAATTCTTTCTTGACTATATGCTCATACTTGCCAGACTTTGCAAAGTCTGACGCAATCTGCACTCAACTTGTTGAGTTTTCTCTATTTTGAGCTTTCTCACATGATGGATAAATTATCTCTAATCAATAAACAAACTCAACAAAGATATATATAAATATATATATATATATATATATATATATATATATATATTCCTTTAACTCCTATATTTTTCGTTTAGCCACCTCGCTTCATGTAGCCTTCTCAAATTTTCAACCACTTCAACCTTTTTTTTTTCTTTGCACTTTGATCAAAACATAGCATAAATTCCTTTATGCTAACTTCTCCTTTAAATGTAGATTTTCACTAAAGTATTTTTTCAAAATGTAAGAGGTAAATCATGATTTTTCAAGCTTAGAACGGGATGATTAATGTAGTTAAAAGAAAAATAAAGGCTTATGTAAAATAAGGCTCAAGGAGGTTGACTATGGATAATACATCATGCAATGATGGCATGTTAACTAGGATGGCTGGGAAAGCTTTTTGGTTATGACAAAAAAATTTGCCTAGGTCATTTCTCTAATATTTGGTATCAATTAGGATTTCGCCTAAAGGATTCATCAATCGTACTCAAATCCATGCTTGGTAAGAAAATTCAAGAACTCAATCAAAAGGACAAAATAATTATAGGAGTTTACATCCCCAAACTTAAACTAAACAATGTCTTCATTGTGATTCAAAAATGATAAAAAATGAAGAAATGAAATGAGCTTCCTTGGTTTCATGGTGAATCAATCGTAGTCTTCAATTTTCAACACTTTATTCCTGCTAAATAAACCTACATCTAAATCTAAATTATTAAAGACAAAAAAAAAAATAATAATAATAATAAATAAATAAATTTCTATGGGCTCTTCCTATAAGCGCTTGTTTTAAAGTCTACAACCAAACTTTTCAATCTTCATCAAATAGGATCTCCAAGAGGAATAAGTTTACATTTCCTCTCCACTTCATTGCTATATGATGTATCATGTTGGAAGGATCGTTCTATGTGATCAGCTAGTGTATCTTCTTGGAATGCTTCTTCTACACAATGCTTAATGACATCTACCCAAAAGTAAGTGCTTGGCTCTTATGGAAATCTCATGGCTTGGTAGATGTTGAACGTAACCTCTTCCTTGCTCACTCAGTCTAAAATTTCGTAATTATCTTCATTTGTTCCTAATGCCTCTATTTGTGTTCTAAATCAAAATATAAGAATAATGAGTATATTTAAGCATCAAATAAGAATAAAATATTAAATATTAAGAGAGAAAAATATGACATTTTATATTCTCATTAATATATTAAATCATGCTTATATCTATCTCAAGATAAATGACTATTAATTTTAATAACATGAGTTATATCCATCATTTTCTCATTTATTTTAGCATTTAAATAGAGTATTTAGAGTGTATTTTTGTGCACTCATCAGGAGTTTCACTTTACCTTGCACTATTGGGAATTTCTTTTTTGATATAGTTTTACGTGATTTTGGTGCTAACATTAATTTTATGCCACTTTCTATTTGCAAGAAATTAGGACTTGGAGCATTGAAGCAAACAACCATTTCTTTGCAACTAGGAAATCAATCCATCAAGTATCCACGTGAAATAATAGAAGACATATTGGTAAAGGTGGATAAATTGATCTTTTCTACTGATTTTGTGGTGTTAAACTTTTATGTTTTATATTTTAAGAGATATCCGCTCAATCCAAGACACAATCGACCATCAAGTGGACGCACCTGCACTTGACGTTCCTGAATATTTTTCAGCCACTTGCATCAAATCCAAATGTCATCATAATATTTTCCAGCAAGTACTCCTACACCAACTTGGAAATTGAATGATCAACTCACATGCAAGATAAAGTGTACTCAAATTTCTTCAAGACAAATTAGTCATACAAGAAAACTAATGGATAGAGAAGCAAAATCGAAACACTCAACCTACAAGCAAAATCCAGCTCATGCATAGTGGGAAAACAAATGATCAAAATGACAACTCACAAATCACTTGGATTCAAGAATGGCACATGGCAAAGCAAGTTGAAATTGTGATGATTTTGTCATGACAACTTGCATGAAGGATGCTTATAAATAGAAAGGAGATGTGTGTGTTCTAAGACCATGCTTAGTGTGAGGGGATTCTTTGGAAGAGCTATTTTGAGAGCTTGAGAAAAGAAAAGAAAAATCAAAGAAGAGAGAAAACAATAGCCGGTTCTTCCATATTTTTCCTTAGAGAATTTTTGTTGCACATTTTCAATATGTGTAACTAATTTTTTAGTAGAACTAGGGATGAATTTGTATATATGATGGTATTTGTAATTGTTTTTTGATTCATATATGTGTTCTTCAAATATTAAACTCTTTTGTTTAGTCATTCGAAATTTATTATAAATGTTTTCGTCACCAAATAATCTTAGAATTTATTTCATTTATAGATTCAGTCATGCTTTTTCTATTGAATGGAATATTCCTTTGATTATGTTTGGTTCAATTGGTTATCTATATTAATTTAATTCTCTGCTACAATATTATTGTACGAGTATATTGTCGACGTTGAATTTCCTTAATATCGATAACAATTCCTGTTCTTATATTACGACAAATGATTTTTCGAAAAATTACATTTGATTTAAATATGGTTATTAATGTTTTATTTTCTGATTGAAAATTTGGACATAGAATTTTCAATTGAGTTATTAATGAATCGAAAATAATTAAAATATCAATTATATACAAATGATTCCCGATGCTCTACTTTTCGTCTCATTTTTATACTTTTCAAATTACTCATTTAGTTTTAATTTACGTCATACTCTAAAATTTACTTTTTGCACTCGTCTAAATCTTTTTGTTAATCTCATTACTAATTTTCAATTTCTCAATCTATCTCCATGTGGAATCGACACTCTAAAACTATACTACAAACGACTGCGTTATTCTTTGGGCGTAATCAAATTTTGGTGCCATTGCCGGGGAGACGGTAGAAGAATTTGTAGTTTTTTTTAGTAGTTTGTAAAAAAAGAAAAAAGAAAAAAGAAAAAAAAGAGCAGTAACTTCGTTCATTTTCTTTTTAACTTTCTGCATCTTTATTTTATTTTACTTTTCTTTTCGTAATTATTTTTTTCAGTATTACGCTTTTCTTTACTTTGCATGCGCAAGTATAGAGATGCTTTTGGACGGTTTGCTAGTAGACCCGTGCTAGAATCAGATTCAGAATCTAATTTTTCTAATCGCTTGTTTGATAATTATTCCAATTCTGACGCGATGAGTGAACACGCGGACCAACCTATTAGAACCCTCCAAGATTATCTTCATCCTACACGAACAGCCACACCATTATGTATTATGTTCTCACCTAATGTTTGTCATGTAGATTTCAAAACAGGAATGATACAATTACTTTCGACTTTCCATGGTCTAGAAAATGAAAACCCCTATGTTCATATTGGAGAATTTGAGGAAGTAGTTGCAACATTCCACAGTCAAAATACCACTGACGACATGGTAGGCTAAAGTTCTTTCCTTTTTCTTTGAAAGATAAAACTAAGAGTTGATTGTACTCACTAAGACCACGGTCTATTGGAATACGGAGTGAGATGACTCAAGTATTTTTCAATAAATTCTTTCCCCAACATAAGACCAATATTTTAAAAAGATAAATCTCCACCTTTGCATAAAAGGATAGTGAGACTTTGTACTAGTCTTGGGAAAGATTTAAAGAATTATTGAGTATGTGTCCCCACCATAGATATGAGAATTGGCGCTTAGTGAGTTATTTCTATGAAGGACTTACGCCCAGGGAACGTCAATTCGTGGAAATGATGTGCAATGGAGAATTTTTACAGAAAAATCTTGATAAGGCCATAGAGTACCTCAATGAGCTTGCTGAAAAAGCTCATACTTGGACTGAATCTAGTGCTACTGATAGCACAAACAGGTCATGACCTACAGGAAACCCGAGTGGTGGTATTTACCATCTAAGGGAGGGGGATAACCTTAAGGCTAAGGTTGAAATGCTCACCAGAGAATTAGTGTTATTGAAAACCAAAAACTCAAAACCAACACACATCGCTAATCATGTAGAATCTTTTAGACCATGTGTTATCTGTGGTGGGATAGGTCATCATGCCCAAGAGTGTCCTACACATACTAACATGAATGATATGTATGAGAAACAAAGTAATGCTCTGGGTATGTACAAAAAGCCCTTCACACCTTACTCTGAAACCTACAACCTAGAATGGCGTAATCATCCCAACTTCAGCTGGAAGTCTGAAAACCAGCAGCCTGCACAGCCCTCTGGATCATATCCTGCACCATACCATGCACCTCATTCTTCTAGAAATTCTTTAGAAGATACTTTGCATACTTTTATTGAAATACAGGGTAAGACTAATCAGAAATTTGAATCTTTGATTACGCAGGTTGTCGAAGAAAATAAAGAAATAAAGAGCCAGGTGTCTAAAATAATGAGTTCTTTGACTATAAATGAAAAATGTAAGTTTCATTCTCAAGCTCAGTCTGTACCTCATGGTCAACATATGGCACAAGGAGATCTGAAGGACGTAAACGCCATTGTGACACGAAGTGGTAAGTCTCTACGTGATCCAATAATAGACAAAACAAAGGATGTAGAGAAAGATCAAGATAGCGGCAGTTCTGAGCTTCCCAAGGAACTTGAGGTAACAAAACCCAAGGAACCTAAGGTAACAAAAAATCTTGGTAAGGTACATTTTACTCAAGCATTAAAGTCAAGCAAACAAACTCTAGATCATAACAATGATATTTTGGAAAATCTTAGACAAGTAAAAATTATCTTCCTCTTTTGCATGTAATTAAACAAGTTCCTATTTAAGCAAAAATTCTTAAAAATTTTTGTACAGTTAAGAGGAAGCATCATGTGAAGAAGAAAACATTCTTGACAGAGCAAGTTAGTGCTCTAATTGAACAGCGGATTCCCCCTAAGTACAAGGATCCTGAATGTCCAACCATCACATGCAACATTGGCAATCATGAGCTTGGACAGGCCTTGCTAGATTTAGGGGCTAGCGTAAATTTGATGCCATATTCTATTTATTTGCAATTAGGATTGAGAGAAATTAAACCAACTTCTGTGGTATTGCAATTGGCTGATCGTTCAGTCAGAGCACCACGGGGTGTGGTAGAGGATGTTTTAATTCAAGTTGACAAATTTTATTATCTTGTTGATTTCTTAATTCTAGACACTAGTTCTGTTGTAGAAACCACCTCTAAAATTCCATTAATTTTAGGTAGACATTTTCTTGCTACTTCTAATGCGCTTATCAATTGCAGAAATGGATTGATGAAACTCTCTTTTGGCAATATGACTCTTGAGGTAAATATTCTTCATATTGGAAAACAGCCAGAAGAGAATGTCGAGTGTCATCAGACATACATGATTGACTCACTTATAGAAAGAAAAGTTCTTACAACTCATGACTCAAATCCCCCTGAATACTTTATTGTTAATTCTGAATTTAATCCTATAAGTGATTCATCTGATGTAGTTGACATTTGTGCTATTTTTGACAGAATTCATGATTATAGCACACAGGCATGGCAACCAAAGTTTGATCTCCAAAAACATTGCCAAATGAATATTGGGATCAATTAGTGGCAATCCGCTGAATTGGGCTTGTTGCACCATGCTAATTAAGATTGGTTTGGGCTCAAAATTGTTGGCATTAACAGTTTGGCATCTTATACTTGAATAGTTGTCATTCAAAATTGGACGTACATAATCTTTCAAAGTACGTGGTTGTGCATCTTGTTGTTCATTAGCCATGACTACTACCTTCTTTTTCCTTCGTGATCTAAGAATTTTTTTAATCTCTGAATTAAAAGAAATGATTTCACAATATCTAGCAGGGTGCATCCAATGTCAAAAACACATCTAAAACAATTAAAAAAAATAGAATAATAATAAATTGAAATTCTAAATTAAAATGAAGATTACTTTATATCAAAATTGACATAAATAAGAAAAATCAATCATCGACAACGACACCAAGAATTTGATTGGTGCAAACTACAAGTGTACAATATCATAGTTTTATAATAAAATGATAAAAAGTGTATCGTTCTTAGGGATTGATAACTTACTTTTGACTAGTATCAAAATTATACTAATCTCGACTTTATTTAGAAAAGTCACTTAGATTTTTGAGATTGCAATTTGAAATAAAATTAACTAAAATAAAATATTTAACGAAAAAGAAAGATTAAATCAGTGAAGAAAAAGACTTATAGGAAATCGATTTCACCTAATTTCTCACTATGATTTTCTTATCTTGCTAATTGGAATTAATTCTTTCTGTTGGTTAGCAAATTTCCAAACTTATCCAAAGGCATCTTTTGATAGTCAATTGGAAATATTCTTATTCATTAATTTTATACAAGAGTATGCAAATTAATAAAACAAGAAACTATTAAGACCAACAATTTTTAATACTACATAAGTTCATGTAAGTCTTTCAAATCTCTATATTTACCTATGCTGAAATATCCAGGTTCTATTCTTAGTTCTCTCTTTTGATAGCAAATCATAAGATCAAAATCATCTAATTAGTGGCCAGTTAATTAGAAGCAATAAGCTCAGAAAAAATCAGACAAACATAGAAGAGAACTACTTCTAATTAACAAAGAAAATCAAGTATAGTTTAAAACTATATTACATCGTTTTTCTAGAATAAAGAAATTTAGTTCATGCTAAAAATTAAATTCAACATAATAGAATTCACCATAACTTTTTGAAAATAATGAAAGTAAATAAACACTGAAAAAATAATTCTCACAATCCTGTAGTGCAACGTCGTTCTTCCACTAATTCTTGGTTTCTATTTTCTTTCTCCGCAGGTTCCTTCCAGTTTGTGGCATAGGGCCCTTTTTTTCTTTTTATATTTGGCCAAATCAAATTGTTACACCTCCTCTCATACGCACGTGGTAGGCGCAATAGCAGGTGAGTCTTTTTCTTTCTTTGAATTTTGCACACATTTGCTCCTAGTAGTGAGGCGCAAAATAGTTTCCTAACCCACATGAATTTCTTCTAAATTTGGACTTCCATTACTTCAGTCATTTGAAATTTTTTTTTACTTCAACTTTGGTAGCATCTTCTTCTAGATTAGTTTGCCCTTACCTACTTTGAACACATACTTCTATCTTTTGCATCTTTAAAAAAGTTCAATTCATAGATTTTTATAATTTGGGTAATCCTTTTCTTCAAATCTGAAATAAACATAAATGATGTCAATGAAACTTAAAATTGTCAAAAATGAATTAATTTTAATCAAAATTTAATGTTAAGAAGTGGAAAAATGTACTAAATCATGCAACTCATCAGCTGCCATGTCTCTTTCGGACCTTATTTGATACTTTTTTATGCCCATTTGTGATTGTTGGTGTTGTTTGAGTTTGAGCATTGATGTCATGTCTCTTTGGGACCTTATTTGATACTTACAAATTTCCATTGCTTATGTTGGTGTTGTTTGGGTGTATGTGCTGCTGCCATTACTCCGTTGGGTCTTTTTTTTTTATACTTACAAGTTTCTATTGCTTATGTTGGTGCTGTTTGGGTGTGTGTTGCTGCTATTGCTCTTTGGGGTCCTTTTTATTACTTAGAAATGTTCATTGCTCTAATTGGTGCATATGATGTGTGTGTCTGGCTGCCGTTGCTCTTTTAATGATAACATTCATCTCTTTTGTCACTTTTTGTCTCCTACATGCTTCCATTCCTCGACGTTGTGACTTATGGGTGATTATGTACTTCCTATCAGGATGGTTCTCGAGATGAATGTTTAGTGTTAGGATATGATAAGTGGGTTCAATTATCAAGTGTTCAAGCATGAGACACCATTGATATGGTAGGATAATCCATGAAGTCTAGATGGTCACCAATTGATAATCAGGGTTCACGATTTTGCAGCCTTTCGTGCATGCTTCTTGTCAAACAACTGCTATTACGTTAAAACAATATTACTATGAATCCCAGTGTTTACACTACATATTGTAGGGTGTCTACATAGATTTTATCTAGGTTTTATTTATGTTTGTTTACAAACTTGAAGCAAACCAAATAATAATACCACCTCAATGTTTGGGTCAAGTATTAGCACTATCAATATCTCACACTCAGCAAACAAACATCGCAATAAATATCCATTATGTTATTATAGTATTAAAACATGTCGACGAACAGCTCACATTGAAGAAAACGAGGGGCGGCGATCATTCAATTGCCAAAACTTTGAGGCTAGTTTGGCAATTTACCTTGTGATTGCCAAATTCTGTAGAGTTAATCTTGTTGATTGCTTGTTTATACTTGTCCTCTGAGTTGATTAATTGTCACTTCTATAGGCTAGCCAGGCTTGCAGATTTTTTTGCTGACATGACCTAGAAATACTACCATATAAATAGAAGACAATAAACAGACTAAAAAACGAACTTTATAAAATACAAGTCTCGTTGGACGTCCAAACCAATAAACATTATCTAGAAATTAATGTGGATAGGCTTAAATGAATAATAGAGAAGACTAGTTTTTTTAGTTTGTATTTTGATGACTTGATTATTTGTAATAATTATGTACTTTGAAAAAGTTTGAACACGTCTTGCTCTTTTTTGTAATTAAGCATTACTTTGGATTAATTGAATATCTTTGATTGTAATTTTTTTTTATTTCGATTTAAAAAATACCATTTTTGTATAAGAATATTTATTATAATCATATGGAATTTGTATACCCGCATATGAGGGAAAAAATCATTATACTATTTTTTTTTGGGTTTATTTAAAGTTAAAAATACTTAAAACAGGAAAAAGACGAAAGAGTAAGTAGTTAAAAAATGAAAAAAGAGACGAAAGAAAAAAAGTGATTAAGAAAGAACAGAAAAATGTCATTTTAATAGAATATGAAAATGATAGAAAATAAGATGTAGGTGGCTTTTAGAAGATGGTAAAATTTAAAGAAAAATGTTAAAGAAGTGATATTTTAGTTAAGGGTAACGCTAAGGTGCGGTCGGGCTGCACTCCAGCACCTTTACAATCCCCTTTAATTATCTACAAAAATACAATAAAAAATATTTAAAAATATAATAAAAATACAATAAAAATATTAAAATTTAAAAAACACAATAAAAAATATAATAAAATAATAAAATAAAGAAAACATAATATAAAACACAATACAAAATAAAATGAAGATGAATTTTTATAATAAATTTGGCCTTACCCAGCCCTCGCCGCCGCTGCCGCAGATGGTGGGCGATACCGCCCAGCCTATCGAAATCGGAGGGAGCCGGCGATCCCACCCATGTGATGGCGAATCCCAGCACCCTCCGGTGTGCCACTGACGGCCTTAAACTCGTTTCCGGACTGGCACGATGGGTTGGACGGTATCACTCACCGCCGCTGAAAATGACAGGAGCTATAAATGAGAAGGATTTGGTCGGACCGAACCCCAATATTATTCTTTAATTAAATTATAAGATTTGGGATGGGGTCCAATGTATCCGATGATCTTATCCGTAATCATACAATGGCCAGCTCATACTACTGTAGACTAGTCAAAGTCCAGTCAACAACACCCCCCCCAATTTACGCCATTTTAGGTGTTCCGACTTCCCAGTCTTCGACGAAACTTCATATTCCTAAAGCCATCCATGATAGAGAGGCCCGTTTCTTTTTCTCCTTTCTTTTTCCAGTAAAAAAAAAAAAAAAAAAGATCAAGAGATCTGAATTAAGGAGGGCTATACGCGAATAAAAAGAAAACAATGGAAAATTGAGCAAGATACACCCACCTAAAATGGTAGGTTTTAGTACTGCAAGGCAAGATTTACTAACCCTTATTCTACTAGGAATCTTAGCTGCAGTACTCGTCTTCTCGGCCAGCACTCATGTGAAGGGTCAAAACTGTGGTTGTGGACCAAACTTATGCTGCAGCCAGTTCGGGTATTGTGGCACTAGTAATGTCTACTGCGGGTCGGGTTGTAAAGAAGGCCCCTGTAGTTCTAATACTTCATCATTTCCCGGCCAAACATATTACTGTCTGCCCTTCTTTGGCAGCTCTATCGATGTTTCGGTGGCTGATTTTGTGACGGATATTTTCTTTGATGGCATACTGAATCAGGCGAGTGGAGATTGTCCCGGAAAGATCTTCTACACAAGAGCTGCCTTCCTTAGTGCTCTAAGTTCGTATCCTGAATTCGGGTCTGGTTCTGATGAAGAGTCCAAGCGTGAGATTGCTGCCTTCTTCGCTGATGTTGCACACGAGACAGGATGTAAGAATCTAAGATCCCTCTCTCTCTCTCAATTAAATTAAATTAAGAGAAAATTATTTTGGGAACCGTTGAATTGTGCAATCGCCACAAAATTATTTCAAAACGATTATACAGCAACATTTACCCATTTCGATTGTATTAGCATTACTGTTAAATTAAAACATATATTTCATGTTTATATTTGGCATGCGTGCAGCTTTGTGCTACATAGAAGAGATTAACGGTGCTTCGCAAGACTACTGCGATGAGACCAATACACAGTATCCTTGCAACCCTGATAAGGATTACTATGGTCGTGGACCACTTCAACTAACTTGGAATTACAACTATGGAGCAGCAGGATATAGCATTGGAGTTGATATATTAAACTCTCCTGAAACAGTAGCCACAGACCCCGTTATTTCATTTAAGACAGCCTTATGGTTTTGGATGACTAATGTTCACCAAGTCATAAACCAAGGGTTTGGTGCAACCATTCGAGTCATTAATGGTGCAATTGAATGCAATGGAGGGAACCCAGAAGCTATCCAATCTCGTGTCCAATATTACACTCAATATTGCAACCAACTCGGTGTTGCTCCCGGTGATAATCTCAGTTGTTAGAATACGCATCTCATTTTCTGGATGCCAGTTTGCTCTGTATTAATTTATCTAGGTGTGAAGATTGTTCTTTTTCCTTGAAGCCGAATTTGAAGTTTTAAAATCTTTAATCTTGCCCAAATATGTTGGTTTTTGGGAAATTATTGAATTTGTTCTTGGATTAATTCAGTCTTATTTCAAATTGGTCTCTGTTGTTAAAAAAATAATTGTGCAACAATCCATGGGGTGATGTTCATATACAAAATGATCAAAGAATATTGGCCTATACATATCAGCATATTGCATATTGCATATTGCATATTGCATATTGCATCTTGTTTCTCTTTGCGCCCTAAAGTTAAACAACAGCCCAACCCAGCAACTATAGTACCATAATGTCTCGTAAGCTAAAACCTTAAGCCCAAACTCCAAATTTGGGTTCAGCAGGAGCACTTCATGCGGCTGGCTGGCTACTCCGTCCATGTTAACTGCATTAATGAATCTCCAACCCTATATAAACAATATTTCCATTTTCTGTGTAAAAGTAGTCAAGTAAATCTCTAATATATGGGTCAAAGGCATGTGACTATTGGCATAATCTCCAACTTCTAAAATAAAGATATGGAGTTCGAAACTCCCCTCCCCAAATATATATAAAATTAAAAAAAAAATTCTAATATATGGAAAATAAGAAGCGGCAAAGAGTACGCACGTGTATATTATAATTATTAAGAGCACATCATCCACATTAATTAAATTGTAAGATATAATTTGTAAGACTCAAATTTTAAAATTTATTTTTTAAATTAAATGATATCATGTAAATACCTTAAGTATATTTTACACCGACAAAACTGAAAATATAGATAATTTTGTATAATTAACTCTGAATCTGGAAGAGGGTATTGTCATTAATTTATCTTAAATCTTAATATTTTTATAGGACTAACAAAGTGCTTCTCGTTGAGTTCTGTAATTAAGTTCGTTTACAATTTCATGCAGATCATTAAGAACTAGTTCCTGCCACCATGATGACCAGGCCCCTAATGCAATCGTTGCGGACAATTTTCCACCAGAATTATACTTACAGTGGGATTTTTTGCCATTAGTATTTATGCTTTGTCCGTGAATAGTCTTTTAGAAAAAATGTAGTTTTTCCCATCAGTTGAAATTGTCGGAAAAAAACAACATTTTTCCTTCAGTTTTATATCATGAATGTCCCACGACACAAATTTGTAGAAAAAAATTAGTTGTCACAAAAACTATATTTTTAACCACCATAACCCTTCTCAAGAAAAACCCTTAATTTGTTGTAGTTCGGCCAGAGTGTACTGCTTTGCCTTCTGGATGGGGATTCACGAGTTTACACTACAACAACAGGATCCATTTGCTGCGCTTTTGTTTTCGGCGATGACAAGCTGCAAGTGATTTTTTAACTATTGGTTCCCCATCCGGTTGACTCCTGGAGACTAATGGGCTCGCTGTTAGTTAAACGGTCTTGTGCGGTGAGTTTGAGTCGAAAAAATAAACGCCATTAAAACTGGGGTGATAAACAATGTTGGGCAAAGCTGTACTCAGTAAATTTGAGTTCTGCGATACGATCTCGCTGTTACTATAGTGAAAATGGGATTATAAACCTGAAATTCGTGGTAGCTACCGTTAATTATGCCGCAGCCTTTGTAATAGAAAAAGCAGGTCTGACCTGGAGTTCTTTAGGTTTTTTTAGTGCCGATACTCTAGGCTAGTAGCTTCCATGACTGGGTTTCAAGTTGTCGGCACTACTCTCACCACCTTCATTCTCCTGGCCTGCCATCGCGTCGTCAACGATAAACTGGATGGTAGATTTCTCTAATTTAATTTAGGCCGCATTCTATATAATCTCGGTAGATTATAAATCTTACCCAAATATCCTAAACTATCTCTTTCCCTCCCTCTCTCGCTAATGGATGCTACCGGCCTAGCCTCCCCCCAAGTCACCTTTTGCCCTCAACAATTGTCCACTATGTGAAAGCACCACCCCTGATTGCATTAATAGTAGATCACGTTGGCCTTTTTTCGTTAAGCTCTGTTTTTCCCAGAACTAATGTATACTCTGTCAAATGTATATCATGTTTTCATTGTTTTCGGTAAGCTCTGTTTTCACTAAATGTTGTAGATATAATTAGACTATATAAGCATATTTTGATGATGAAGATAGGCATTTCACGAATTGGCCTATCTATAAAATTAGACTATATATCATACGGTTCTGACTTTTGCTCCAAAATTTGATGTTAAACTGAAGAAATATTAATAATTAAAGTTTTGATGTCCAATATATATAGCCCGAATTGTTGAAATCTCAACTGCTATGTTTTTAATATGTACCTAAAGTCAAATCTTACTCTTTATATTCTGGACAGCATTATCTCTACAAACCAGCTGCTATATATTTATTTTGTAGCTAGTAAACCATGCAATTTGGATACCTTAGAAACTTTTTGTTTTTTGTTTTTTTTGGCTAATGTCACAATATTATCTCTACTACCTGTGTTTTTAAGTTATGATGTAACTTTTCCTTTGTTACATATTGTAAAGTCGTTTTTACTATTATCAGCAATGAAGATAATTGTAGACATCATTCACACCTAGGTGCTTAGAATTGTTAGTTGCTTAGAATTCTACAGTGACTTTTCTTTTTCTTCTTCTTTCAAGCTCCTTCAATGGAAGAAACTAATTACATTAATTTGTACACTTGCATTTACTTCCCATGCTAGATAGCATACCGGCTCTGCCATTTAGACAAATAGTAAAGGAATGCATCCTAAATTAAAATTTACCATCTGAGCTTCCACGGAAATAATACTTGGTATCTTTTTTTAATATATATCACTCACATTATTTTCCTATTCACTTTGATAGGAAAAGAAAGTGAGCGTTCGGAAAGAGATTCTAACACAACATTTACATTTAAAAGATCTGAATTCTAAACTTAGTTCTATAATTTAGATCATATTTTTAATTAGCCTAGCTAATATCATCTGTCCAACACAATATTGCCTTTGTTTTATGTTGAGGATAAGCTATAATTACCTATGAATCGATATGTTAGTAAAGATCATGACAACCAATGTTTATTTAAACCATTGGCTTGGTTAGTAACATTCCCCATTATATCACCACTTTTTGGTACACCAATATTGATTAAATAGGATATATCCATTGATTGCACCTTAATTATATAATAAATCTATTATCAAGAATTACTTGATTTGTTGCCCAATAAAATATGCATTTTAAAGTATCTTTTAATAAAAAATCTCATCATGTGTGAAATGTTGTTTGTTTCAATCTAATCTATCTTTGTTTGGCTAGATTTATCCACATCTTATACTTTTTTATCTCATCAACACTATTGAAAGTAACTTCACTTATTCCTAAGCAACTAATCTGAATACTTTGTGTTGGTAGTACGACCAGCACTCCTTGCATAAATACAGATATGAATAACACCTTTTCCTGAATTTGAGCTTGAACGTAAATTAGATTAATGCACTACAACTTTGCATAAGGGGGTTGCCCGGTTATGTACATAAATTGTTTAAACAAATAAATTTGACTTGTGCTTGGATTCTGGATGGGTGCTGGATAATCTTCTAATTAACGTTAAGTTTTAGACAAATAACAGAGTGTTCCATTGATGCAACAATCTCTTTAATTAAGGTCTCATTGATGATCTCTTACCACTTAGGTTTCAAATGGACAAGAACTAGATGCAAGTGCCAAACAGGTTTATGTCATCTGAGTATAGTGAAGGGGTTGCGAAACTTCTCGCTATGGCAAAAGCTCATTCGCCTGGAAGTACTACCTTCCGGTGTCCATGTCGGAGATGCTGTAATAACCGGTTTCTACCAATCACTGAGGTCGAAGAACATCTCTTCATAGCTGGTATTGATCCAAGTTATACATGTTGGATCTTTCACGGGGAGGATGATAGATGGACAAAGGATACGTCTGACAGTGATGAAGGTACAAGAAATGATGGCCACAAATTTATTGATGATATGGATGAGATGTTAAAGGACACGCGGGCTATAACATTCATGGACTCCTCATTTGTGGAGCATGAAGATGGTACGATGGCCCCACCAACCATGGATGGAGGCAATCAAAGACATTTAACCAATTGTTTGAGGATGCAAGTCGTCCCTTTTATCCAAGTTTCGAGAAGTTCTCTAAGCTCTTATTTATAGTCAAGCTGCTTCATATAAAAACCATTGGTGGATGGACTATCAAGTAATTTAATATGGTTTTACAACTGTTGAAGCCAGCGTTCCCAAATATTGAGTTGCCTTCATCATACAATGAGGCCTGAAGCTTAGAGCGCGGTTTGAGTTTTACTTATGTAAAGATACATGCTTGCCCAAATGACTGCATGCTATTTTGGAAACACGATTCAGACAAAGAATCTTGCCCTAAATGCAATAAGTCAAAGTGGGAGTCAACGATTGGGAAGAAGGGTAAGGTTCCCTAAAAGGTTTTGCGATACTTTCCTTTAGTCTTGAGGTTACAACGGCTATTTATGTCGAAGAATATAGCAACATCTATGAAATGGTATCGAGAACAACGAATTGATGACCATAGTACTCTAAGACATCCTGTTGATTCTAAGATGTGGAGACAATTTGATATTGACCATCGTTGGTTTACGGAAGATGCTCGCAATGTCAGGTTGGGCTTAGCTAGTGATGGCTTTAGCCTGTACAATAATTTGGCTAAACCCTATAGTATATGGCCAGTAATTCTTGTGCCATACAACTTGCCTCCTTGGTTGTAGATGAAAGATCCATACTTAATGTTATCCTTGCTCATTCCAGGACCGAAAGCACCAGGGAACGACATCGATGTTTATTTACAACCTTTAATCGATGATCTAAAAAGTTTATGGGAGGACGGTGTTAATACCTACGATGCTTCAACGTTGGGACAGTTTCACTTACATGCTGCACTTTTGTGGACAATTAATGATTTTCCAGCATATGCCAATCTTTCGGGGTGAAGCACAAAAGGAAAGCTGGCTTGCCCATTATGTAACGACAATACAGATTCCATTTAGTTGAAACATGGAAAAAAATATTGTTATATGGGCCATCGTCGCTTCTTGCCATCTGGTCACACTTGGAGAAAGAAAAAAGGTTCATTCAATGGACGTGAGGATCATCGTTTGCCTCCTTCAGAACTTCTGGGACATGATGTACTCCATCAACTATTACAGGTTGAAAATGTCCAATATGGGAAAGGTTCAAGAAAGAGGAAACGTCAACCAGATGAATTGAATTGGACTAAACAAAGTATTTTCTTCCAGTTACCTTACTGGTCAACGTCGAGATTATATCATAATCTCGATGTCATGCACATTGAAAAAAACATATGTTATAATGTACTGGGAACGTTGATGGATATGAAAGGAAAAACCAAAGACAATGTTAATGCACGTAAGGACTTCATGGACCTTGGTCTAAGAAAGAAATTACATCTACAACCTTCAACTAATGGGTACTCCATGTTGCTTGGTTCGTACACGCTAGACAAACATGAAAGGAGACGTTTTTGTGAATGGCTTGTAGGTGTTAAGTTTCCAGATGGTTTTGCCTCAAACATTTCTAGGTGTGTTTCAGTTAGTGATGACAAATTATTAGGAATGAAATCTCATGATTATCACGTATTTATGCAAAGGTTACTTCTGGTGGCAATTGGTGGGTTTTTGAAACCTGATATACGACTTGCATTAACTGAGCTTAGCTCATTCCTTAAGGCTTTGTGCGCACGTTCGTTGACTTTGAAAGTGTTGAAGCAACTACAAGCTGACATTGTGATCATCCTCTGCAAGCTTGAGACGATTTTCCCACTTGCCTTCTTTGATGTAATGATACACCTCGCCGTTCATTTACCCCACGAGGCTTTCCTTGCTAGGCCAGTTCAATATAGGTGGATGTACCATTTTGAAAGATATCTGAGAAAATTCAAGCTCTGTGTCGAAAACAAAACTCGTCCCGAAGGCTCAATTGTTGAAGCCTATGTCCATGTTGAATGCTTGACATTCTGTTCCTTGTATATCCATGATATTGAGACCATACATCATCGAGAGAAACGAAACAAGGATATACCAAACGACATTGAATCTAGCCAGTTCTCGATTTTTACCCAAAAATTACGTCCATGCGGATCCCCTACTACCATTCAATTGGATCAAAGTCTACTGGCAAAGGCAAAGTGGTACATTCTAAATAATTGTGCAGAGATTACTCAGTACCGAGAGTAAGTATTCAGTTGTTTCCATTAAATACAACATATTCTACCATTAAAACTAAACATTTATGCCACCTTGCTTACTTTTAAATTTCATACATTTCTAGTGAGCATTATACAAAGATGATGGAAATTTCTCCAGAAACAGTGAATCGTCGTCATGAAAGCGATTTTCCATCTTGGTTTCGTAGCTGAGTACATTCCCATTCCCATTACTTTATTTTCATTCAATAGGAGTAAAATATAATAATTCCTAACTTATGCATTCCTTCTTCAATAGATCTAAGAGCTGCGCTTAGCAAGTCCTTAAGAAGTCTGTGATGATATTTATGCACTGGCTTGTGGGCCAAAATCATGGGTCTGTTAATTTTCTGCGTGCATTATGATTGGCACCAGATTTCACACTGTGTCTCGTGGCCAATATCGTTGAACCCAAAATAGTGAGGTGGTTGTTAAAGGGGAACACCAATCAAATGCTATTGATTTTTATGGAGTATTAATTGATATTTTGCAGCTCTGATACATGGGTTGGCGTCATGTGTATTTGTTTAAATGTGATTGGTTTGATGTTGGTGATGCAATGGGAGGAATACATATTGAGCACCACTTAATTAGTGTCAACAGTTCTCGAAAATGGTATAAGGATGATCCGTTTGTCCTTGCTTGTCAGGCTGCTCAAGTGTTTTACCTCATTGACAACAATAAACGTGGTAGTTGGATGGCAGTGCAAAAGGTAACAAGTAGAAACATGTATGATGTTCCATCCCTAGCTATGGCACATGATGATGACAATGATGAGAGTGCTCATGATTTCGCTGCGTTTTAAGAGAATGAACCATCCTACGTGGTGGTAGAACCTGAAAACGATGATAATGACATTACTTCCTCCTTACATAGGACAGATGTAGAACCAATCGATATCGCCATTGATGTACTTTTCCAAGGCCCAAACTCCCACAACGATGAAGATTGCTTCATTGATGATGACTTAGTGAAAATGATGACATTGACAGTAGAAGTAGTGAAGATCTTGAGACAAATACTGAAACTTTATCTGACGATGGTATAACACCATTATCTATATCAACAAATAATGCACTCATAAGCATTTACTATTTATTACATTTTGAGTCTACAAGATGCTCATTTGAAATGTAGTTTTTGGACGACGTACCTAACCAATTGTCTTCCCTCATTTTCATGTTGACTAAGGTTATTGGTGAATGACAGCTACAATGCATTTCAGGTGAAACATATATCTATACTGACATACAGTCTTTATAGCGTGATTGACATGGTTCTCAAGGTACGGGAAAAAAATTCGCACATTTCCCTATGCTTGTTACTGTGTTTGGTACAATATGTGTTCATTTTGGGTATTAATCTTGTACAATCTGGATTTGGTTATTTTTTTGCCCCCGTTTTATTACCTTATGGCAGAGAAAAGTCTACCAAAAGATTAATATTGTATATAGATGACAGTGGTCAATAATAAGTACATATATAAAATTTAAGTAAGACATGTTTTTGAAAAATAATATCATTTCAGATTTTGAATGATTTTGCATGTTTCAAAATCCATATTATCACTTTTGAGTAACAGTTATGCTGTTTCTATACTTTTATATATGGATGATATAAATATGTATCCATAAGTAATATATGTTTGTCACTCAGTCAATTCGAGTTATATATGTTTGTTTAGCAGAATTAACGTCACCATTTTGTCAGCACACAAATGAGTAAAACTAGTTACTGTTCGTTGTGAAGAAAATACTCTTGCATGACTTCCCAATGTATCATTGGCCTGACTTTTGTATTTTGCTTTTAGTAATTATGCCAAAGAAGCTAGCGTGCACAAACTCACTAGGAAGTGGGTAGGAGCCTGACATCAAATGAAAGCCATGCTAGTATCCCATAAGATAATGAAGACAGAACCGCAAAAATTGAAAGAGGTGCATGAGTTAGAATGAAGTGGAGATGTGTATTCAATTGAAAAAGGTGCATGAGTTAATTTCTAACCTATTCACACTAATTAGATGTTATTTTACTGGTATTGTGGGTTGCGAACAGAACAATGGCATTGCTGGACAGTATTAACTAGTTTAGTATTAAGTAGTTTTTAATCAATTAACATAATCCATGCATGAGTATTAAACCATCTCATGATAGGTTTTATTTTTTTCATTGGGAGTCTAACACATACTTTTGAAAACTGGTTACTATTTTAGTGTGGCTACATTTGGGTTTTTAACACAATGGCTTTGCTAGTTTGACTTTATCTTGGATTGGACGAAGAAAAATCATATACGAACTATCACAAGTCAGCTATCTCGAGCATATAATGCATTTCATTACAAGTTGCACCGTAAATACCGAAGTTATGTATCACATGAGGAGGCCCTGGCCAATTATGGAAGAGCATTGGTAGAGAGACTAGTTCGGGAGTGGTTGTGCAATCGATGGGCGAGTGGGGACTTCAATGTATGCATATGTGGCTGTTTTAGTTATATTGGGTTCGAGTTGCATAAGTTAAAATTGTGCCTCCATTAGTAAGATAATTACTATTTGTTTGCATGGCTGCCCAACATCACTTGTGCTTCTAGTGCCCCGGAAAAGGTTTATGTTGGCAAGTCAAAAGATGATTGAGGCATCTTATGGACATTCTATTTTATTGTAGAAAATGTCAACCCAAAACAAGGAAAATAGAAGTCAACAAACAGTCAACCACACAAGTGGAAGTGCCTCATTTGTTGTACTAATGGAAATGAAGGTATTGAGCTGAGATACACGTAATGGATGGTGTATTGAGAAAACATTTTACCATTTTATACATGCTAATGTGTTGTCTATGGCTATGTGTTGATGTAGAAGAACAAGAATCTAATTGACTTCTACAAGGATTCTCATTAGTCGAATAAAAATGGGAGATTTATAACACAGCAAACAGAAGCAAATTATGTAAGTTTATAAAAATATACCTTCATTACATGTTCACTTGATGGTTGATAACATTTTTAAATTTCCAAATTGCTTGAAATTTTAATTAAGCTTAGGACAAAATGTTAGTTGCTTAAATATATATTATCATATATTAATTCACTCCATACTTATAAATATGTAACGATGTCACATCTATTAACTTAATTGTTTAAAGTAATGGTTCTATTCTGTTTTTGCGACAGAATCAGATGGTTGAAATGATGAATGCGCTAGAGCAGGAGGCTCGCACAGATGAAGCAGTAGCACAAATTTTTAGAGAGGTATTAGGACATAGGTCAGAGTATTCTAGAGGGCTAGGCCACTCTGTTATGGCCGAGAAATGTAAAGTGGGTGGAGTATCCAATGAGGAGTATGAAAGGCTATGCTAAGGAAAATGAGGTAAATAGGAAAAATGTAGAGTATTACCAAAATCGGATGAATATGTTTGAAGCTGCTAAGCTCGCTATGGGACAACATATGTGGGATTATGATGAACGTGTAGATTTCCGCATGTCAGGAGTGGAGACGAGAGTTGAGTCTCAAGGAGGGACTCAAAGTGCACTTAAGGGTTTTATGTATGCAAGCAGTATAGAGTATTTTTGCATTATGAAATTTTTTGACTTGGCACTTTTGAGTAGAAGGGGTGTTGGGTATACCATCCATAGTTTTGAGATGAATTGAAATTTGAAACCTGATTTTGCTGTAGAAGATCAAGGATGGGAGGTAAATTGGTTTCTTGCTCTATATTTTTAAGGCCACTATATTTTGATATTGTTTGGAGATAACATACATGACAGTTTCAATTATTAATTAACTAAAGAATAGTATTAAGGTGAGAGATGTTAATTGGGCAATTTTGGTTGTAAGATATGTTGTAAATATTGATACTTAAATCTATTTGCAATATTATAACTTACAAAATTAAAATATTCCAGCAAACTATAATTTTTGGGTTTTGGTTTAACTGCAGATAATGACATTATTTACACCCTGCTAATAATAAAAATGACTGATATATAGGGCTAGAAATTGGCATTTAATCTTTAGGGTGGTAGCTACATGACAAGTTGCACTCCAATAGAAAAATAACTATATATCTGTTGGTTGCTACGTAAGTTTAGTCTTCTTTTCTGCACATGTTTTACCTGCAACTTGATATTTTTAAAGCTTGTTAATTGTTGCTTATGTTATGGTGCTCGAGATACATGTTGATATATTGCTACAACTAATAAGTCTCATTAGTTGTGAAGAATGTTTTAGGCTACCCGACACACAATAAGCAACCCAAACCCATCGAATTGTGGGGTGGTTGAAGTTTAATATTAAGAGATGTGATATGACTTAAAAAGCACAATACGTCGATGGTTTCTGACAATATATTTTTTTTCTAATATTGTGTATTGGAACAAGTGAAAATGCCACATCCTCCATGGGCTTACAACGAGGGTCAAGGATGGGAGGTAAAATTTGACTCTTTCAAATTTTGATACTATTAAAATTTGTATAGAATCTACTATTTTTAATATTGAATTTTGATGCTCAAAATATGATAACATTTATGATAGATTTAGTTATTAAGTAATTAAAATAGTATTAGGGTTGGCCTAATGTTTTAAAAAAGGCTTTGGTCATTTAATAGAATTCAAAAACGCAGAAAAATACTCTGTTTGGAATGTTAAAATTGCCATAGGGTTACATGGGATGTTTACTATGTTTTAGTACAAGTGCAAATATATGAATAACCTACTGCATGGTCATAATTGAATGGTATATCTTAAAAAGTTGGCATTTGATCTTAACGGGTTCATGATTTCATGGTAATTGTTTGTTAGGTAGGAATGACAACCACAGTTTACACGAGTTCATGATTTTTAACTCATAACAAACAATTGTACTTATGGTGCTATAGAGATATGGTAGAATATAGCTACATGTAATCATGTAATTGATTCATCAGTTTTAACTCCATGTGGTATATTGAGACCACACAGTAAACATATTCCCAGACATACTGATATTGGGTTGTTGAAAAACCGACCAATGTACAGATGTGAATAACAATAATAGAAATTGCACAATAGCACTGTACTCATAATAATGATTCTTATGCCATTGTTGTACATTGGAATAAGTGAATATTTAAAAAGCACAAAGGGCAGTGCTGACTTGGATGTGCTACCCAACACCTTAAAGAACTTGTTTATATTTGCCTCTTCACATGGGGTATGCACATGTAATCTAGAGATGGTAGAACTGCTGGCATAATATCTTCAACATGCATGTTGAAAACAGAAAAGCCAATGAAAGTGTAGTTTGAGATCACTAAAAACTTAGAGTTGGACAACGATGAATGAAAGTATAATATCTACTAGTTGAGAATGTCATGATCATATATATTAAATTGCATCATTCACAAATTTATATATCTGTTTTAATAGTTGGTTAACAGCCCAATATATTTATATGTCAATCTCCTCTATAGAGAAAAGATTGGTTGCAATAGATATATATAAACCTAAAATGCTCAAATAGGACTAGTGCAAATATATATAAACTTTAAGATATATATATGTGCATGTGTGTTAATTAACTCCTAGATCAGCAAACCCAATTTGAGAAAAAATAGAGTGTTTAGAAATATGTACTGGTTTGTAGAGTATCTTTAAACCTTGAAGGATGGGAGGTAAAAATGGTGACAGCATAAATTGATTATAGTAGCAGCAAACTTTGACATTTTTACCTATCAAAAGAAGAAGTTTGTGAGAGTAACACAGCTTTGAATAACATTTGATCGTAAAAACTATAATACACCTTATGCATTGATTGTTCAATACCATATAATTGGCCTGAAAATCACTTACAACTGGATTCAAATGTTGAACCCAAATTTAGCGTGAAAATGGGCAAGAAAATGGTTCATTAAATATTTGACGATCGGGGTAAAGAGGCCAGAAAAATCATACCTAGCGCCGGTATTTTACACTCGCGACAGTAGGGCATGCCGAAAAACGGTTAGAATCTGTCGATACTTGCAAATCCAAGAGATCGGGGTGATAGGTCACTTTGCAGCATGCGAGACGGGTCGGCAGCTACTCGATGATGGACTCGTAGAACCCGGTAGACCATCTACGACGAACACTTTCACGCAGAATGGAATGAGCCAACAATGGCGCTTAAATCGGATTCCGTAGACTACAAGAGCAGCAGTCAGCAACGGCTTAAATCGGCGTGAAGATCGTCGCGAACCACCCGAACCCTAGCGGCGCGATGAAGCTCAAAGGTCACGGTTCGATACTGGCGTTTCATCCGCGAGCCTAAAAACGTCGTTAATTAGTTTCTCCTGTGTTTTATTAAGTTCCCCTTGCGTTTATAGCACGCCAAAAAATAGAGCAAATGTTGTAGTTTTATCTCAGGACGATTAATATTAGTGGCAAAATCCTCATAATATTATTGCCTCTGGGGAGCCGTTCAAGATCATCATGATTGCCATCGGACTGGTGATGACAAAAATGAACAAAAACGAACGAAAATCATCTGTGAAATTGGTTCCCCTGAATTGCCAAAATGAGTAATGAGGAAATTAAATGCAGAAAGTATGTAGGAGCTTTTGGCCGGTGCTTGTGGATGTGTATGAGAAAGCATGCATGGAGCTAGCTAGAGAGTTGATCTTATGCTATATATTTATTATAGATTGTGATATTAAATTTATTGAATATAGGTTATTATTTATTTTAGTAAACTATTATCTCAGAGTGATGCATTGATTCAATTGTAATAATATGTTCCTTTTAAAATGTTCAAGCATCACATACTCCGCATGCAAGCCATGCAAATTACACAGCATGGCCACCATCCAAATGTGAGCCTGCACCTTAGGACTACTCTGCAAAACAGAGCACTACAACCGGCACTGCAATATCAGTGCAGCAGCACTCCACGACAACCAATGGACCTCTTTCATTTTTACCCTGCAGCGTGCCCTCTGACTAGGGGTGTCAAAACGTGTTAACGGGTCGTGTTCGTGTTGTGTCAGGGCGTGTACATAATGCTTAAAGGGTCAACACGAACACGACCCGTTAAGGGTTTCGTGTCAAAAACTTCAACCCTAATACGACCCGTTAAGATAACGGGTTGACACGACACGACCCGTTAAGACCCGTTAAGACCTTTGACACTATATGACACGATATGACACGACACGATACAACACGATCTGACACGTTTCAACCCGCAAACCTGTTAGTAACCCGTTTGAGTTTAACTTAATTGATTTTATATAAATATTAAAACTTAAATAATAGTTATAAAACATAAAAAATTAATTACAAATTACAATCTTAAAATTACAATTCAATAAGTAGTACACTATAAAATATGATAAACACACAAATATGATCTACACATTGTAAAATATTAAAATTATAACCCAAACATATTAAATAATAATGGGTTAACTGATAATGACTTTTTAATAAGTATTTAAATGGGATAGTAAAGTGTCTAAGAGTATAAAACTAATTTTAAATTATGATTTTTTGAAATTTAGCTCAAGGGTATAAAAGTAAATTCAAATTTCTTATCGTGTCTTAACGGGTCTTAACGGGTCATAACGGGTTTGATCCGTTATGACCCATTATCAAATCGTGTCTTAACGGGTTGACACGAATTGACCCGAAATCCGTTAAGGCTAAACACTAACCTGTTTTTATCGTGTCGTGTTCATTTCGTATTCATTTCGTGTTAACGTGTCATGTCACATATTGCCACCCCTACCTCTGACCATTTATTGTAAACTTTGTCTTTTGTATTTAGCTGTAAAGTTTGCAGATCATATTGTCACTTTTCATTTCCTCTTATGTGTAAAAGATATAAATAGAGGCAGTGCCTCATTCTAAGAATAGAGTTTGAAATATACAAACCAAAATATTTCCAAAAGCTTTCACTCCTTTTATCTTAACATAAAAGAAAGTGTATGAGTTCAAATCACGATATAAGGCGTGGGTCAAAAAGGCACCACGGATGGGCCGAACTCATGACCTGCATGTGTGAAGGGTCAAGACCCACTTAGATGGGTGTCATGCTACAAATTAAATTCAATTAAAATGTTGACTAGGAGTTTCGAACCAGTGACCTCCCTTGGAGAAGGAAGGTGCCAACCACTTGATGACTAGGTATGCTCTTTGGCATCTAAATGAAACAGCGTAACCTTTAATCTATGACTACCAATTGAAAAGTAACAAATTAAGAGGTGTATTTTTTTACATGTTATCCCTTCACTCTTTCATATTTTTAGTCACTTTATATAATTTTGTAGAAAAATTATGAGGACAAAATCTCAAAATTACTATATTCAATAGGTAACTTTATTGCATTTTAGAGGTGAATTGGTTGTAATCCAATAACAAATTCTTTCGAATGAAAGCAATTACCATCTTTAAGATAGTGTTCTACACGTCTCAAAATCAAATTTATTTTTTTAAAAAACTGAATCCGCACAATTTTCATCTTAAGAGTCATGAAAGAGTTGTTGGAGTCTTCTAGGTCCCTTGATGTTTAGTGGGCTTTGAGGCTACGTGTTGACTAAGGTGTTGTTAAAGATGGATCAGTAACTAATGCAGACCCAAAAAAAAAGGGGCCACCCATATGTGTACATTTGTTCTCGTGACAAAAGAGGATGCATCCACGGAATTCCAGGTTTGAATATATACGTTTCGTGATCTACTGCTAGCTTGGTTATTTGTGTCCAGAGTGTTCAACATGAGGAAATAGTGTAAGTCCAATTTGATTTTGGGTGTCACACGTTAAAATTCATTTATCATTTTCAAAGTTTGAAAATTTGGCCGGCATGCATGGACTGCATGACTACTAGGCTACTAGCTTAATTCTGATCTTGGACGCGTTGTACATAGGCCAGGATCAAAATGTCAATGCACGTTTTGCTACATCTTATAATATGCAAGTAATCTCTTCAACGAATGCAATCAGGAGCGGAACCAGAATTTTATGTTTGGGAGGGCGATCAATAAAATGTGTACTATATATAAATTTTAAAAGGATGCTCATTAGTAATAGAAGTATCACATTTCGTTGTTATCGAACTCTCTAAACGTATTACTCTTCAAATTACCCACATTTAAAAAAAAAAAGTATTTGTTCTTAACTTGCTCATATTTTTTTTATGATTAAAAAAAATTATAGATCAAGAATAAATATAAGAAATTTTTAATGACTAATGATATATCGCTGTTAAATTTTTAACAAACTATATCTCTTAATTATATAATTAAGTTAGAGTGAGACTATATAAATGAATATAATCAATCAATTTTGACAATTATATAAATTTATAATTATTTTTTTTTAGAATTAGACTGTTAAAGTAATTATGAGACTAGGTGAGTTGAAATTTGAATTTTAACAAAGCTAAAAGTTAAAATAAAATTATATATATATTGAAATTAGAGAGAATAATTTTAATAAAAATTTAGGGGGTAATTTTTAATTTTTTTATAATTTGAGGAGTAATTTAATATTATATATATGTAAATATATATACTACATAAACTTTTTTTTTTAAATTTTGGGGGGGCCGTAGCCCCCCCCCCCAACCACCAACGTGGGTCCGCCCATGAATGCAATAATATGCATTGTACGTAGGTGTATATATATATATATATATATATATATATATATATATATATATGTATATATTTGCTTGTTACACAATGACAATCCAGCTGCAAGTCGTATAGCTATCACAGCAAACACATGTCGTTTAGCATCAAGTCATAAATCTGGGAATTGAAGGGCTAATATTGTACATTTCATATATTTTTATTTGATTATTCTTTCTTTTATTTTCGGTAGATATTTTTTATTGTTCGCAGAATTGCCATTTGTAGCAAAAGGCAGTTAGTTTGTTACAATTTAGGCCAGATTTGTTTACAAAAAAACACCTCATCCAGCAAACACATGTCGTTTAGCATCAAGTCATAAATCTGGGAAGGGTTAATATTATACATTTCATATATTTTTATTTGATTATTCTTTCTTTTATTTTCGGTAGATATTTTTTATTGTTCGCAGAATTGCCATTTGTAGCAAAAGGCAGTTAGTTTGTTACAATTTAGGCCCAGTTTGTTTAAAAAAAAAAAAAAATTTATCTTATCTTATCTCATTTCATTTTATATAATCATTATACATTTTTTAAATTTCAATACAAAATAATATAAAGAATTTAACTTTTTCTAATCCCAATACAAAAATCATATTAAAATAAATATATTATAACAATATTTTATTTTATTTATTATTTTAATCTCAACTCATCTTATCTCATTTCAATCTCATTTTTAAAAACAAATTAAGTCTTAGGGTGATATATTGAGACCTTTACTGTACAGTGCTTGGCACCTTTTCATCAGTGGAATATTCGGATTATTCTTCATCTCCTTCGTGTAAAGACTCTCTAGTTTCTTTCCATTCTAATCCTAACATTGCCATCCAAAATGTCTCTGTAACGTCCTGCTAAGCAGGGGCGGACCCATGTTGATCCTTGGGGGCTACCCCCAATTTTTTTCAAAAACTTACTCTAATATAAATATATATAATTTATATATATATAATTAAAAATTTCTCTTAATTTTTTTTAAAACAAAATTACCCCCCTTAATTTTTCGTTAAAATTATTTATCTAAATCTTCATATACATCTATTTATATTTTAACTTTTATCTTCATTTAAATCCAAATTTTAATTCATATAATCTCGCAGTTATTCTAACAATCTAATTTTAGCAAAAAAAATTGATTATAAATTTATATGATTGTAAAATTAATTGATTATACGCACTTAGTTAATTTTACTCTAACTTGTATGATTGTGAGATATACTTTGTTAAAAATTTAATAGCGTTACATTATTACTTATTAGAAAGTTCTCAAATTTATTCTTGATCTATAAATTTTTCTTAAATTATAGAAAAATATGAGCAAATACTTAAAAATAATTGATTTTTTTTTTAAAAAAAGACGTAGACAATTCAAAGACTAATATATGTTTAGAAAGCTCGATAACAACAGAGTATAATACTTCTATCATTGATGACCATCCTTCTAAAATTTACATGCACCGTACACTTTATCGATCGCCCTCCCAAATATAAAATTCTGATTCCGCCCCTGCTGCTAAGTGTTTATAATGATATTCCCGGCGGCTACCAGCTCGAACCTGATCCCAAAGTAGAGAGAGATCAGAACTTATAAATTGAACATTTTATAATTTATCACTTTTGTAGGACACGACCATATTATAATATATATATATATATATATATATATATATATATAAGAATTGTTACGTACACAAATTGATCATGTGATTTTGCAAGATTTGTTACATCAAGCTATATCAATTCATGAATTTATTTTTATGTAATATCTTTATGTCTAAAATATTTTCTATATATATATATATATATCATATGGTTAGATCTAATATGATATGATATAATTACTCGAATATTTGAGATTTGATTTAGAGAATACTCACGTGCATGCCTCATAAATGAACATCATGAATGTGGTAGGTTTTCAAGCAAATTTTCCATATACTGACATCATGTTATTGAGAAGTTTAAGGGTCATTTGGATGTTTAGATGAGTTGAATAAAATAATATTAGAATATATTTTTTAAATATATATTATAAATGTTTTGAAATTTGAAAATATGAATTTATTTATTATATTTTATATGAAAAATTAAAAAAATTATAAAAAATTATAATAATAAAATAAAATAAATTGAGGTGACTCAAACTAGCATAAAAAATTAGCTTTATCTCATCGGGTAATAATTAGTGACTTCATGTGTACCTCAATCTCTTCTTTACAATTTTTTTTTCTACGTGGGAGAGGTTTAAGCGCTGACACGTGAATACCAATGATTATATATATATATATATATATATAATATATATATATATATATATATATTATCTTTATATATAAGTGACTAACTAATAGAATTTCTTATTTTAATGAAAATTCTTATTTTTTCATTAAAGTTAACATTTTCTGTCAGTTTCTGTTAAAATTAATACTGCATCTAATGAGAATTACCATTTTAAACACAATTTATTAAATTTATTCATTGAAATATTGTTCTTGATATTAAAATTAATTTTACCTCTTTAACTTTCTACAATAGTAAACTTTTTATTTAAAACTCATTTAACATCTATTTAATACTACTTAATACTTTAAACATAATTCATTAAGCCCATAAATAATATTAAAAATTTCTATTTTAAAATTTCAACATAGGACATATTTTTTAATTTTATTTTATATAAAATAAATATAAAATAATAATAATAGTATAGAATGATACAATAATAACATAAAATATATAAATATAACAATATATATAGAAATAAATCATTCATAACAATTTATACGTTAAAAAGTTTAATTTTATTCATGAAAATTTTATTCTTATTATATAATTAATAATATAATTTTTTAAAAAATAATTTATAATTTTAAAATGAATGTATTATTTATTAAATTAATTATATATACGGTATATATAGTTAATATACGGTATATACAATTTATTATAATTATATTAAATTAGTAATAATAAGCAATAAATATAATTAATATTATATGTTTGATATTTAATTAAAATATATATGATTAAATAAATTTATATAAATTATAAATTATAATATAACATTCTTATATAAATTATAAACTATATAGTTTTCTTTTTCAAAAAACTCATATTATTTCTTAAAAATAATCACATAACTAAAAAAATATAGATATTTTAATGTCCTCTATTTTGAGGCCGTACAAAATAATAAAAATATTAAATTATCATCTTGGAATTAAAAAAATATCATATCTTGAACTAACTTTTTATTAAAATTTTAATCAAAATTATCTCAAACAAATTTGATAAAACTATATCTTATGTTTATTTATGAGACTATCTTATTATTTTTTATTAATTTTTTTTTATAATATATGAAAACGTATAATTATTTATCATCTACTTAATTATGAATAATCATTAAATTTTTATTAAAATTTAAATTAAATAAACGTAGAAACTATAGTTGCAAAAAATCATAAATAAGAAGAGTACAGATGATCATGATTAAACACTAGCAATTATTCATCATTTCAACCCAGTATGCCTTTCAAAATAAAAAATAAAAAAAACCCCGTATGATCATACACGACAAAGCACAAGCTACATCAATATTCAGCTCCAACGAAGTTTTTAATAAAAAAAAAAAAAAAAAAAAAAAAAGAATAGCCTGCAGTACTGATCGATCGATATCATAGCATCAGAGAATTTTTATTCTCATTTACAAAATATCAATAATGATACACTTATAATTAAATTATAATTTTTTTATAATTTTTTTTATCTAATTTTTAATTTAATTTAGTGATTAAGAATGTAAATATGAATAAAAATATTTTTTTTATTTTAGTTATTTTTTAATGATTAAAAATGTTTAAAAAATACTTTAAAGAAAATGATAAAAAATTAAAAAAAAAACTTTATAATACTAGAAATTGTCAAATTATTGTAAAAATATTGTACAGATATCATTACCCTTTACAATATATATTTGCATGGGGGACTTCTACACAACCTCCCATCTTCCACACATCATCACTTTTTATTTTATTTTTTAATTTTTTTAATTTTTTAATATTTTTATTTTGAATTTTTTCTTTTTAAACTAATTTAATTTTTTTATTCATTATTTATATATTAAATATTTAGTTAAAATTAAAATAAAATAAAATGTGGTGTGTGGAGGTTGTGTGAATAGTAGGAGGTTGCGTAGATTTTTTCTATTTGCATGTCTCCTACACATGAGTCACTACTACACGTACATGATGATCATGAGCTGCTTCTGTTTTTGCGGGTGTAAACCGGCTGGCCTCTGTAATCAATTAAGGAATTTGACAACACCATTAAAGTAGTACGTACGTAGATGTAGAGGCCATTACAAGGTGGATTGCTGATGAGGAGTCGCTTGATCTTGTTGTCCTTCACGGCAAAATGTGACGCATGAAATTCAAAAAAGCAGGCATTGTCAGCACAGAATTGTAAGACAGACACAAGATTCTTAGTTATTGAAGGTACAAGAAGTAAATTATGAAGAGTAAAAGAAGAGGAAGAATTAAGAGCGAGAGAAGAGGAACCAATATATTGAATCGGAAGTCCAATTCCATTCCCAACACGCATTTGTTCAGATCCATAGTAGGGTTTGGATGAGAGATTCAATTGAGATAGGTCGTGGGTGATGTGGTGAGTGGCTGCAGTATCAGGATACCAGGTAGGGTCAGGGACGGCAGAGGATGCGGTGTAGTTGGCAGAGAAGGTTTTGGATGGTTCATATTGATAGGCGTGGTCAAAGCGGTAATAGCATTGTAAGGCAACGTGTCCAGGTTTATTGCAAACTTGACACACAGGACGATTTGGTGAATGGAATTGATTCTATGAAGGGGATCTTTCTCTGTTTGAGGGGAACCTACCTCGTCCACGGCCATTACAACTGCCACGATAGGCATTCCTCTCTCTTTGGTTGCTAAAACTTAGGTTTGTTGTTGGTTCGAAGGAATGATTCGGACTTGGGTTGCGAGAGGTATGGCTCAATCGACTCTCATGGATAAGGAGAAGGTGGTAGATTTGATTAGGAGTAATATGTTCTGTTTTAGTGGTGATGGAGGTAATGAAACTCTCATAGCTAGGACCCAGTCCATTTAGAAGGTAGGTGATAAATTCTTTGTCTGAGAGAGGGGTTCTTGTGATGGCCAGTGTGTCTGTCAGAAGCTTTGTTTTGCTGTAGTAATTAGTGATAGATTGCTCTCCTTGAGACAAATTGATGAGTTGAAAATGGATTTGAAACTCTTTGGCCTGTAATTATGAGCTAAACATGGATTCAAGGGCAATCCAGAGATCTCTAGCTGTGCTGCAATTGATAACATGATTGATAATTGAATTAGAGAGTGAAGAAAAAAGGATGCTAAGAATGAACTGATCAGTTCTTTGCCAAGTGAGGAATTTGGTATTGATTTTCAAGGAGGATGAGTCTGCATCTGTAGGAATCATTTTGAGTGGAATAGATAACGTGCCATTTACATGTGAGTAGAGATCTTGGCCACGCAAATAAGTTGAAATCTAGACTTTCCATAGTATGTAGTTGTCTACATTTAATTTGATGGTAACGAGATGGGAAAAGGAGGGAGAAGCTGCCATGGTAGTAGATCAAAGAGATTGCTAGTCTTAGCAACTCTAATACCATAATAGAAAAGAGATGAATTTACTGAAATTCATAGAATTTTATTAACTTCTACTTGAAATTACAGAGAGAATGATATTGCTATATATAGACACGCAAGCCGTGTGTCGTCTGTAAGAAATACAATGCCAAGAGTTTGTTACAACAGAATAAAAGAAAACTTCTGAAACTTCTAAGTCTATGAGGTGGCTGCTAAGATGGATTGTTGAGGTGTATTGTGCAGCTTTATTTTCGTTACTTTTGCATCATAGTCACTTATGTTGATAAGGAGAACTAGTGACCAAGGCCGCTAGGACTATGTCCTGACGGCAACCTTTGGAGCCAATAATCCACGGTGTGTTTTGCCTTCTCGTAAAGGCCCACACTTGAGTATGTCTGCAGTACCTCATGTCATGAAAATCTTCATCATTGAACAGTAGTACTCTGGTTGCCTCCACCCTTGAGTACTGGCACAAAATGCCCACCAACACCACAGCCATCATCAAAATGCTTTTTCAGAAAAAATTCATGATCATGAAATTTTCTGATGATCAAAGACAGAAGAAAAGAAAAGTTTGTGTTGTTTGAGAAGAGAAGAGCGAAGCTTGCTTGGGTTGCTTTTGTGTGTATATTAGTGCAGTATGGGTATGACTGTATGAGAAAATATGGAGGTGGAGGAACAGTAATATTTTACGAGAAATTTTTTCTACCGTCTTAAATGAAAAATTGCATTACAGTTTTATTATTGATAAGTGAAAATAAAAATGAAAAGATGATTATTTCAAAATTTATATTATAATCCTCAAAATAGATCATATGTATGACGTAGCATTCTTCAAAATAGAACTGTAAATGCATTACAGTTGTAATTTTATATATTTTTTTATACTAAATTTATAATATAATCCTCAAAATAAAACTATATGTAGCATTCTCATATTATATATTCGTAGAATCTGTAGGCCAAGCGGTTGACCTTTTTTCTATATGAATCGAGCGCGCTTACGTGCTGGCCAAGGACTTTTGTCTTAGTCATATATAGAGGTTGAAGTATTATACAATAAAGCAGGGACGACCTGGTTTTGCCGGCTCACGGATTTTCACTTATGTACGTGGATTTCAAGGACCGAATGTTGTCAAATTCTGAAATGTATTGAAATAGTATTAGATGAGAAGAAATACAAAATAAAAAGTTAAATAAAATATTATTTTTTATTTTATATTTATTTTAGAATTTAAAAAAATTAAATTATTTAATATTTTATTTAAAAATCTGGAAAATTTATAATGATTACTTACAATGAAATAAAATAAGTTAAGATCATAATTTTACCATCCAAGTAACTGGTCTCAAAATAATTATAAAAAAAAAATTTAAATATATTTTAGAATAATTGATACATATATATATATATATATATAAATATTTTAATAAGATTATTATATGGTTTGGTGTATCAATACATTCAAATGAATATTTTCTTTCTTTGAATAGTGAGAGTAGCGTGTAAAGTTGTAAACCCCAAGTTTGATTTGGGTGCTCTGTTAATTAAGTCAAGGATCAAGAAATATTGATGAAGTGGTCCGGCTTGTCTTGCTTATATGAAAAGGAACTAATTAGGAACCAGGGCCACCAGCCATCCATTTTCCCAATAGGACAATACTGTTCATGGGCATTTTTGACAATTGAATTCGTTTGTTTGTGGCCTATTGTTTTTCTCAGGACTAATTCCCGCAATTTGCCAGCTGCATGCCACTGTGGTGTGGAAGGTTTTTTTAAAAGAAGAAACCTTCTTGTTTTCTACTCCACGTTTCAAAATTTTAATTTTTAGTCAAAGAATTATTAATGCTAGATATAATTTTGTAAAATTAGAGAATTTATTATTAATTTAAATTTATTTTTTTTATATAAATTTTTTATTTACTCAATTTTTTGAAAAAAATAAGTGGTGCTTACGCATTTTATAACTGCAAATATATTTATAATTAATAGTTAATATCCGGTAAACTAATTCAAGTAGAGTCATACTTTGTTTGCGTGGGGTTTGAGCTTTCGATCCCCTGTTCTTGCTGCTCTGTTTTCTGAAAATATATTATGAGTAGTGCTAATTGGCTTTTATTTATCTAGCTAGTTGCCTTTGTAAGCTAAATTTTCTGCATTAGGCATAGCTTATCTCCTCTTCTGGAAAAATAAATTAGTAAAGGTATATATATATATATATATATATATATTAGAGAAAGTATGTGTAATATAAGACGTAGCCTCAGATAAAAGCAACGTCACATAAGGAACTGATATGAAAGTATTGGCTTAATTTTCTTAGTACTACGATGGTATTTAGATATGTACAAATATGTCAATATAATTTTTTTTTTATAGGAAGTACTCTCTCTCTCTCTCTCTCTCTCTCTCTCTAAATGTTTATTTGGCTATAACATGTGGTCATGTACATGCATGATCTCAAGTACTGAACATTAAACAGAAAAATAAGTCTGATCAATTTGTGAACGAACTTGCTGGGTTTAAGACATCATCTTCCCACGTACGTACGTCATCTTGAATACCCATGCATGCTAACATGAACATATATTAGAGTACTAGAGAGATTGATATAATATTTTGCATGATTGCTAATTTTTTACTTTCTTAGCTGAGGTTGTAAATCGGTAAGCGATGCTCGATTGGTTGTATGAGGATTAACTTTAATGAGGATTAATGGAGAGAGATCATACATCTATATATATATATATATATATATATATTCTTTTATTTTGATGAATCCTATTTATGGTACTGTTCGATGTCTTTTTTATCACTTTCATCAATATTTAAAATCGAAATTGAGCTTCAATAGTTTCAAGATTATGCAAATTAACGTCCATGGATTCTTACAAAAAAAAAATTGCAGACAACAAAAAAGGGAATAAGAAACAATACGTATATAATAACAAAAAATGAATTCTTATTTTTCATTTCTGTATGTGTCGTAAAAGCCAGGGGGCAAAGTTACATGCTGAGTATATGATCTTCCCCACTACTTCGAGGGAAGAAAATTAAGACATGAATAACAAACAAAAGAAACAAGATAAAAAAAAAAAAAAAAAGTTTATGCTTCATGTTAATTTGATCTTGTGTATAACTATACCACGTATAGTACGTACTGCATATATATATATATATATATATAAGTATAGCTAGTATAAAAGACGGCCTCTCATCAATTTGAATGTGTTGATTAGTGACCAGGGCCACTGGGGCTAGGTCCGGACGGCAACCGTTCGAACCAATACGCCATGGTGTGCTTCGCCTTCTCGTAGATAGAAGAAGGTATATCGAGGTGATTAGCATTGGCGAAATCCTCCGCGGGTAACACTCTGCTTGCTTCCACCCCGCCGCCAGCAAGGCTCAAGATGGCAACAGAGATCACGACAAAGATGATCAAAAGGGTATTGGCCTTTCTGGAATTCATGATGATCTTGATCAGAATTATAAGCGCCTAGAATTAATCGATCTATAAACTTCTGTTTCTTTTGCTAAAAAAATAATAATAATGGGAGGTTGGTGAGAGGTTTTGTTTATCTTGTTTGAAGAGTACAAGGATGTGTGTGACAAAAAGTAGAAGGGGGTGGAGGTATTTATAGTGGTAGATGAGTTGGACGTTGTACCCGTTTACTTGGACTGGGTGCTTTTGGTGGGGCTTTAAGGACTTTGCGTATTGACCCGGACGTTAGGATTTTGCTGGGTAAAGGGATGCATTGACTATCTATTCCTAGTTATGAGTAATTTTAGTAATGTATAAACCTCAAAATATAGATAATTCTTTTGTACAAAGAAGACTAGTCTATATCTTCGGTGTATTAATTTTAATTCTTGTACTAAGTCACATGCCATCACAGCATTGGAATGGCACGACCATGTTTAGACCATGTAAAATGATTATTTTTTATTAAAATGAGGATTTTGATCACAAATAATCATCATAATCATAAATAATTTATTTCAAATACTCGTTTTTTTTTTTTTTTATAATTAGGTATATATCCATGCAAACTAATTAAGCGTTTTAGTATATATGTTGATCAATTCACTACACCAATATTTAAAGTTTGGAAGACTTTGAATTTATCAAATTGTTCTGCATATATGCTCCTCGTGACATCAAGTCAATAATCCAACTGGGCGCGCGGTGGGTGATTTTGGCAAGTCACGTGGAGAAAGAAAGAAATATATAGTGTCATGTGAAAACCCAACTTTGATTTTTAATGCAGATCATGATCAAGTCAAAGATGTATAACTAGGAAATTTGGATGAAGTGATTAAACTTACGCATTAATGCAATACTTTCCTTGTTCCAAACTAGTTATTCAGAACATCAACTATTCATGCGCCGCGTTAAATACACTATAAAAAAAGATTTTTGTAGTCTTTTAATTACGAGTAAATAACTATTTGTAATCAATTTTTATTATAAATAATTAATTGATTGGAATTAACTGACTGCAAATAAATAATTTATAATTTCTTAAACAAAATAATTTCTAATTTGTTACTTACTTTTCTCCGTGTTAATTTTTGCTGTACAAATATACGCGACTAATGCCTGATATACCAGCAGCACTACTACTAGCTACTTGCCACTATATTGTGTGAAAACTCCAAGCATTTTTGCCAGGAAATATGCACGTATGTTTTTCTAAAAGTAGTACGGTTTGTGGCATGATTTATATATATATTGAGATTAGTTTTATCTATAAAAAATTCTACTCATCATCCTGGCGGCCTATACCATACATCACACATAATTTTTTAACTTTTTAAACTTTTTTATGTGAGGTATGGATAATGAGTAGAATAAGTCATTTAGTTTAGTAAGAGCAAAATAAAATAATAAAATAAAAATAAGTCTATGCAGTGGTTTGTGCTTTAGGGATGATGTATAAACTGACTCTTTATCTTTTCATCACTATGATGAAATATTCGCAAACATATATACTTCCTAACATTTTCCATAACTCATGATGTAGAAACTATATAGAAATCTATTTACGAGTAGAAATCTTCAGAAACGCGGATTGTATGAACCTTTTTCCAGATCCAAATAGCTAGGTTCTACTTCTATATATATAATATTCTAATTTGTACTAAAGGTGTATGATCTAATATATAAGCTCAGCTAGGGAGTGATAGTTTGGTTGCTGATGAATGTGTGTGACAAAAGTATAAATGGGTGGAGACATTTATATTGCTAAGGGTAATGTTACCCAGCCATCTGGAAGTTATATATATCTCAAGTGTATCGCGAGGTCAAAACATTTTTAAAAAATATGAAAAAACAATTAATACATTAATAATTATTTCTTTAATTATTAAATAAAAAGAGAAATAATAATAAAAAAAGGAAAATGCATGAAGTGAAAAAATTAGTGGGCAAGTAATATTTTCTTATTGCTATTTTGTATCCGTGGAATCTTACAGTATACTAGCTGCATGCTGTGTATTTGGAGGACTTTTGGGTGGGAGGGTTTGGTGGGTTTCAAGTAGTATTTGATTAGTTACGTGTTGACCAAGGATATATCAGGCCAGGAGTTTAATTTTTTGCTGGGTATATGGGATACATGGATTTCTATATTTGTCTGAATCTGTCAAACTCCTATATATATAAATTATAAAGACTCTATGTAAAGTATTGAGTTTGAATATTTATTATTTGAACGCTTATATAGCTACTAGTGCTCCTTTGTTCGTGAGATTAATTTTAGAAAAAATATCATTATAAGCAATTTTGCACATCAATATACATTGCACTCATCTAATATGATCATTTATCAGAAAATCAAATTATAAAATATTTACAAAAGATATGATCAGTCAATTATGCATCATTTCAACACAGTATGATCATACACGACGAAGGATCACCATATAGTACATTAATATATATTCAGTTCAAATGAAATTTGAAAAGAAAAATAGCCAGTACTGATTATTTTCAATAATATATACTATAGCACAGAAAATTTTTATTCTCATTTACAATATATATTTGCATCATGTCTCCTACAAAGTCACTACTACACGTACATGACGATCAGCTGCTTGTGTTTTTATGGGTGTAACGTGTCCGGCTAGACAAACGCCATTAATGAAGTAGTACGTACGTATGTAGGAGAACTAGTGACCAGGGCCGCTAGGACTAGGTCCTGACGGCAACCTTTGGAGCCAATAAAGCATGGTGTGTTTTGCCTTCTCATAAAGGCCCGCACTTGAGTATGTCTGCAGTACCTCATCATGAAAATCTTCATCATTGAACGGTAGTACTCTGGTTGCCTCCACCCTCGAGTACTGGCACAAAATGGCCACCAACACGACGACCATCAGCCAAATGTTCTTTCGGAGAAAACTCATCTTTCAGAATTTCTGATGGTCAAAGAAAGAAGTTGTTGAAGATTGTTGAAAATGGTGTTGAAGATTGAGAAATGAGAAAGAATGAAATTGAAGTGAAAGAAGTGTGAACCACTCTGATTTTGATTCAACTAATGATCTGAACAATGATACAAAAAGTAGAGGTTACATATATATACAAATCCTGCACTATACATAGTAAGGTCAACTATACATTTCATAGATACATTTCTGCACTACACATTTCTGGTAATTCTGCAATAGTGCAGCAGGATGGGGTTGAGCAGTCCCCTTCACTGTTCTGCTCTGCTTTGATCCTTGGCCTGCATTGTGTTGTCCCCTTCATTGTTGAGCAGTCCCCTTCATCTTCTCTTGTTGCAGATTTCTGAGACTCCCCCTCAAGATGGGCATAGATATTGAGTACACCCATCTTGGACAATAGAAACTGAAAAGTGGGAGCTGACAATGCCTTGGTGAGGATGTCAGCCAATTGGAACCTTGAGGCTACATGAACCATAGTAATGATTCCAGCCAAGACCTTTTCCCGAACAAAATGACAGTCTAACTCAACATGCTTGGTTCTCTCATGAAAGATAGGATTTTTGGTCAAATGAATCGCCGATTGACTATCACAATAGAGAGTTGCTGGTTTTTCTTGGTGTACATTAAAATCCTTCAACAAGTAGTTAAGCCAAACAATTTCACAGCTCGTGTGTGCCAATGCTCTATACTCAGCTTCAGCTGATGATCTAGATACAGTGGGTTGTTTCTTGGACTTCCAACTAATCAATGAGTCTCCAAGAAACACACAGAAACCAGTCACTGATCTTCGTGTCTCAGGACAAGTTGCCCAATCCGAGTCACTATAAGCTTTGAGGTGCACATCTGTTTTAGAGGAGTAGAAAACGCCTTGCCCAATCGAGCCTTTCAAGTACTTTAGAATTCTATGAGCTGCACGTAAATGTTCTTGTGCCATTTTATCAACAAATTGGCTCAAAACATTGACTGCATATGTGATATCTGGCCGAGTATTGGATAGGTAGATGAGTCTTCCAATTAGTCTACGATAGCTTGTAGTATCAGTCAAGTAATCCGTGGAAGAGTGAGATAACTTGTGATTCTGCTCTATCGGTGTACTAACAGGCTTACTCCCAAGTAGTCCAGCATCCTCTAGAATTTCTAGAGTGTATTTTCTTTGACACAGGTGAATACCTGATGATGATCTTGCTACTTCTAATCCAAGAAAATATTTAAGGACTCCTAAGTCTCGAATTTTAAATTGAGAATGTAGATGATCCTTAATTTCTTCAATGATTGTCAAGTTGCCACTGCCCAATATGATATCATCCACATATACAAGAAGAGCAACAAAACCAGATTTGTCATGTCTAGTAAACAATGAGTAGTCTGATTGTGATTGATGAAATCCCATTGAGATGAGACATGAAGTGAATTTTGAATTCCATTGCCGAGAGGCTTGCTTCAAGCCATAGAGAGATTTGTGTAGTTTGCATACAAGCTTTTCACCTTGTGTGTGAGACTCCCCCTTGAGCTGAAAACCAGGAGGAAGATCCATGTATATTTCTTCATTAAGGTCGCCATGAAGGAATGCATTGTGGACATCAAGTTGGATTAAATGCCAATCATGGACAGAAGCAAGAGAAAGAAATAATCTCACGGTGGTGAGTTTGGCAACAGGGCTAAAAGTCTCTTGATAGTCAAAGCCTTCCCGTTGAGTGTAACCTTTAGCTACTAGGCGAGCTTTATGCTTGTCAATGCTGCCATCGGATTTCAACTTAGTCTTGAAAACATACCGACAACCAATGCTCTTCTGTCCAGGTGGTAGAGAGGTGATGGTCCAAGTACCATTAGCTTCAAGGGCTGAAAGTTCAGATTGAATGGCTTCTTTCCAATGGTTTGACACAACCGCTTCATCGTAGGTTTTTGGCTCATGGATGAGAGAGAGGGATAATGCATAGGATTTATGAGAGGGAGATAGGTGAGTGTATGAAAGATGAGAGACAAGAGGGTGAATGGTTGGAGAGTTATGTGGAGGATTCTGTGATGAGGCTGCAGCACAGTGATAATCAAGTAGGTAGGAGGGAGCACGTTTAACACGATCAGAACGCCTAGTGTTTTCGGAAACTCGCTCGAGCGGAGTGTCGAGCGAGGGTCGAGCGAAGTCACTGCCTGACCCTCGCTCGAGCGAGGTGTCGAGCGAAGGTCGAGCGAAGTCACTGCCTGGCCCTCGCTCGAGCGACATGTCGAGCGAAGGTCGAGCGAAGTCACTGCCTGGCCCTCGCTCGAGCGAGGTGTCGAGCGAAGGTCGAGCGAGATCACTGGGTGTGGAAAAAGGGAAGGAAATGTCTGGTAGGACTGGTGGTAAAGTAAGATTAGAAGGGCTTGGGTCTGAAACCGATATGGAACTTGATTGGGTGAAAGGAAATGTGGACTCTAGGAAAGTGACATCCCGAGAAATCGAAGTGGAGTGAGTGTACAAGTCATAGACCTTATAACCTTTTACCCCAGCTGGATAACCAATGAAGATGCATGGTTTAGCTCTCGGATCAAGTTTCGTTCTGGCATGCTTGAGGGTGGACACATAGCATAAACAACCAAAAACTCTTAAATTGTCATAGGAGGGAGTAGAACCAAACAAAAGCTCATATGGAGTTTTATTGTCCAGAATTGGTGTGGGAATCCTATTAATCAAATAGGTGGCTGTTAATACAGCATCACCCCAAAACCTTAGTGGGAGATTAGCTTGAAAAAGTAACGCTCTAGCCACATTAAGAAGATGTTGATGTTTTCTTTCCACGACACCATTCTGTTGTGGAGTATAAGCACAAGTTTTTTGGTGTAGGATCCCATGGGTGTTGAAAAAATCTGGCATATGAAACTCCATACCATTGTCGGTTCTAACTTGTTTAACCTTGGAGTTGAACTGAGTGCCTACCATTCTAATGAAGGATTGCAGAATTTGTTTGGTTTCAGATTTGAATTTCATTAAGTGGACCCATGTTACACGGCTGTGATCATCAACAATTGTGAGAAAGTATTGATGTCCTTGCAAGGATGGTTGAGAATAGGGTCCCCAAACATCACAATGTATTAAATCAAAGATTGAATCAGAACGAGTGATGCTAGTGGGAAAAGAAACTCTCTTTTGTTTAGCCAAATGACAAACAGTACAATGATCTTGATTGCTAAATTTTACATCAGGAAATGAGGATTGAATTAAATTCATCCTTTGATTTGACAAATGCCCTAGTCTAAAATGCCAAACATCAATTTCTGGTTGTTTTGTGGTACAGGCAACTTGTGAGTTGAACTTGGAATTTGAAGACTTGAATCCGAGAGAGCTGGGTAGAAGGTAATAAAGACCATGACTATTCTTAGCAAGTCCAATCGTCATCCATGAAGAAAGGACCTGTATAAAGCAATGATCATGCAGGAACACAACGCACAAAGAGGGGTTGTGAGTGAGTTTGCTGACAGATAGTAAATTAAAGGTGAAGGAGGGGACACACAGAACATTGGTGAGCATGATTTCAGGTGAGAGTTGCACAGTTCCTATATGTGTGACAGCGACTTGAGTACCATTTGGTAGTTGGACATGAGCTTGTGTGGTGCAAGTGATGGTCGTGAACAGTGAAGGTGAGCAAATCATATGGTCTGTAGCACCAGTATCAATTATCCATGGTGCTGAATGATGACTAGACGCACTACAAGAATGAAGAGTAGAAGTTGGAAAAATGAGATTGTTGAAAGGTAGTATACCTGCCATATTGGAGCGGTGAGGCGACTTTGGCTGTTCGGGTGCAGGGGGTTGGCTATGATTAAGCTGCGGTGCCTTTCTATTGACAAGAGCCATGAGTTTCTGAACTTGATCTTGAAGCAACAATAGCTGTGGCATTTCCTCATGCTGTTGCGTTTGAGAGAGGACTTGGTTTGCCGCATGAGGTGGAGCAAAAGTGTTGCTGCTATAGTGCCCTTGTTTGGTTTTTGTAAACTTGAAGTTTGGTGGAAAACCAACAAGTCTATAACATTTTTCTCGGGTATGTCCAGATTTTCCACAGTGTTGGCATGATACATCCATCTTGTCAAGTTTAAACCCATTAAAAATTTAAAAACATAATCTGAGATTTGTACCTCACCAATGGAGCTGAGTGCTTTGCATGAGCATAGTCCACAAGAACAACATGGCAATGGTCTATAGTTGCGCAACTCCTCCCAAACGGCGTTGAGTTGGGTGAAGTATTCACCAACCGATCGTGTCCCTTGAGTAATGGTTCCAAGTTGTTGTTGCAACTGATATATTCGCACATTATCGGGTTGAGAAAAGCGTATTTTGAGCTTCTCCCAAACCTCTCTTGCAGAGCTAATGTAAAACACATTGGAGGCTATCTCTTTCGAGATGGAGTTGAGAATCCATGAAAGGATCAAGTTGTTGCAGCGCAACCAAGGTGTATAAAGTGGGTCAGAGGGTTCCGGGGTCACGATGCTTCCATCGAGAAACCCAAGTTTGATCTTGATCGAAATGGCCAAGATGAAATAACGACTCCATGAAACATAGTTGGGCCCGGTGAGTGGAGGTGAGATAACAATCGTATGAGTGTTATCACTGTGATGAAGGTAAAAGGGTTTAGTTGGGTCTTCTGTGGGTGACATGGAAGCATTGTGGGTGTTTGCCATTGAAAAAGGTGAGTGAAGTGATATGCACAGAAGGTGTTTGAGAAAATTTCTGAGAGACGAAAGGAACTTTGAGAGATGAAAGAAACTTTGAAAGATGAAGTTGAGATGATACTACGTACCAGAAATTCTTGAGAGATTGTTGAAATGAGAGGAGTACTAAACCCGCTCTGATACCATGTTGAAGATTGTTGAAAATGGTGTTAAAGATTGAGAAATGAGAAAGAATGAAATTGAAGTGAAAGAAGTGTGAACCACTCTGATTTTGATTCAACTAATGATCTGAACAATGATACAAAAAGTAGAGGTTACATATATATACAAATCCTGCACTATACATAGTAAGGTCAACTATACATTTCATAGATACATTTCTGCACTACACATTTCTGGTAATTCTGCAATAGTGCAGCAGGATGGGGTTGAGCAGTCCCCTTCACTGTTCTGCTCTGCTTTGATCCTTGGCCTGCATTGTGTTGTCCCCTTCATTGTTGAGCAGTCCCCTTCATCTTCTCTTGTTGCAGATTTCTGAGAGAAGTAAGGAAAGTTCGGTTTGTTTGAGAATGCAGTTTGGGTATGAGAAAATATGAAGGTGAGGGAAGAGTACTATATATTTGTAGAATCTGTAGGCCGCCAGATCAGTTGTTCGTTCAGCTCGGAGAAGTCTGCGGATTTTGGTGGCCTTTTTTATTGAATCGAGCGCGCTTGCGTGCTGGCCAAGGACTTTTGACTTAGGCCCCGCTTGGATTCGGAGATGAGATGAGTTGAGATGAATTTGGTTTATTTTTTAATATTATTATTATTTTGGGATTTGAAAAAGGTGTGTTGGGATTTGAAAAAAGTGTATAGAAATTTATATTTTGTATAAAAAATTATAAAAATATAATGATGAAATGGAAGTGGGTTGAGCTCACAATCCAAGCAGCCCTTTAGTCATATATAGAGGTTGAAGTATTATTATACAGCATGGACGATCTGGTTTGGCAGGCTCACGGATATTCACTTATTTACGTGGATTTCAAGGACTGAATGTTTCAGAGGCTGAAATGTTATAAAACAGAGTCGCATGAGCTCACGTAAAATTTGTTGAATAAAATATTAATTTTTTTATTATATTTATTTTAGAATTAAAAAAAAAATTGAATTATTTTATTATATCTTATTTGAAATTTTAAAAAAATTATAATAATCACGTGTAATGAGATAAGTTAATATAGTTTCATTATTCAAATAAGATTCAGAATAATTATAAAAAATAAATAAATATATTTCAAACTAATTCATATATATATATATATTTAATTAAATTATTATATGGTTGGTGTATCAATACACTCAAATGATTTTTTTTCTTTCTTTGATTAGTGAGTAGCGTGTAACCCCTAAGTTTGATTTGGGTGCTCTGTTAATTAAGTCAAAGATCAAGAAATATTGATGAAGTGGTTTGGCTTGTCTTGCTATGAAAAGGAACTTATGAACCAGGGCCATGAGCCATCAATTTTCCCAATACAGCTCAAACTCGTAGGCATTTTTGACGGTTGCATTGGTTTGTTCTCAGGACTAATTCCCCAATTTGCCAGCTGTATGCCACTGGTCAAAACCCGTGAAAGATTTTTTTTAAAAGAAAAAAACAAGAGGACAAAACCCTGTTGTTTTCTAGTCCACTTTCAAAATTTTAATTTTTAGTGAAAGAATTATTAACGTTAGATACAGTTATGTGTTGTATAAATATTGTGTATTTTTTTTTTATAAAATAATATAATTTATTATTAAAAAATTATTTTTCAGATAAATCTCATATTTGCTCAATCTTTTGACAAAGATTAAGTGGCGCTTACACTGCACATATATTTAATAATGGTTAATATCCGGTAAACTAATTCAAGTAGAGTCAAAGAAATAATACTCTGTTTTCTGAAAATATTATGAGTAGTGCTGATTGGTTTTTATTCATCTCGCTAGTTGCCGTTGTGCACTAAATTTTCTGCATTAGGCATTCTTCATCTCTTCTTCCGAAAAGAAATAGTAAAGGTATCTATATGATCATTAGATAAAATATGTATAATATAAGACGTAGCCTCAGATCATAAAATATGTACAAATATGTCAATCATGTTTTACAGGAAGTACTCTCTCTCTCTCTCTCTCTCTCTCTCCTCTCTCTCTCTCTCTCTCTCTCTCTCTCTCTCTTAAGTGTTTATTTGGCTATAACATGTGGTCATGACATACATGCATAATATTGCATGATCTTAAGTATTGATCATTAAACAGAAAAGTAAGTGCTCTGACTTTGTGAATTAACTTGCTGGGTTTAAGACTTCATCTGATGGATATATAGCATGTTTTTCTATCTGTTCCCAATATTACTTCTCACGTACGTACGTCATCTTGAATACCCATGCATGCTAACGTGAACATATATAATTAGAGTACTGGAGAGATATTTGATCTGATATTTTGCACGATTGCTAATTTGTCTTAATTATTTGGTTCAAGTAGCAGATGGGATGAGTTGGTAGGGGTGATTAATTATTAGATCAAAATGCTTGTTTTTAGAATGCTTAGGACTTTATTACACTACAACAAATAAGACTTTTTGTTGCATTTTTTTTTTTTTGCTAAAAGTTAAATTTTGTTGTAAATAGTAGCATTTGCTGTATTTTCTAGCTGTAAATAATAGCATTGCGTTAGAAATTAGGCATTTGCGGGAAAAAATTAGTCTTATTGTCAAGCCCAAATAGCCGCGATTTACCCACGATCTTCAAAACGCAGCAAATGAATTTTTGCCGTGATTTTGAGACTTCTGTAGCGATTTTAAGGATTTTTGCGACGATTTTGAAGTATTCTATGGTGACTCATCAAACGTCACAAAACACTTTGTGTGTTGTAGTGTTAGCTGAGGTTGTAAATAGGTAAGCAATGCTCGATTGGCTGTATATCTGCATGCATGCCTTTTAGTGTAACTTTTATGAGGATTAATGGACAGAGATAATATATATATATATATATATATATATATATTCTTTTATTTTGATGGATCCTATTTATCGTACTGTTCGATGTCTTTTTCATCATTTTAATTAATTAATATTTAAGATCGAAATTGAGCTTCAATAGTTCGAAGATCATGCAAATTAACATCCATGCATGGATGCATGCGCACAAAAAAAAATGCAGACAACAAAAAAGGGAATAAGAAACAATACATATATAATTAATAACTAGATTAAATAAATGAATTATATTTATTTTTCATTTCTATTTGCGTCGTAAAAGCCAGGGGCAAAGTTACATGATGAGTATATGATCTTCCCCACTACTTCGAGGCAGAAAATAAAAAGGTACATAAATTAAATAAAAAAGAAACAAGAAAAAAAAATAGAGTTTATGCTTGTTAATTTGATCTTGTGTGAAACCATACCACTTATACGTACTGTATATATATATATGTGTGTGTGTGTGTAGTTTGTATAAAGACGACCTTTCATCAATTTGAATATGTTGATCTTAGTGACCAGGGCCACTGGGGCTAGGCCCGGACGGCAACCGTTCGAACCAATACGCCATGGTGTGCTTCGCCTTCTCGTAGATAGACGAGGGTATATTCAGGTGATTAGCATTGGCGAAATCCTCAGGTAATACTCTGCTTGCTTCCACCCCGCCGCCGGCCAGGCTCAAGATGGTCACAGAGATCATGACAAAGATGATCAAAAGGATACTAGCCTTTCTGGAATTCATGATCTTGATCACAATTAGCGCCTGGAATTAATCGATCTATAAACTTCTGTTTCTTTTGCTAAAAAAATAATAATAATGGGAGGTTGGTGAGAGGTTTTGTTTATCTTGTTTGAAGAGTACAAGGATGTGTGTGACAAAAAGTAGAAGGGGGTGGAGGTATTTATAGTGGTAGATGAGTTGGACGTTGTACCCGTCTACTTGGACTGCGTGCTTTTGGTGGGGCTTTAAGGACTTTGCGTATTGACCCGGACGTTAGGATTTTGCTGGGTAAAGGGATGCATTGACCATTAGTCCTAGTTATGAATCTGTGATCCTTCCTGCTTTATATGAGAAATATTATTTATATACGGTTTATATATCTTTTACATAGATATTATATATAAATATTATTTTTATCCATAGTTTAATTTAATTATTCGTATTTTTTATTTTTATTTTTCTCTTATTATATTCTTATTTTTTTTTGTTATATTTTTTAATATTTTGACTGACGTGACATTTTTACCACATTATCAATTCTGTAAAAGGTATATGGAGCTATATACCTTTAGCATTGCTCATATCATATAGAGTAATATTGTTAGGGATACACAGCTTCATATACCTTTTGTAAGATTGATGACGTAACAAAATTGTTACATCAGTCAAAATGTTAAAAATAAATATAAATAAATAAATAAAAACATAATAAGAGATAAACAAAAATAAAAAACACGAATATTTAAATTAAAGAATGATTAAGAATAACATTTATATACGAAATGTATGCAAAAAGTACACAAGTCGTATACAAATAATATTCCTCTATGTCTGAAGAGTATTACTATATGTATTTATATTTTTTACTTACACTTTTACTTATAAGACTATTTTGTTAGTTTTTTTTTTTTAATTTCAAATTTTATGATTTTCAATCCTATGACTGATATGTACCTGAGAAGTAAGTTTTTTGTAAGTATTTCTTAAATATATTTAGCATTTTTCATGTTTGAATATTTTAATTTCTTCCCATAAAAAACAAATATATATATATATATTAATTTCTTAAGTTGGAATTTCGTGTTCATGTACTTGTCATCCATGATCGAAGAATAGGTGCAGGCCGGTCCTAGTACTGGCGGACTTTTACGTCATTACGAACGACGCTTTATTTTATCAGTAATGTTAGTTAGGTATAAATCCCAAGTAGATAATTCTTTAATTTGTAAAAAGATAGACTCTATTATTAAAGAATAACTTTTTTTATATTTTTAAAGTAAGACCTACTTCTTTATGATGAGGACTTATATTTATATATATATATATATATGATATTTGTCTATTTGAATTAACTTGTACAAATCATTTCTCTTATTTTCTATGTGGATCGATCCGCATATGCATATGTTCAACATTTTTCCTAAATATAACTAGGCCGAAGTGGCATGCCATGTCAGCATTGGCATGGCATGACTTCCACCGTATCAGCCCATATATGCACAATAGGTTTATATCCATGCATACTAAATATTAAGCGTTTTAACATATATCACTACAAAAAAAAATAGATATTTGTGACATTTTAATTACAGGCAGAATGATTATTTTTACTGTAAATACTTTTTTGTAATATTTTTTTCTACTTTCTGTGGCGAAATTTAATGTCGCAAAAAGTCGATTTTCTTGTAGTGTATGTTAATTAATTCACTACACCATTAATTAATTAATTAAGTTTCAAAGACTTTGAATTTATCAAATTGTTCTAATTCCATGCTCTTCGTGACATCAAGTCAATAATCCAGCTGGGCGGGGTGATTTTGGCAAGTGATCACCGCGTGGAAAAAGAAATTAGAAATATATGCACAATAGCTTTATATCCATGTATACTAAATATTAAGCGTTTTTAGCATATATGTTTATCAATTCACTACACCATTTATTTTAAGTTTGGAAGACTTTGAAGTTATCAAATTGTTCTAATTCCATGCTACTCGTGACATCAAGTCAATAATCCAGCTGGGTGGGGTGATTTTGGCAAGTGATCACCGCGTGGAAAAAGAAATTAGAAATTGTCCTGTTTGTTTTCAGAGTTGAGATGAGATAAAAGTGAAAAAAAGAATAAAATATTTTTATAATATTAATTTTGTATGTGATTTTAAAAAAGTGGTATAAAAATTTGAAAAAGTTAAATTTTTTATTATATTTAATATGGGAATTTGAAAAAGTATAATGATAAGTTTGAGATGTGTTTTGAGTTTTTGATCTCATCCCTCAAAACAACAAGATGGTGTGTGAAATGAAAACCCAACTTTGATTTTTAGTGCAGGTGATCAAGTCAAAGATATATAACTAGGAAATTTGGATGAACTGATTAAACTTACGTAATGCAATACTTTCTTTGTTCCAAACTAGTTATTCAACACATGATCAACTAGTCATGCACCGTGTTAAATAATTTCTTAACCAAAATAATTTCTAATTTGTTACTTAGTTTTCTCCGTATGTTAGTTTTTTCTGTACAAATATACGCGACCAATGCCTGATTTACCAGCACTAGCACTACTACTACTTGCCACTATATTGTGTGAAAACTCCAAGCATTTTTTCCAAATATTAGGTATATACGCGCGCGATAACGTGTGTTTGTGGCATGATTCATATACACCCACACACCAGAGTCTAAGATTAGTTTTATCTTTAAAAAATTCTACTCATCCTTTCGCGGCATATTATACCATATATCACACATAATTTTTTTTTTTTTTTAACTTTTTCCCTTACTAAATGTGTGTAGTACTATATATGGATGATGAGTAAAGTACTTATTTAGATTAGAAAAAATAAAATAAAATAAAATAATAAAATAAAAATAAGTATATGTGGTTTGTGCTTTAGGATCGATGAGTAGAATGACTCTTTATCTTTTCATCACTATGATGAAATATTTGCAAACATACCTGCTAACATGAATGCCTCTTTTGTTTTTACAATTGACCTCATCTCATTATTACATTATTACATTATTATAATTATTTTAAATTTTCATATAAAATAAAATAAATAATTTAATTTTTTTTAATTTTAAAATAAAAATAATATTAAAAAATATATTATAACAATATTTTATTTAAATGATTTTAACTTTAATCTCAATTTATTATTTTATTTGCTTTTGTGCCATAGCTCTTTTTTCTTAATTTTTTTTTTTTAATAAAGGAAGAGGCCTGCAGAGTTACTCCGAAACTTTTATTGATTGTCCTTACTTTTTGCATATGAAAATTTTTTATAAAAATAAAATTATATGATTGTTACAAAAATCTCAAGTCAAACTTTAAGAGAAAAGAAAATTAAGTGATGCTGACGTGGGTAAATAGATTACAAAAATGATACTTAATGGATCGATTAATGGGCGTTGCAAATCATACAATCTAGCTCGTAGGGTAAGCATTTTTAGTCAGAAAGAAAATAATATTTCTCTGCGCCGTCAAGTAAAATTATTACACAGCACATATATTTAGTATCCGGTAAACTAATTCAAGTAGAGTCAAAGAAACAATACTTTGTTTGCTTGGGGTTTGAGCTTTCATTTCCCTGTTCTTGAGGGGTTTGAGCTTTCATTTCCATGTTCTTGATATACATGCATGATATTGCATTATCTCAAGTATTGATAGTTAAAGGAAAGAGAATTTGTGACGAAGATGACTCTACTCTTCATTTATTTAATAGATTTTATGTTGTGTGTATTTATATACGTAAATGAAGAAATAAAAAAATGATTAATATGTTACAAAACTGTAGAGAATAACCAACAGAATTATCTATGGTTCTTTCTAGAATGTATTGGTCTCTGCTGTGTCGGACTCTGCTGTAACGTATTGTTGGTGGAATTACTTTGTTCCTCCTGGTTTGCCGTTGGTGCATATTATGTATTGCATACCATCTGTTTGGTCAAATGTTCATTTGGATTATTGATTTTAATACGCTGCCTCGAGTCCAATGGGGTGTCAACTACATTGAGACTCGACTTAAATCGTACAAATTTATCAGATACCAAAGGCTTGGTCAAGATATCGGCAAGTTGAATAGCACCATAGAATAGGCGCTTTATCCGAATTTATCAGATACGATTTTGGTCAAGATTGGTCAAGATATGGTTAAGATACGAATTTATCCAATGTTATTGCACCATAGAATAGGCACTTTGGAAAGGAATATGCCAAGTTCTTGCAAGACAGTTTGAGTCCAAATTGTTTCACCAGCAGCAGCAGCAGCAACTAAGGACTTGTATTCAGCTTCGGTCGAAGAACGGGCAACGGTCCTTTGTTTTCTCAAGCTCCAGGATATTATATAATTGCCAAGATAGATACAAAACCCTTTGATTGATCTAAGATCGTCAGGACAACCCCCCCAGTTGGCATCCGAATAGGTCTGCAATTAAAAAATGGATTGTCGTCTGAAGAGTAAGCCGAATTAATGGTGGCTTTAAGATATCTTAAAACCCACTTGACAACAGTCCAATGAGCTTGTTTTGGTGAGTACATAAATTGACAGATCTGATTCACAACAAATGAGAAAACTGGTCTTGATAATGATAAGTATTGAAGACCACCCACGATACTCCTGTACAAGGTTGGATTGTCAAAATTAGGAGAGTCAAACTTTGATAACTTCACAAAGGCACCCATCGGAGAAGTGATTTCCTTGGCATGCAACATATGACTGCAGCTGAGCAGAGTATGAATATACTTGCGTTGAGATAACATAAGTCCTTGAGCAGTTTGATCAACTCCCAATCCAAGAAAATAAGATAATGGACCAAGATCTTTGACAGGGAAAGCTCGTCCCAAATCATTAATAAAGAGATCAATAGCTGATGGCTTAAAGGTAGTGATGACAATGTCATCAACGTAAATCAGAAGATACATCCCCAGATCACCATGATGTAAAATAAAAAGAGAAGGGTCCACCTTGGAAGCATGAAACCCATAAGCTAGTAACCAAGAGCTGAGTTGAGCAAACCAAGCTCTTGGTGTTTGCTTGAGACCATAAATTGCCTTGTGCAATTTACACACATGTGTTGGATGATGCGGATCAATAAATCCCTGAGGCTTCTGCATATAAACATCTTCAGTAAACAGACCATATAAAAATGCATTCTGGATATCAATTTGCCATAAGGACCAGGAAGAGGTTACTGCAATGGACAATATGAGCCTTATAGTAGATGGTTTCACCACGGGACTAAACGTCTCGTTATAATCCAGACCATAAAGCTGATGATATCCTTCCGTGACAAGCCGTACTTTTCGGCGCTGAAAAGATCCATCTGCATTTGTTTTGGTACGAAACACCCACTTGAACCAAGCACATTAGTTACAGAAGAAATAGGAACAAGAGTCCATGTGTTGTTACGGTGGAGAGCATCATATTCTTCAGACATTGCCACTTTCCATTCAGAGAATTGTGACGCATGTGAGTAGCTCGAAGGTTCGTCTAGAACCATGACAGTGGAGGTGAGACAACAACAAGAAGAGTAAGGTACGGTACCATCATTGAATTGACGAGGTCGACTGGAATTTGTCTAGGCACATGTGATAATGGGGGAGGTGGAATTAAAGTAAGTGGTATAGGGAGGAGCAGAGTGGGATTTTGTGAAGCTGGAGTTGCAGAGGAAGGAGACCAGCTAAAGGTAGAAGATGAAGTTTGAGTGGGTGAGAATATATGAGGATGTGGGCTGGGGCCAGGTCCAAGAAGGAAGGGTAGAAGAATAGGTAAAGGAGTGGTTTGAGGTGCGGATGAGTGACTGGGTGGATTGGGCCAAGTATGTTTAAATGGAACTGATGTTTCGTTGAATATTACATCTCTTAAGATGTACATTCGGTTGTTTTTTATGTCTAGGCATTTGAAACCTTTGTGGGATAGGCTGTAGCCCAAGAAAAGGCAGGATGTGGAGTGATAGTTTAATTTATGAGATAGGTATGGTCTTAGGTTTGGCCAGCATTCACAGCCAAATACCTTGAGTGATTTGTAATCTGGGTCCAAATTGTAAACAAGAGAATGAGGCGATTTATTGTTAAGAGTAGCAAATGGAAGAAAATTAATTAAATGTACGGCAGTTTCAAAGGCATCAGGCCAAAAATAAAAAGTAAGTGATGAATGGGCCAATAATGCAAGGTTAGTTTCAACTATATGTCTATATTTTCTTTCAATGAGACCATTTTGTTGATGTGTGTGGGCATGAGAGCCGGTGAGTGATGCCTAAATTTTTACAAATTTGTGTGAGAGGTTTAAATTCCCCACCACCATCAGTTTGAAGAACAAGAAGTTTAGTATTGAAGAGACGTTCAATAAATGGTAAGAATGTGGTGAAAATTTGAGAAACTTCAAATTTCAGCTTAAGGGAGAAAAACCAAGTATAACGAGTGTAACGATCCAAAAAAGACACATAGTATTTATAACCCAATCTAGAAACATAAGGGGCCGGACCCCATAAGTCTGCACTAAGAAGCTGTAAAGGTCTAGTACAATGGGTCTGACTATTACAATAAGATAATTGACAACTTTTTGCTAATGGGCAATCTTCACATTGAAAGGAGGGGTCACAGCCAGAAATAGGAAGATGTTGAGAACGAAAAACATGAGAAACCAGTGAGAGAGAGGGATGTCCAAGCCTTTTGTGCCATTGAGAGAAGCTTGTCTGTTCTCCGAGATGAGTGGATGGAGCAGATGAAGATGGCGAGATGGAAGGGAACACGTACAGTCTATTACACGTGGGTCCTGTGAGGAGGATTCTCCCCGTGTGCTTGTCCTTCACAGAGAAATAGGAAGAGTGAAATTCAAAGAAACAGGACTTATCAATGCAAAATTGGAGAACAGATACCAAGTTTTTAGTGATGGATGGAACATGGAGCATATTTTTCAGAGAGAAGGAAACGGAGGATGGGGTAGGAGAAAGAGAAGAGTCACCGTAATTTTGAATGGGTAAAGCTAAGTCCGGATACCATGAAGAGTCAGAGTATGAGCCAGGAGAAGTATAATTTGTAGAAAAAGAGCGAAGAACATCCACTTGATAGGAGTGATCAAACCTGTAGTGGCACTGTAAGGCCACATGACCAGTTTTATTGCAAACTTGACAGGTTGGTTGATTGGAAGTGTATTAAGAATCTTGATTGTTGGGTGAAACGGATCAACCACCACGAGAATTGGGTGAGCGTCCACGACCCTTGCCTTGACGACCATTTCATGTACCATGTCCTCGTGAGTCACGTTCACTAGCAGTACTAATGTCAGCAGTGGGCTCAGTGGAGGAAAAAGGGGTGCGAATAAGGTGAGATGCTCAAACTTCATGAATGAGCAATAACTTATAGAGTTCAGTAAAAGTGAGTGGAGCAGCTCTCGTTGTAACAGAGGTTATAAAAGACTCGTAAGAAGGGCCAAGTCCATTTAGGAGATACGTGACAATTTCTTTGTCAGGTAAGGGGTTTCCTGTGGCAGCCAAGGAATCAGATAGAAGGTGAACTTTGTCGAAGTAATCAGAGATGGACTGTTCTCCTCTGGAAAGGTTGGTGAGTTGGAAACGTATTTGGAATTCTTTGGCTTGAGAATGAGAGGCAAACATGGATTCTAGATAGACCCAAAGAGCACGATCAGAAACGAAAGAGAGAACGTGACCCAAAACTGATTCAAACAAGGAAGAGAAAAGAATGCTCAAGACCAGTTGATTTGAGCGACGCCATGTAGCAAATGCTGGGTTGGATTTGGGTTGGGAGGTAGGAGATTCAGAAATGGTGATAGGGGGTGGAGGAGGGGACCCATCAACATAGCCAAACAGATCCTGACCTTTAAGATAGGCAGAGAGCTGGACCTTCAAGAGGAGAAAATTGTCATTAGTGAGCTTAGTGGCAACAATATGGGATAATGAGGAGAGACTGCGAGAAGAATGTGAGGAAGGGGAAGACTCCATGGATCAGAGAGACGAAGGTCTTAATGGCTCATGATACCATGTTAAAGGAAAGAGAATTTGTGACGAAGATGGCTCTACTCTTCATTTATTTAACAGACTTTACATTGTGTGTATTTATACACGTAAACGAAGAAATAAAAAAATGATTAATCTGTTATAAAACTGTAGAGAATAACCAACAGAATTATCTACAGTTCTTTCTAGAATGTATTGGACTCTACTGTGTTGGACTCTGTTGTAACGTATTGTTGGTGGAATTACTCTGTTCCTCCTGGTTTGCTGTTGGTGCAGATTCTGTATTGCACACCATCTGTTTGCTCAAATGTTCATTTGGATTACTAATTCTAATATTGATCATTAAACAGAAAAATAAGTACTCTAGAAAAATAAGTATTCTGTAGCATGTTTTTCTATCTGTTCCCAATATTACTTCCCACGTACGTACGTCATCTTGAATACCCATGCATGCTAACATGAACATATATAATTAGAGTACCAGAGAGATATTTGATCAGATAATTTGCTAATTTGTCTTAATTTGGTTCAAGTAGGAGATGGGATGAGTTGGTAGGGGTGATTTATTATTAGATCAAAATGCTTGTTTTTAGAATGCCTAGGACTTTATTAGCTGAGGTTGTAAATAAGTAAGCGATGCTCGATTGGCTGTATATATCTGCATGCATGCCTTTTAGTGTAACTTTTATGAGGATTAATGGACAGATCAGATCATATATATTCTTTTATTTTGATTAATCCTATTTATCGTACTGTTCGATGTCTTTTTCATCATTTTCATTAATATTTAATATCGAAATTGAGCTTCAATAGTTTGAAGATCATGCAAATTAACGTCCATGCATGGATGCATGCGCACAAAAAAAAAAATGCAGACAACAAAAAAGGGAATAAGAAACAATACATAAATAATAACTAGATTAAATAAATGAATTATATTTATTATTCATTTCTATTTGTGTCGTAAAAGCCAAGGGCAAAGTTACATGATGAGTATATGATCCTTCCCACTACTTCGAGCGAAGAAAATAAAGAGATAAATAAATAAAAAATAAACAAGAAAAAAAAAAAAAAAGAGTTTATGCTTGTTAATTTGATCTTGTGTGAAACCATACCACGTATACGTACTGTGTATATATATATGTCTACGTATAGCTTGTATAAAAGAGGGCTTTCATCAATTTGAATATGTTGATTAGTGACCAGGGCCACTGGGGCTAGGTCCGGACGGCAACCGTTCGAACCAATACGCCATGGTGTGCTTCGCCTTCTCGTAGATAGAAGAAGGTATATCGAGGTGATTAGCATTGGCGAAATTCTCCGCGGGTAACACCCTGCTTGCTTCCACCCCGCGGCCAGCAAGGCTCAAGATGGCGACAGAGATCACGACAAAGATGATCAAAAGGGTAGTGGACTTTCTGGAATTCATGATGATCTTGATCAGAATTATAAGCGCCTAGAATTAATCGATATATAAACTTCTGTTTCTTTTGCTAAAAAAATATAGTATAATAGGACGTTGGTGAGAGACTGAGAGAGGTTTTATCTTAAAATTTGAAGAGTAAAAGGAGATGTTTATTTGTGTGCTAGCTTGTGGAGTTGTGTGACAAAAAGGATACAGGGTGGAGGTATTTATAGTGGTAGATGAGTTGGACGTTGTACCCGTCTACTTGGACTGGGCCCTTTTGGTGGGGCTTTAAGGACTTTACGTGTTGACTCAGACGTTTGGATTTTGCTGGGTAAAGGGATGCATTGACTATCTATTCCTAGTTATGAGTAATTTTAGTTAGGTATAAACCTCAAAATATAGATAATTCTTTTGTACAAAGATAGACTAGTCTACTAATAAATTAGACTAGTCTATATGTTCGGTGTATTAATTTTAATTCCTGAACTAAGTCACATGCCATCACAGCATTGGAATGGCACGACCATGTTTAGACCATGTAAAATGATTATTTTTTATTAAAATGAGTATTTTGATCACAAATAATTATCATAATCATAAATAATTTATTTCAAATACTCGTTTTTTTTTTTTTATAATTAGGTATATATCCATGCAAACTAATTAAGCGTTTTAGTATATATGTTAATCAACTCACTACACCAATATTTAAAGTTTGGAAGACTTTGAATTTATCAAATTTTTCTGCGTATATGTATATGCTCCTCGTGACATCAAGTCAATAATCTAACTGGGCGCGCGGTGGGTGATTTTGGCAATTCACGTGGACAAAGAAAGAAATATATAGTGTCATGTGAAAACCCAACTTCGATTTTTAGTGCAGATGATCAAGTCAAAGATATATTATAACTAGGAAATTTGGATGAACTGATTAAACTTACGTAATGCAATACTTTAATTTCTTTGTTCCAAACTAGTTATTCAACACATGATCAACTAGTCATGCGCCGTGTTAAATAATTTCTTAACCAAAATAATTTCTAATTTGTTACTTAATTAATTTTCTCCGTATTAGTTCTTTCTGTACAAATATACGCGACTAATGCCTGATTTACCAGCACTAGCAGCACTACTACTTGCCACTATATTGTGTGAAAACTCCAAGCATTTTTTCCAAAAATTAGGTATATACGCGCGCGATAACGTGTGTTTGTGGCATGATTCATACACACACACACACACCAGAGTCTAAGATTAGTTTTATCTTTAAAAAATTCTTCTACTCATCATTTGGCGGCATATTATACCATATATCAAATATAATTATTCCCTTACTAAATGTGTGTAGTACTATGGATGATGAGTAAAGTACTTATTTAGCTTAGAAAAAATAAAATAAAATAAAAAAATAAAAATGAGTATATGTGATTTGTGCCTTAGGGTCGATGATGAATAGAATGACTCTTTATCTTTGCCTCACTATGATGAAATATTCACAAACATACTTGCTAACACGAATATCTCGTTTGTTTTCAGAATTCATTTTATCTCATAATTATATATAATTATTATAATTTTTTAAAACTTTCATACAAAATAAAATAAGCGATATATTTTTTTAAGTTCTAAAATAAAAATAAAAATAAAAAATATATTATAACAATATTTTATTCAATTAATTTTAACTTTAATCTCAACTTATCATTTGATCATCTCATCTGCAAAACAATCAAGGTGAAACATTTATTTGCTTTGTGCCTTGGCTTGAGTAGTAAATTAATGGGTGGGGGAGATTAATTTAAGATGTTTTTGTTAGTTTGGCGCCTTGGACTTTAGCTTCTTCCTCTTCTTCTTCTTCTTTTTTTCTTTTTATGTAAGGAAGAGGCCTGCAGATGTTACTCCCAAACTTTTATTGATTCTCCTTACTTTTTGCAGATGAATATTTTTTTATAAAAATATAAAAATAAAATTATTTAGTTACAAAAAATCTAAAGTCAAACTTTAAGAAAAAAGAAAATTAAGTGATGCTGACGTGGATAAATAGATTACAAAAATGATACTTAATGGATCGATTAATAGGAGTTGCAAATCATACAATCTAGCTCGTAGGGTAAGCATTTTTTAATCAGAAAGAAAATAATATTTCTCTGTGTTGTCAAGTAAAATTATTACCCCAAAACATGTACATTTTCCAGTATCATGTTGAGACTATATATAAATCTATTTACGAATATGATTAAAAAAAAAAAAACCCAACGTACGTACATGTACCAGGCCATTTTGGATTAAAAAAAGAACAAATAATTAGTTGAAGAAAATATATACTTCTTACGAATGTATCATTCGTTTTTATTTGGATTGAATCATCTTTGTCGTGTTCGCAGATGCACAATAAGGCTGTCATGAGCGCCAACATGTGAGACCGAAGCTTTCATGCAAATGTACTACGTCCATGCATGCATGCATGAGTACTCATGCAGACAATTCAAAACTAAAAGACAACGAAAATTGAGAATTATTTTTTTTGAAACAATTCTACTTCTTTTCATTTATACTAGAGAGGAGATACAAGAAGGGTACTCATCCAAGATTACAATAGGTTCAAGAAGAGAAAAGGAGTTCTTAGCTAACAAGTGGGCTATAGTATTGTCATTTCTCCTAACATGAGAAACTTTCTACCTAGCTAAAAAATTAAGTAGTTGTTTTGCTTCCATCACAAACATACTAGAGTTATTGAAAGCCTCCTTGTCGGATGAGAGAAGTTTAATGACTTGAAGGGAGTCACCCTCAAGGATGACACTTTGAAGTCCTAGTTGAACACATACAGTGGCTGCCTTCAGAGCTCCATAGGCTTCTGCTAAGAGGGGGTTAGGGATAAGGTGTTTAGATTCTCTTAGTATGGCCATAATTCTACCATTGAGTCCCTTATAACCACTCCCACCCCTACTTTATTCTGAGCTACATTCGATGCCCCATCCCAGTTAACTTTAGCCCATTGATAGGGAGAAGCTTGCCAGGATTGAGGAGAGGAGCATGTACTAGCAAGACTGCTATTTTGATCTGGGGAGGTGGCTGCTAACTCCTTGAGAGTAGCCTGAGCTGCCTTAATCAGGACCCTAGGATGACAAAATTCCCCTTTGAAAATGAATTGGTTTCTTCTCCACCATATTCGCCGGGCTACCAGAACAAATTCATTGATTGCTTGAGGACTAAGTGAGTGCATCAGGCCGTTTACAAACTGGAGGAAGGATGATTGAGGTAGTGAGCATAGGAGCGGAACTAAGATTTGGTATTTGGGGAGGCGATTGACAAAATATGTGTATGCGTGAATATAAATAATATATATTTTTTGCACATGATTATATATAAAAATAATAATCATACATCAGAAAATTATATACAAAAAATAAATGTCTTTAAATTATTTTATAAGATTTTTTTTTTATTTTTCATAGTTTGCTAGAGACCATTATAAAAAGAAAAAAAACGATATATGAGCTTAGAATTTTTCCTTCAAATTAAGTTCGACGATGGCCTTTCATAAAATAAAATTAATTTATTGTTATCTATGAAGTGAAATTCATGATAATTTTTTTCTCAATGTAAACTAGCAAATGATCTATAAGAAACTCATATTCTATTCAAGTAAGCAATCTAATTTATATAAATTTTATAACAGAAAATATTCGCTCAGTAGTAGTAATAAAAATATGAAAAATTAATACTAGATAAATTAACTTATCAATCAAATAATAAATTTTTTATTTTTCTGAAATTGCTAGTCGTCTGTATAACTCAAATAATATAGACATATTTTGAAAATCTAGATGTAACAACATATCAAGGTAAAGTGAGGGAGACAATTTGAGTACCACTCATTAGATAAAAGTGAAAAATTATAGTTTAAAAAACTTGAATATTGGGGGGGACAATTTATTTATTTTTTTAAAGTAGGGTGGAAATTTTCTAAAAAATATTATATCTATTTATACACCATATAAAATTTTTTAAAATATTTGGGGGGCTACCTTTCGGCTAGTTCCGCCCCTGAGTGAGCACTTCTATAGACTTTTGGAGTAGGCACACCAGACATCCTTAGCCGACTCACACTGCCATATGGCATGCATGGTATCCTCAGTGACACTTTTACAAATGGGGTAGAGGGGATCTATAGCTATTTTCCTCTTGAATAGGTTTAGCATTGTGGGGAGAAGTCCAAACATGATCTCCAGAGAAATACTCAGTCAGCTGGGGTTACTGGCAAATGCCAAATCTTTTTCCAAACTGATGTGAATGAGTTACTAGTTGATGATTGCCCTTGCATTGCCAGCACTCGTTCTTTCTCCATGTGATATGCACTCCTAACAGTGAAGGAACCATCTGAAGAGCCTTGCCACATGATCTTATCCTTGCTGTTAAGGCTGCTAATGGGAATTTGTAGGATGGATTCTGCTTCTCCTGGTTCGAATATGGTCCTGACTAAGTTAGCTCTCCACAGTTTTTTTGCTGGGTCAATCAATTCAGATATTGCTGCTTCAAGGCTAAGGCCACTCCTGGAGCTAAGTACTTTGCATGCATGTGGGCAGGGGATCCATTTATCTTTCCATACCTGAATGTCGATGCCATTTCCTACCCTCCAATAAGTCCCCATTTCTAGCAAGGGTCTGGCTGACATGAAGCTTCTCCATATGAAGGAGGGCTTGCCTTCAAGTTTTGAGTTCTAAAAGGTTGTCCTCGGGTAATATTTGGCTTTCATGACTCTTGCAGTCAGGGAGTTAGGTAGTTGGACTAGTCGCCAACATTGCTTAGCAAGCAATGCTTTATTAAATGAAATAATGTTCCTAAAACCCACACCCCCCTTTGCCTTAGGTCTGCCCATCCTCTTCCATGATATCCAGTAGATTTTATTTTCCTTTTCCTATTGCCCCCACTAGACATGATGAATTGAGCTGTTGATAGCGATGAGGAGAGAGAGAGAGAGGAAGCTTGAATACTGACATGGTATAAGTAGGAAAGGACTGCAATACAGATTTTATAAAAACCTCATTCCCTACTTGAGATAAATGTTTCACTTTGTGATTGCTCAATCTTTGCCTTACATTGTCCAGAATACTCTTGAAGGTTTGAAACCTATTTTTTCCCACCACTGGAGGTAGACCTAGGTACCTTTCATAAGACATTGAAGCCCTCATACCTGCAATGGATAGGATATAGGACTGGGTGGCTTTTGCAGTGTTCTGGCTAAATATTATGGAGGTTTTTTCAAGATTAATCCTTTGGCCAGAAGCTTGTTCATAACCCCTAAGTATCCTGATCACATTACCCCATTCAATGGCATTTGCTTTGCAGAAAATGAGACTATCATCCGCAAAGAACAAATGGGAGATCCTCAATCTTTCTCTGCCAATAGGTATGCCGTGCAGCAGCTTGTGCTCTTCAGCTTGCCTGATTTGACTACTCAAGGCTTCAGCACATAAGATAAAGATATAAGGTGAGAGAGGATCACCTTGTCTAATTCCCCTTGAGGAGTGAAGGGTTCTTGAGGAGTTCCATTGACTAAGAGGGCGTAGGAAATTGATTCTAGGCATTGCATAATGAGATCTGTGAAGCTAAGGCAGAAGCCCAATTTGAGAAGCACTGCACTCACAAATGGCCACTCCAATCTATCATAGGCCTTACTCATATCTAGTTTCATGGCCATGTATCCTTCTCTGCCTTTCATTTTGCATTTCATGGTGTGCAAGGCCTCAAATGCTACCACTATGTTGTCAATTTTTAACCTGTTGGGGACAAAGGCTGACTGAACACTAGAAATGATGTTAGGCAGCAAGATTTTAAGTCTATTTGCAATAGCTTTGGCAACCAATTTATAAAGGACATTACAAAGAGAAATAAAAGTGTGGTTGATAAAAGTGATAAAAAGCTAACTGAACTCAAAGACCTTTGTTGGAGACTTTTTTTTGGAATGAGAGTGATAAAAGTGTGGTTGATGGCAGCAATGTTACCCTTGGCATTCAGGATGGATAGCATAGCATGAATGACCTGGTTTCATAGGATGTCCCAATGTTTGTGGTAGAAAAGCGCAGAGAAGCCATCAAGACCCGAGGAACTAAGCCCTTCCATCTGGAATAGAGCATCCTCAACTTCCTGAGGGGTGTAAGGCCTGGCTAGAGATGTGTTTTGGGAAGCTGTCACTTTAAGAGACAGGGAGTTTAATGGAATGCCTGTAGGAGTTGATGAAGTAAACAGACCCTTGTAAAAGTCTTGAAACAGCAAGTTAATCCCCTCCTTCGATGTTATTATGGTGCCCTCGTCATTGACCAATTTTTTAACCAAGTTGTTGTGTCGCCTTTGACTAGCACACTGATGGAAGAACTTGGTATTCCTGTCCCCATCTTTAAGCCACCTCTGCTTTGCTCTTTGCTTCCATTTTAAGTTGTCCTCTTCTAGCAATTTAGTCATACTAGCCTAAATTAGTTTGATTTCACCATTAAGCTGGCCATTGTTGCTCTTCTGTAGATGGGCTAGGAGGACCTCTTTGTGCTGAAAGTGCTTCTTGGAGTTCCCAGGTTCCTTCTGCTTCCACTGCAATAATTTCTGCTGGCATAATCTGAGACCATCTGTGGCAAAGGACAGACTGTTTGATGAGACTCTAGGTTGGTTCCAAGCTGCTTCAATCACTTGATGACAATCTTCTCTAAGGAACCAGCTCGCTTCAACCCTAAAAGGCTTCTCTGCATGTAGACAATTTGGCTGAAAGCTGTCACTGTTGATCAAGATAGGACAGTGGTCTGATGTGAGTGCTAGAAGAATGATCACTTTAGAAAAACGATACATATCTTGCCACTGAGAGTTTTGGAAGCTTCTGTCGAGTCTCTCCTTAGTAAATGCTTCACTTACTCTTCTGTTAGTCCAGGTAAATTTATTACTATTGAAACCCATGTCATAGAGGCCACATTCCTCAACAGTTGTTCTGAATGCATCAATCTACGAGTGAGGTCTTGGAGGGCCCCCACTTTTTTCCCCAAAGCTTAAGATTTCATTAAAGTTTCCCATGCAGAGCCATGCATGGGAGGAAAGGGGTTTTATGGCTTTAAGGAGAGTCCAACTCTCCTTTCTTCGGGCTATTGCAGGGTGGCCATAGAAGCCTGTTAGGTGCCAACCTCCTCCTAACTCACAATTTTTAACAATGAGGGAGATGTGGTGGGAAGAATAGGAGTGGACTTCAGCATCAAAACCTTCTTTCCACAAGAAGGCTATACCTCCACTTGCAGTCACACTATCCACAACAAAACTGTGTTCAAACCTTAGTCTGTGCTTAACCGATTCTACTTTGAGCCTATTACTCTTTGTTTCCATTAAGAAAACAAAAGAGGGAAATCTTGTTTGCACCATGGAGTGCAAGTCAAGAATTGTCTCGGGAATCCCAAACCCCCGACAATTCCAACTCAAGCCATTCATTGGGGCTGGTGGGGCTGTTCAACAGCCTCCACCATGAAGTTTGAACAGGATTGATCTTCATCAAATAGCTCGAGTTTTATTTTTTTTTATCTTGTTTGCCAGCCTCTGTTGGGAAAGGGACTAGAGACCCTCTTGTTCTTGTTAGGAAGAGGACTAGAGGAAACCTTGAAGTGGCTAGGAAGGTGAGGGACAGACCTGAATGGGGTTTTCGAGTTTGCATTCCTTGCCCGTCTCTTCCATGTTGCCTTTGGCTTAGCCTGTTGCAGCGCTTCTACTTGTTCTTTGAAGAAGTTGTCAAGGGAGCTAATTTGCTGAGATAGGCTGGTTGGATCCCTGGAGGCTAAGACATTGGGATGAGGGATGTTTCTGATATCCTCTGGTAGAGAAGCTACCAACCTTTCAACTTTTAGCTCCTCGAGCTCAACATCTATCATAGCACAAACTTCTCCTTTTGTGTAAAGGAGAGCAGTGTCTTTTCGAGGAGTACTAGATTGAAATTCTTTAGAAGGGAAGTGTTGGGGAAAGGGAACTGCGGCCTGCTCAGACTGGCATGGGGTTTGAGACCTAGGATCTATTGGTTTCTTGGAGGTTTCCTGCTTTGCCTGCTGGTTCTTCAACTGCTCGTCTTGCTCAGGTTTTGGATCCTCCCTGCACTAGTGCTCTTGCCTCCATGAATGAGTGGAGTTTGGACCTTCCCCTTATTTTTTGAATAAGAGGTCACTCTCTCTAGCGACAGGGGTACGAAGCCAGGCCCCATACTGAGGCTTGCCCTTACCACTCCTAGCATTTGGACAATGTAGATTATTGTGCTTAAGAATACCAAAATGGAAGCACATAGATGGGAGCCTTTCATACTGGAAGGGGATCCATCTCTGGTTGCCATCTGTAGTGAGGAAGGTACCTCTTAGAAGAGACTTGGATATATCAACCTCAACTCTCATTCTTATAAATCTACCCCAGCAAATGCCCCTTTCGTCTGCATGGACTCTAGTGAACCTTCCCATTTGGCTTCCAATCTGTATAACCACATCAACGTTCATCCAATCAAAAGGGACATCAAAGGCTTGGAGCCAAAGGGTCTCTTTGCAGAATGCGACTTCTTTGATGGAGATGGAACCATCAAACGTCTGGATGCATATAAGCCATTTTTCAAATGACCATGGCCTTCCTTCCATTACTCTTTTCATATCTTGGTTGCTGTTAAACTCTATGAGGAACTTATTGGATCCTACTTCAGCAAACTGAAGCCAACTCTCACATCACCAGATTTTGGTCATAGTAGACTTGAATGCCTCTTTGTTAATGCTCTTTTCCAAGACTACCACCACCATTAGACATTTAGAAGATGGTTTCATATCAAATGGAACGGGAGGGGTGGGAACTACCACCCCTTGCTTCTCCTAATCAGTGAGGCTAAGGGATTTCCACTGAGTAGAGAGCTCCTCTTCCATTTCCTCTTCAGACTACCATGAGCCTAAGAGACAAACTCTCAAGTAGTTGAGAGAAGAAACCTCAGAAGGAGGACGAATAGAAAAGTTGGTCGTTGAATGATAGCACTCGGCTTGGAAAAGAAACCAAATGAAATACCACGAAAATTGAGAATTAGAAACAATATAATTGGCTCTTTTTATGGTTTAACTAGTAGACGATTGAATAATTATTTTTCATTATATAATTCCAAGTCGCAAGAGTTGCAGTACTACATATATCCTCCGTTGAGGGGAGGAAAAAAAAGAATGAAAATACATAGTGTTTCTGCTGCTTGTTTTATTAATTTCAGTGTGCACGCGATACGCATGGCGCACCCATGCGCACTGACGTTGACATGGTACAGGACTGGATTTAAATATCCATGGAATCTTACAGTACTAGCCGTGTATTTGGAGACTTTTGGGTGGAAGAGTTTGGTGGGTTTCAAGTATTTAATTACGGAGAAATGATAGATGCAGTCATGGAGTTGCAAGTTGCGTGCAGTCGCTTTGGAAAAAAGTGAATATATATGGGACCTACGTGAAAAAAGTTAACTTTTTTTTAAAACGACTGCATGTTGTTTGCAACTCCACGACTATATGTAGCATTACTCTTAATTACACATTCACCAAGGATATATCAGGCCAGGAGTTTTATTTTTAGCTGGGTATAAGGGATACATGGATTTCATTTCTTTGTCTCAATCAGTCAACCTCCTCAATATATAAACAAAAATGTTAAGGACAAACATTAGAGACAAGCAGTAGATAAATGCTAACTGATAATTTATGGTATTTGGTACATGTTGTGTATTGCACAATATCTATAAATTGAGGAAAGAAAAAATAGATTGGAAACCGAAGGAAATTTATCTAAAATAATTTGTTTATCATGTCATATCAGTTAATGTTTATCCGTCGCTTGTCTCTAGCGTTCGTCCATAATATTGTTTACAAAGACTAGATATAAAGTATTGAGTTCAAATATTTATTATTTGAACTTGTTAAAATGGGCCTAGTTGTTGCTTTGTTCGTGGCTTTAATTTTATATCATGCATCATGGGTTACGCATGCATAAATAAATATATATATATATATATATACACACAAATACACACACACATATATATGGATAATACTATTTATTATATGTTTTCTCATCATCCTATCATCACTCATAATGTAGTAATAGATTATAGGAAACTATCAATACTTATATATCATTTGTGAATCTATCATCTAATACCACATCATAAAATAATAAAAAAATAAATAATGAATAAGTTTTTTCTTTAAAAAATATTTTAGTCATAAAAGGATTATACAAAAATAAATCTATAAACTAATAGAGATTTATGATCTAGTATATCAAATTATAAAATTATTTTTATAATTATAAAATAAATCATATCAATTAAATTATAAAAATCATATCAATTTGTGAATTTTTCTTTATATAATTTTTTTTGTATTTACTTTCGTCTTTAGGGAGGCCAAAGTTTGAAAAACTCAATTGACTTGGTTTGCGAGTTACATCTTGTTCTTATTTCTGACGTCTGGGTGGTGCCAGAAAATGAGAAATTTTTGGGTAATATCCAGATGACCATTAAATGAGTTTTTCTAAACTGATCAGCTAGCCCATGGGCCACTTTCAGCTTGTTGATGAACCTCGTTCAGATTATTTTTCACAAGAAAAAAAAAAGTACATTAATTAATTAATTGAAACCCGTGGAAATTAAAACGAACAGATCGAGATCAAGATTTTTCTGATCTCAAATTTTAATTAAGATTTATATTTGTTGTCAAACTCGTCATGTACATATATATATATATATGTGTGTGTGTGTGTGTATGTGTATTGTATAGTACATGTGTATTGACCTGAATTATATATTCATGTAGTATTATATATATATTATGTAGGCTGTAGTTAATAATTATTCTTTTTCAATATTTACATATATTAATACTTCGGCATAAATAAACCTAGCCAGTTGATAACCATAACTAGTGCTGAGAAAAAAAAAAAAGATATAACCATAACTAGTCCTCTCTCTCTCTCTCTCTCTCTCTCTCTCTCTCTCTCTCTCTCTCTCTCTCTCTCTATATATATATATATATATATCTATCCACGTTGATCAAGACTTATTATAACCCATAAAATATTGTTTCGGAGGATGATCTCCGACTAATTAATCTCAATTGAGTCGACAGATCAAATCACGTCCATCTATATATACATACATACATATTATATATATATATATACATACATACATATTATATATATATATATATATATATACACAGCATTTAGTTTAAGTCAGTTGAGATAGTCGGCTGATCATCATATCATGTAAACATTTTTACAGGTTATTATAAGTGATGTTTAAAGTAGAGACTTTCTAGCTAGAACTTAATTAAACCATGCATGAAGTAAATTACCATTATTGTGAAGCATTAATATTGTTAATTGACGGATCCGTGCCATTCATGCTTAATTAATTAATTTGGTTCTTTTTATTGACTGAGTACAGAAAAACATGATATATATATAAATAATATTCACAACCGGGGGAGTAAAAATACTTATCATTCAGAGAAAATACTCTGAAGACATATATTCTTAGCGATTCGGTTATAAGTCGACAATTTTAAGTCCTAAGATAAATTTTTTCAGTCATAAACTATACATTGTGGTCTCAAAGCACGCCACAAACTCAGAGTGACTAGTAAAATCAGAATTTGAATATCTAGTTACCTTCAAACTATCAATTTTTCTAAAGGTAAGCTGGTATTAATCCTTAATTTTTTATAGATATCATAATACCATATTTACTGTTTTCTAGCATTGAACAACTTTTCATACCAAATTTCTTAAGAACTATTTTTCTATAACTTTTTTGAGACAATCCTAACAGCCATTGTTTTGGACCTCGAAAAATTTCAATTCCAATTACAAAAGATGCCTCATTTATATCTTTCATTCCAAAATTTTTAGATAGAAAACACTTGATTTCATAAAGTAGACCAATATCACTCTTAGCCAACAACGTATTATCAACATACAGGATCAAAATTATGAACTTACTCCCACTGATCTTTAGATATATACATCAATTATTGAACTTTAAAACCGAAGACAATAATGATATCATTGAACTTTAAGTATCATTGTTGATAAGCTTGCTTAAACCTGTATATTGATTTCTTAAACCTACATATTATGTGATCTTTATCCCTTTCTAAAAAGCCCTATGACTGCTCCATGTAGACGATTTTATCCAAATTTCCATTTAAAAAAACTGTTTTCACATCTATTTGATGTACCTCTAAATTATGGTGTGCCATCAATGCCATAATGATTCTAAAGGAGTCATTAATACTGAAAAAAAAATCCCTTTGTAATCAATGCCTTCTTTCTGAGTAAAATCCTTAGCAACAAGTCTGGTCTTATATCGTTTGATGTTGCCTTTTAAGTCAAGTTTGGTCATAAAGATCCATTTACAGCTGCCTCTTTATTCCCTTTAGGCAACTCAGCAAGATTCCAAACTTGATTCTGATCCATGGATTTCAACTCTTTTTTTATAGATCTATTTACTAGAATCAATTCCCTCTATGACTTGTGAAAATGTCAGTAGATATTTACTTGTCCCAAAGTCAAATTCAGATTCTTGGAGATGCACACATAATTTGTCGAAATAACAGATCTTTGATCTCTTTGAGATTTGCATAAGACAATTTGTTCTAACGACTCCGAATTTGGTTCATCAGTGATATTCTCATTATGAGATGGGTGATCATTTACTTGTTTCTAGATATCATCGTGATGATCAATTAGATGAATTATTACTTTTTCTAAGGATGTATGCATAGGGACATCTACTCGTACTTCCTCAATGATCATATCTCTAGGTTCAATTCTCCCACTAATCTCACCAAGTTCAATGAATTTGGCATTTCCTGTTTCTACCATTTTTGAACTGTAATTAGGATAGTAAAACATGTATCTTTTGGATCTCTCTATGTACCCAATAAAATACTCGCTTACTATTCTAGGATTCAATTTCTTTTGATGTGGATTATAAAGCCTTCCTTCGTCTAGGCAACCCCAAACTTGCATATGCCTCAAACTTGATATCCTACCAGTCCACAACTCGAAATGAGTTTTTGGAACTGACTTACTAGTAACTCAATTTAAGATATACATTTTCGTCTTAATAGTTTTATCCCACAATAATTTGGGTAAGGCAAGATTACTTACTATTCTTCTGACCATATCCAAGAAAGGCTGATTACGCTTTTCAGCAATACCGTTCTACTGTGGCGTTTCAGGCACTGTATACTGTGCAACAATACCACGTTATTTAAAAAGTTTGGTAAATAGGCCCGGGTTACGGTCCGATTGGTCATACTTTCCATAGTATTCTCCACCTCTATCCGACTTGATGATTTTCACTTTTCTATCTACCTGTCTTTCCACCTCCATGAGAAATACCTCAAATACCAATATATCTTGAGATTTCTAATGTAACAAATACATATATCCAAAACGTGAAAAATCATCTATAAAGGTGATAAAATACTTTTTTCCACCAAAATATTATATGGAGAATAGTCAACATATATCTATGTGAATTATTTCAAGAAACTCTTTACTTCTTGTGGCGTCTTTCTTAATATGTTTAGTTTGCTTCCCTTTAATGCAATCCACACACTACAAGATTAGTAAAATCAAGATGTGGAAGAATCTATTTTTTTTTTTTACTAATCTATGTAACCTTTCTTTAGAAATGTCCACATATATTTGTGCCCATGTTTCATGGTTCTGGGTATAGGTATTTTTAATAAATGTATTATCGAGATAAAGTCGATAAAGGTCATCAAAAAGAAACGTAGAACCAATAAGTAAATTATTTTAAAATAAATTGAAACTACCATTTTGAAATGAAAAACAATATCCATCAGTTCTAGTCTGGATAGAGAAATTAAATCATGCCTCACTGAAGGCACATATATTGTGTTATGAAGGTCTAAAATTGACCAGTATTCAAAACTAAACGAAAATCTCTAATGGCCAAAACTTTAGTCTTATCTTCATCTCTCATAAAAATAAATTACTCAATGAAGTTTGGTGTTTGGCTTGTAAGATATCCCTCATAGTTATAGAAACATGAAAATTAGCAACTAAATTTAGCTACCAAGAATTAGCAGAAACATTTTTAAGGTTTGATTCAAGATATACAAAAGTAAGTAGCTTACTCTTATTTTCAAATCAAAACATATGTTTAAGACCCTCAGCTTTCATGTCTCCACAATTTCCACAAGTTTAGCATTTGCTATTATTATGCTGAACTTGATTAATTTTCACAGGTTTCTTTCCTTTTAGTGGTCCAGATCAATGTTTTAAATTTTGTACCGTACCGGCCGGTACGGCCGGTACATACCGTACCGGAGCAGTGACCGGTACAGAAATGGGGTCTGTTTCGTACCGGCCCAGATTTCGGCCGTACCGGCCTGTACCGGCCATCCCGGCCGGTATTTCGGCTGTACCGGCCATGTGTACCGGCCTGTACCAGCCGGTACCGGATTTGAGAATTTTTTTTTTTTTTTCATTTCTTCTTATTTTTTTATCCTAATTTAGACTAGATTATTTACATATATATTAATATATATAATTGATTCATATATTGACTATTATTTTGAAATATAATTTATATATATTTTTATATATATAATTTTTTTTTTATGTATAGACTATTCCGAAACGGTACACGAAACGGTACCGATACTGAAATATTTCGTTCCAGTGCCTTGGCCGGTACGCTCACCGATACGATATTCAAAACATTGGTCCAGATCACTTCTTTTTATCATAATGGTGTATTTTCTTTTCATCTTCTTTATTCATAAAATTAATAGAGTAATGTCCTTATTGTTTCAGTTTTGCCTCCTCTGAACTACATTACTTGCCAACTCATTCACATTTTATATATCTTTAATAGCATTTTAATACGTCTGGAATTGAGCATATTGAGGTTGCAATGAGTTCAAAATAAACTGAAAAACAAATGATTCCTCTACTGTTATTCTCAGGATTTGTAATTTGGCAATAATATTTATCATATAATGCTTTAAGTTAGATACTTATAAACTATAATAAGAATTTAAACAAGTATAGATGAACTAGTTGTTTCATCAAGGCCCTTCTTTGAGAGTAGATATTGACACAGGAAGTGTTTCCTCCATTATTAAATTATGTGGATGAACTAGCTGTATCATCAGAATTATCCTTTAAGGGTAAAATCTGACATACAAAGTGTTCACTCCAACCTAACTTTTGATGGATAAACTAGTAGTGTCATCAAAACCCTCCTTTGGGAGTAGGTCTTAACACAAAATATTCTCTCCAACCTTATTTTTTATTGATAAACTAGTAGTGTCACCAAGACTCTCATTTGGGACTAGATCTTGACACACAAAATGTTCCTTCTATCATATCCACCTTATTATGGTTTTAATGATTTGTCAACTAAATTAAGAAAATCTTGTACATTTGGGCAACTAATACTTTCTTTAATTTTGATGTAATCATTTGTCTCACCTTGGATAAATAATATATGGCGTGATAATAAGAGCCAAAATAAACAGTCCATACATATAGGTCACAATAATAACATGTATATAATTTAATGAAATTTTCATACATATAGGTCACAATGATGACATGTATATAATTTAATAAACTTTCCATACATTTGCATAACAATAAAGCATGTATAGAAAATAAACTTTAATCAAAAACTTTCAATGCCTTGATGAGTTCTACTGCAAATATGAATAATATTATTAAGTAAGTTTTCAGGAAAGATTCACATGCTTAAGTACCAATCTCCTAGATAAAACTTCATTAACTATATGTATCCATAACCTCACAGCAAAAATCCTTAAAGTTTTTCATATCAAAATAATTTTTTATCTCACAAGGAAATCACAATAATAACATATATAAAAATTTAATAAACGTGTCAAATATGTATGTAACGATAATAACATATATAACACTTAAAATACATGCATATAACAATGAAATATACATATAAGAGAGAATAATCAAGACTTTAACTCTTTTTAAACCCGATTATTGGACTGGGTCATAATAGTGGTCCATTCAGCCCTTGTTTCTTTTTAGATTTAACTGTAACTAGGCTAGAGCCCTTGACCCAGCCCAAACATAAGCAAAACCCTAGACTAGTCTTCAACCTTCAGCCATCATTCAGCCGCTAACCTTTTTCTTCTTTTCAAAACTTTAGATGTCGGGACTTTTAGCCACGGCATCATTCAGTCATCGACGAGGGAGGACAACAAGGGTCTTTGTCCACCTTTTTCCCACCAACCTCTAGGCAGCATTCCCTCCTCTCTTTTTTTACTATCATACTAGGGAACCCGTGGCGAAATTGGGCTTTAGAGCCCTCTGCCAGCGTTATAGAGACGCTGCAGAGGACTTCCCTTCTCCTCCTAGGTCCAATAGTCCCATACGTAGCCGATGAGAACCATGAATGGGCAAATGAACCCTTCTTGCCACGAACTAATTCGTGGTTAATGCCTTCTAACTTTGTATTAAAAACTCTATTAAATCTTTAATTTTTAGCAGATATTGTTTTCTACCCATGATAAGGTTTGCAACAAATGATTATTTGCCATGATATGATGTCTTAGGGAAAAATTTGTTGCTGCTACTCTTCTGGCCACAACAAAATTTATGTTACAATATTGATTTGCGGTAATTAACTATTTGCCATGTTACCTTACCCTGGGAAAACATTTGTTCCCACTACGCTTACGGCCATAACAAAATTTTTGTGGCATGATTTTGCGATAATGGTTTGAACTAATTAATCATTTGCCATGACATGAATTCGTGTGGGCTGTTAAATTCTAACAATAATCTTCATCTCAAATGGACCTTAATTGGTGGGCAGTATAAATTATTCCCCACAACAACTATCCATGTCAAATATTTGTCTGCTGGGAAAAATCTCTTCATAAACAATTTGCTCCTAAATGCATTTTGCCACTCCAAATAGTTGTGGCTAAATTTTTTTTTTTTTTTTTTTTTTTTGCTTGTTTCCTGTATAGGATACCAATAAGTTGTTTTTCTTAATGCATTTCTATGGCTAGTTTTGTGGTAAATTAACTTTCACCACAAATTATATATGTTTGGTTCTCATTTTGGCAATTACACAAATTGGACCACTTCATCTACTACATATGGTTCATCTAGCATCTTACAATAAAGTGATAATTAAATGTACTCCACCATGAAAATGCTCTAACAATTTCAATATACAATTTCCATATATATAATTGACTACATTTATATTAAAGCCAAAAGTAAAGAGTTTATAACAAACCGTACTAGACATTTTTGCATCTTAATTAAATATCATTTTCCATCATGCACATGGCTTATATCAGATTAGTGATACATAACATACATACATATATAGCAATTACATCTTGTATTTGGGTACAACACTATTAATTACATCTAGGAGCAGAAGAAAGTCAGCTGTTAATTTCCCAACTTCACTGGCAGTAAGCACAGCTGGGCCATGCCATATCTTGTGGTGTCAAAACAATCCCACAATACATGTAACTACTGGAGCACAATGAGGTCTGTCTAATCCTTCTCAAGATCACCTGAGCATGGAGATTACATGGCATTAAAATATATAAGTGCTGTGAAATGCTTAGTTGTGACAAAAGAGTTTTAAAGGCTAATCCTTAATAGTTAATAGTCTCTCCCTTCTCTCAACCACTTATGCAAATTAATCTAACATTAAGCTGGATTCAGATATGCAGATTCCAATATGATAAGAAATTATTTATCCCTAGCTAACAACCAACAAATAAAAAATTTCTTTAGGTTCTACATTTAACAGTGAATGTCCTTATACACTCTAAGTCTCCAAAAACAAAAAATATTGATAAGGTCTATCCATTTAGTCACTTACTGGCTTCAAGTATAACCCACCTATGGAATGCAATAAATTGGCAGTCTGAGAAATAATCCCAATAACCTAAACATCATTATCTCATATTTATTGCATTCCATTTTTTATGAGCTGAAACAATACATATGTTACTAGACTAAATTCTATTCTGGTATGCCTATTTTGGATTTTTCAATGAAATGAAAAGCTTAATTTTCATTTACCTGAATCAGTACCTATTATATATTCTTAATTAATAATATTGTCAATTTATTGCATCTGATTTCTTTTCTATTTGTTCTGGAGCTAGCTCTTTCTCATTAATATTAATGAGAAAGAGCTAGCAACCTAGCTTTGACATTTAATTTAATTAAATATCATGGGGACAAACAAACAGACCAGCTAGCTAGCTTCATGGATTCACGGCTTGTATATATAGAAAAGATACCGTTGTCATCCATGCATGCGTGCGTACGTACAATTATCTGCATGATCATACATAAAACCTAGCTAGCTGATCATCTACAGTGTAACATTGATCGACATCTTGAGAAAATTAAGGACGCGACCATATATATATATATATATATATATATAATATAATAATATAATAATTTATGTCTCTCTAATTTCGACCGTAAAGTAGTTTATTAATGGTTGTCCCAAATGGTACTACAGAATTAATCTGTACCCGGCACGAGATCAGAATTTTGAATTTGAAGTTATGTTATATATCGCACATGATGATGCACGTATGCATGGGCGGACCCAGCTTAATGCTTGGGGGGCTACCGCCCCCACCACCCCCCCCCCCCCCCCCCCCAAAAAAGTTTTTAAAAAATTAATTTATAATATAAATATATATAATTATATATATATAATTAAAATTTTCTCTCAAATTAAAAATAAATAAAAATTGTCCCCCCAAATTTTTTTACTAAAATTATTAATCTAAATCTTAATATATATCCATTTATATTCTAACTTTTAATTTCACTTAAACTCAAATTTCAACTCGCATAATCTCACAGTTACTCAACTAACAGTCTAACTCTAATAAAAAATTGATTATAAATTTATATGATTGTAAAATTGATTAATTATACTCATTTATTTAGTTTCAATCTAACTTGTATGATTATGAGATATAGTTTATTAAAAATTTAACAGCGTTATATCATTACTTATTATAAAATTCTCAAATTTATTTTTAATCTATAATTTTTTTTAAATCATAAAAAAATATGAGCAAATACTTAAAAATAATTGATTTTTAAAAAAAAAAAAAAAAGACGTGAACATTTCGAAAATTAATATACATTTAGAGAGTTCGATAATAACAAAACATAATACTTTTATCACTGATGATCATCCTTATAAAATTTATATTTATTGTCTATTTTATCGATCGCCCCTCCAAATATAAAATTTTAGTTCCGCCCCTACACGTATGTACGCATGATTTGATCTAATTGTCAATGCATGCATGCTTACTACAAAATATCATGTTATTAGTTTGGGAAATAACAAAGCGTGCGTCTGCAAGGATAAATACTACTGATATGTCTCAAAATCTTGACCTAATTATAATATTTAACAAATCTTTATAAACTCATGATTGAATAATAAACATGAAAGGTTAATTATGATATTATTAATGCTGATCACTCTTTATTAATCTATAATCTATCCAATTAAAAAATAGTTATCCAAAATTTAAAAGAAAAAAGAACAAAAATAAATATTTGAAAATAAAAAAGATGAATCAACTAATTGATTGAGATATTTAGTCGGTCAATCGACCAGTACCCCCGCATAGGTGGCATGACTCACCCAATGCAAGGATGGTCGACAAACGACCTTGCAGATGATCTCCAACCATGCACAATATGAAGGTGGCTAGCCAAGTACTATATATAATATGATCTACATTCCTTTCAAAGATGATATTTGCTCTTTCTTTAGTAAACTTTTCTTTCTTTTTTGAGAATAATATGGAATAATGATGAGTTGGTAATATCATGAATTAATTTCACTTTCAGATGAAGGACCAAGATTTATGATTATTGGATTGGATTCAAAGATGAGTTGAATTCATCTCAACTCATCTTCATTTCATTATTACACTTTCAATTTCTTATACAAAATATAATAAACAATTCAATTTTTTTAAATCTCAATTCAACTTTTTCAAATTATAATATAATAATAATAAAAAAAAATAATATTCTAATAATATTTTATTCAACTTTCAAAACTTATCTCAACTTATCATATCTCATCTCTCAATCCAAACCACCCTTAAATCAAGAAGTCGAGAAGATTTTAGCCTCACTACAACAAATACCCTTTTTTTCCCACAGGAGGCATATTTGTGGTTGGAAAAAGTGCATGCTTAGCAAAAATAAAAAATAAATTCCCACCAATTTGTTTTGTGAGACTCGTGACATATAAGGTCTCTTTTTACCACAAAAACCATAGTTCATGGAAAAAGTCCTCTTTTTACCACGACATCATTGACGCAGAAAGCATCTTCCTTTCGGGGCAAATAAGGTCTCGAATATGATATTGTAGTGAAGAATAATACCTTTCTTCATGGAAGAAGTTTGTGGTAAAACTTCTGTGTGCATGAATTTTCTTCATGGCAAAGTGGTGTCTTAATGTTTTTACCCACCAATTAACTCATGGACAATAGATTTTTTTGGATGATGAATTTTGGTGAAAATTACTATTTCTCAACAACTACTTGGACCATCGGGAAAAGTCAGTTGCCACCAAAATCATCTGTCGAAATAGATAGCTTTACCATGAACATTAGTCATGGAAAATAGATAGATTTCCACCAAACTCTTTTGTGACCACATCATGAACTCTTCTTAAAACGTTTATTGTCACCAAAATCTACTGGTAGAAAAACCATATGTTTCCTACAATTATCCCACAAATAGGCCTGTATTGAACCTCCTTCCACTCAACACTAGACCATCAACAAATATTAAAACCAACATCAATATATAATGATCAAATTAGTCCAACCAAAAATTCAGATAACCAACATATTATACAAATAATTAATATAGTAATTTACAAATTTGTCCACCGGATTAACCAGTCAATTAATTAAAGCAAGGAAAATAGTAAAATGATGTTTGCAAATTGATCCCAAATACAGGAGGGAATTAAATTTACTTTTGCCAACTACTGCATGTATGATAATTTTTGAACATATAGACAGTACATGAATTTTAATAAATAAACGAATCAAATAAATGAATTTTATTTCTCTTTTACATTCGTGTGGAATGGTACTTTATTACACACGTATGACTCGACAAATTGAAAAAAAAAAAATACATGGAGTATATATATATATATATATGATGATTGTTTTCTTCGGTGCAACCCTAGCTGTAGTATTTGTAATCGAAGACCTAATTTCAAAACTCGATCGAACTAATTGTTAGAAATCAACACATGCAAATGAAGAAGCTGGAGGCTTCTGGAAGATGAAGTTAGGCACCAAATAGAAGCAGCCGGAAGGTAGGCGCCGCCTGAAAATGTAGGCCGCCGGAATTTCGAATTTCACCGTCATTACATGTTCACATTATTTATTTCTCCTATAAATACATGTAAGATTGTAATGAGAAGCAAATAGTCGGAGGTGAGGTCCGTTGGAGAGATTAGAAGCTGTGAGAGTTGAGAGAAACCATTGTAAATAGTTGGTTTGTTGTTTAATACAAATTCTCCTCTGTGTATGTGTGGACGTAGGCTAAATTGGCCGAACCACCTTAAATCTTGGTCTCCATATTATTTCCATTTTATTTGTGAGCTTCCGTCGATCCTAACAAGTGGTATCAGAGCCGGTAGGAGGCCGGATTTGTGAATTTTCGTAAAAGACCCATTTTGAAACTTGATCGAAATCAAGTTTGGAGGATACCATCAGATTCCTCAGGTCAAGACGAAAATTCTGGTGAAAATTTCGTCTCAAACGGACACCGAAAAAATCTACACGCTCTACACGCGCCGACTCATCGACGGCAACGCGCCGGCCACGGGACCCACGCGCCACGCGCGCGCAAAGTGAAGAAGACAAGCTCCGACCCGTTAAATCCGGGTGATCCAACCCGAACCGGTTTGACCCGGTTTTCGACCCGCTACAACAACCCAGCGGATAAGGAATATTCCGTCGGAATATTCCGTCTCCGACTGAATATTCCGTCACCGGCAAGAATATTCTGGTGCAGGAATATTCTAGTGACTGGGAGAATATTCCGGTGGCCTGAGGGAATATTCCGGTGGACGGAGAGAATATTCCGGCAGACGAAGGAATATTCCATTTTTTTTATTTTTTCAGGTTTTCGGCGCAATTTTGATCGTTTTGGAACGAGACAAGAGTTGTTTCCAAGGTTTTTCACCATTCCGGACGCAACGGTGAGCTCCGTTTGTTGAGATTCAACTCCAAACGTTGAGAAACGGTCACTCAAATCAAAGATTAAAGCCGAACTGATGGAGGACTCGGGAGCAAGTGCGATGATCAAGCTAACATCTACAAATTACGCACTATGGAGACCTCGAATGGAAGATCTCCTGAATTGTAAAGATCTCTTCGATCCAATTGAAGAGAAAAACGTAAAGCCAGATGATGTAGCGGAAAAAGACTGGCATAAGTTGAATAAGAAAACTATTGGTCAGATCCGGCAGTGGATTGACCATAGTGTTTTTCATCATATTGCACAGGAAACGGATGCCTATCAGTTGTGGAAAAAGCTGGAAAACATGTACCAGGCAAAAACTGCTCGGAACAAGGCATTACTAATGAGACGCCTTGTCAACTTGAAACTCAAAAGCGGTATCTCAATGGCCGCACACACCAACGAGTTTCAGAATCTTGTAAATCAACTTGCATCCGTAGATTTTAAGCTCGGAGATGAAGAACAGTCTCTACTACTTCTCAGTTCCCTACCAGATAGCTGGGAAACGCTAGTGGTCTCACTTAGTAATTCAGCTCCAGATGGAAAGCTCGCCATGTCAATGGTGATAGACGCCTTGTTTAACGAAGAGGCTAGACGAAAGGAGATTGGAGGAGACGAGACAGATGCCTTTGTAACAGAAGGAAGGCATCAGAGAAATAGTAGAGGTAGAAGTCGAGAAAAGAACGGAAGTCAAAGCAAAGGGAGATCCCAAAGTCGCGGTAAACAGCGAAAGAAGGGAAAATGCTTTTATTGTGGTATTGAAGACCACTTTAAAAGAGAATGCCGAAAGCTGCAGAAGGAGCAAAATCAGCCAAGCAATCAGTCAAAGCACGAAGAAGTCGAAGCTGCAGTGACGCTTTCTAGAGATTGTGTACTCCTTTCCGCTGGTGAAGAATCTTGCTTGCACGTTTCAAGCGAGGAAGCCGAATGGGTAATAGATACAGCAGCATCCTATCATGCCACTCCTTGTAAGGATTTCTTCAGTACTTACAAGGCAGGAGACTTCGGTACAGTCAGGATGGGAAATTCAAGTTTCTCAAAGATCGTGGGCATTAGAGATGTCAAAATAAAAACCAGTGTTGGCTGTACTATGGTGCTAAATGACGTTCGGCACGTACCCGATCTTCGACTCAACCTAATTTCTATAAGAACCCTTGATCAACAGGGTTACGAGAGCATCTTCCGCAACAATGCTTGGAAATTGAAGAAAGGAACAATGGTTGTTGCACGGGGACATATCTGTGGCACTTTGTACAAATCAAGTGCTAAGATATGTGCAAACAGTCTCAATGTAGCTGAAGATGATACATCACCAAACTTGTGGTATCGGAGACTTGGCCACATGGGAGAAAAAGGGGTGTTTATGCTTGCAAAGAAAGCATTGATCACAGTAAAGAAAGGTATTGCTCTCAACCCTTGTGAATACTGTTTATTTGGTAAACAGCATAGAGTTTCATTCCAGACATCTGCTGGAAAAAGATCAGAGTTATTGAGCTTGGTACACTCTGATCTTTGCGGTCCTTTTGAAGTTGAATCACTTAGAGGTAACAAATATTTTGTTACTTTTATTGATGATGCTTCACGAAAAGTGTGGGTGTATTTCCTAAAAGGGAAAGATCAAGTTTTTGAGCAATTCAAAAACTTCCATGCCATGGTAGAAAGAGAAACAGGCAAGAAGCTAAAATGCCTCCGGACAGACAATGGAGGTGAATACACTTCTCGAGAGTTCAGAGAATACTGTTCCAGACATGGCATCAGACACGAGAAGTTTGTCCCCTATACCCCACAACACAATGGTGTAGCAGAACGGATAAACCGGACCATTGTGGAGCGAACCAGATGCATGCTGAGTATGGCAAAGTTGCCTAAGCCATTCTGGGGTGAAGCAGTAAAAACAGCCTGTTACCTGATCAACAGAACACCGTCAGTTCCACTGCAGTTCGAAATCCCAGAGATGGTGTGGTCAGGCCGCAAGATTTCATACTCTCATCTAAGAGTATTTGGGTGCAAAGCATTTGCACATGTATCCAAGGAGAAAAGACAGAAACTTGATGAAAAGTCTACTCCGTGTTTTTTCATCGGCTATGGAGATGAAGAATTTGGATATAGATTATGGGATCCAAAAGTGAAGAAGGTCATCAGAAGCAGGGACGTTGTGTTTCATGAAGACCAGATGTTTGGATCAGAACAAACAACTCCAAGTGCTCTAGAACTAACTCCGAGTTCACTACCGCTTCAGTTTGTCTTAAACACTGAAGATAGACAGGAAGTATCCCCAGAAGAAGAAGAGGATACTGACAACGGAGAAACCAGTACTGAGTAGGGGGAGCAGTTGCCCTCTCCATCAGAAACTGCAGAGTTTCCACAGTTGTCAGGTGATCAACCTCAGGAGGACAGATCCTCTAGAGGGCGATTGTTGATTCCGTCTCGAAGATATCCGGAATCAGATTATATTCTTCTTACAGATGAGGGGGAGCCAGAAAACTTCCCGGAGGCAATATCTCATCCAGATAGCGACAAATGGATGCAGGCTATGCAGGATGAGATGAACTCGTTACAGAAGAATCAGACTTATGAGCTGATGGAACTTCCAAACGATAAGAGAGCACTGAGAAACAAATGGGTGTTCAAGCTTAAAAATGATGGCAAGCAGGTGAAGCACAAAGCTCGCTTAGTTGTCAAAGGATTCCAGCAGAAGAAAGGAATCGATTTTGATGAGATATTTTCACCTGTTGTGAAGATGACTTCAATTCGAGTGGTACTCGGATTGGTGGCAAGTCTTGACTTGGAGCTTGAACAGATGGATGTGAAGACAGCATTTCTTCACGGCAATCTTAATGAGAAGATTTACATGGAGCAGCCAGAAGGCTTCCAAGTTCCTGGAAAGGAACATTTGGTATGCAAGTTGGAAAAGAGCCTTTACGTCCGGGTGTATTCCCAGACAGTGGTATAAAAAGTTTGACTCATTCATGATGAGCCATAACTACAAGAAAACTGCTGCAGATCAGTGCGTTTACATCCGAAGACTTTCAGAAGGTGACTTCGTGATGTTATTGCTTTATGTTGACGACATGCTGATTATTGGAAAAGATCCATCCATTATCAGGAAGCTAAAGACGGACCTCTCCAAAGTCTTTGAGATGAAAGACTTAGCACCTGCCCAGCAGATTTTGGGCATGAGGATCACTCGTGACAGGAAGAAAAAGAAGTTATGGCTGTCACAGGAAAAGTATGTTGAACAAATACTACGAAGGTTCAACATGGAGAAAGCAAAGCCAGTCAGTACTCCACTGGCTAATCACTTCAAATTGAGCAAGAGCTCATGTCCCTCATCACCGAAAAAAGTTCAAGAAATGGCTACAATACCGTACTCCTCAGCAGTAGGAAGTTTAATGTACGCCATGGTTTGTACCAGACCTGACATCGCTCACGCTGTTGGAGTTGTGAGCCGTTTTCTTTCAAATCCAGGGAAAAAACACTGGAAAGCAGTTCAGTGGATTCTCAGGTACCTTAAAGGTACATCAAAGTTGTGCTTGTGCTATGGGGGAGCTAACCCAGTCTTGGATGGCTATACAGATGCTGATATGGCAGGTGATCTTGATGGGAGAAAATCTACATCAGGATATATTTACACATTTGCAGGTGGAGCTGTATCATGGCAGTCCAAACTGCAGAAATGTGTAGCTTTATCTACAACAGAAGCAGAGTATATTGCTATAGCAGAAGCAGGAAAGGAAATGTTGTGGCTAAAGCGGTTCCTCCAAGAAATGGGAGTTAGTCAAAAAGAGTACAGAATCTATTGTGATAGTCAAAGTGCTCTTGATCTGAGTAAAAACTCGATGTACCACTCCCGGACAAAGCACATCGATATTCGTTATCACTGGATACGTGAAGTAATGGAGCAACAACTGTTGAAGCTTGTAAAGATCCATACAAAGGAGAATCCAGCGGCATGCTAACGAAGGTAGTCACATACGAAAAACTTGAGCTATGTAGAAACATAGCCAGGTTAAGTATCTTGAACTAAAATGTGTCAGGATATCTTCCATTTGGTGTTGAGGGGGAGATTGTTAGAAATCAACACATGCAAATGAAGAAGCTGGAGGCTTCTGGCAGATGAAGTTAGGCACCGAATAGAAGCAGCCGGAAGTAGGCGCCGCCTGAAAATGTAGGCCGCCGGAATTTCGAATTTCACCGTCATTACAAGTTCACATTATTTATTTCTCCTATAAATACATGTAAGATTGTAATGAGAAGCAGATAGTCGGAGGTGAGGTCCGTTGGAGAGATTAGAAGCTGTGAGAGTTGAGAAAAACTATTGTAAATAGTTGGTTTGTTGTTTAATACAAATTCTCCTCTGTGTATGTGTGGACGTAGGCTAAATTGGCCAAACCACCTTAAATCTTGGTCTCCATATTATTTCCATTTTATTTGTGAGCTTCCGCCGATCCCAACACTAATGACCGGCGCCTCTGTCGCTTGGTCCGGACGGCAACCTTTTCAAGCCAAGACGCCATAGTCCGCTTCGCCTTCTCATAGGTGATAGAATGCACGTCGACATGGTGATTAGCACGGCCGGCAAAATCCTCAGATAACACTCGGGTTGCTTCAACCCTTGCATTGCTCAAAATGGCCATAATGATCACGACGACAAAGATGATTAAAAAAGTGCACGTCTTTCTGCAATTCATCTTCAGAATTAAGCGCTAGCTAGCCGATCTACACTGCTGAAATGTATATATGAACTTCCTACGTACTCGAAATAAAGCTTTTGCTGGTAGATTGTAGTTGTAGTTGTGGATGTACTTATGACATCAATTATGAGTAGGTGCTGCTATATATAGTGGCGCTAAATTTTTGTAATGTACGCGTTTTTCTGAGCTGGGTGTTTCTGTCGGCTTTTTGGACGATTTTACGTTTTTAACAAGGAGATTAATTTGAAATAGTCATTCACATTCACATGTAGAGTAGTATTATAATGTCTTCTCAATTTGTCTATTTAGTATATTTTTAGTATAAATTATACTTTTTTATTTTTTTATTTTTATTTCAAACATTTGTTTAAACATATTGTTCAAACATTTTCTAAACCTGTTTAATAGTGTTTAAACACGTTTAATATTGTTTTAAAAAAAACTATAAACTAATTGGAAAAAAACATGTTTAATATTGTTTAATATAGTATTAGTACTTGCTTGATCAATAAATAAAATAAAATTTAAAAACAAAATAAAATGCACTGTCAAAATAAAGAGACAAAATGAGATCAGGGTATTATATTAGTCTTGATTAATATTCTTCGCTGAAGTAGTTAGTAGAGCATCGCTGTTTAATTTGCAACTTATATATACAATTCTCAAGTCGGTATTTAGAACACATCACTAACATCATTTAAATAATTAGATTTAATTTGTAAAATTAAAATTTTTAAATTTATATACTAAATCAAATTATATTATGTCAGAATTTTATCAAATGTGTTCTACAGTACCCCATTTTAGAATTTAAAAGAAAAAAAAAAGTGCATCCTTGTCTCCCAGGAAATTGGAATTAGTCATCAATATAATATATATATATATATATATATATCATGTGTGCGATAAAAGTACTGCAAGAGCAGTAGTATTGTTGATGATATTAGGAACTGCATGGATTGACTTGATCATTAGTCTTGTTTTTGAATGGACTCTTTCGATCAGGAGATGAGATCGATATTAGTTTTGGAAATTAAACCACCCAACTATATGCGTTTATCAATAATGATAGCAATGACCGTTGGCTTTTGAATTTTTAAACATCTTAGTTGGTGGGAAGGGCAAAGTCAATTGAATAACTATATGCGTTTATCAATATTTTTACGAATTTATTTTTATTTTTTATTTTTCCCTTTCAACGACGATTAACATATATATAATAAAATATCAAGAGATAACTTTACCTTCAAGGCTAAGATATAATAATTTATTAATTATTCAAGTTCAATTCAGAAAATCTTTCATATCCATTTTGGAGGATGAGTATTTAATAACCGATGCGAGACTATAGTATATACATACATACATATATATATATATATAAATCAATTTTATAGCAGAAACTATGTTACATATCTATCAAAAGAAAAGAAAAGAAGGAAAACGAAAAGTTTAGTAAAATGCATCAATTTGAATTGGTGTGGCACATTAAATAAAACAAGTCCGAAGCTAGGAAATTTAATTTGAATTGACTCGTTCTCGTTCTTGCTTTTGAATGGACTCCCGTGCCCAAAAAAATGGAGAAAATTGTTTGAAGGAAACAACCCATGAGACACCACCCGATTGTACGTTGTTGATATTCATAAAAATGGCATTATGTCTTTTGGCTGTTGGACGTTCAAACATATTGGTAAAGTTCTACGAAATTAGATCTCATTCACTGTCATTCTGCCACGTGCTACCATCCTAACTTCGACACCACATTCACAACACGTACTCGTGACTCGATCGTTGGGAAAATGTAACGGCGGGCACCGACCTTTCCACAAGATGCATGCATGTCCCCTAATTCCTTGAGGGGATAACATTACCAAGAAAGGATCAAGGAAATATTCAGAGCCATTCCAAATGTATATTTAATGAACGATGTAGTACCTCATGTAATCCAAAGACAAGGTGCCGCATAGTGCAGGCAGACTCGGGCTGTTCATCCGAGCCCCATTTTTGTCCCGACCTGATCACAGGTTCCGGCACATAATAATTCCAAACCGATACCCAGATCATTAAACTCGGACCGATATATACAGATTGGACACGGTTTGGACATCCAGGTGCCGGATTTAAAACTTGGTACCTGAGTATTATAAACACAAAAACCCTACCCATCTTTTAAGCCGCAAAAGTACCCCCCTCAGGGGCGCCCCGCGAAACACACTTTCGTCTTTCACAGCTTAATCGCCGTAAAAATCAAAAGCTCGCCGCGTAAATGATGCTTTAGCGTCCTCAGTCTTTCACAACTAGATGGTTGGTACTAATCCATCTCAAAAATGATTTTTACAGACGAAATCCAGTTGCCCGTCTATTTTGTTTGGATGGGTTTTTTTATTTGAGACAAAAAAATTTCATTTTAGAAATCCGTTCGAATGAAAACTTCATCCATCCGAACCGATATAAGCCGTTTGAACAGAAAGTTTTTTGAAGCGAACGGGTTGCCATGTACGAACGAGGTTAGCATCCAAACAGAGAATATCCGTTCGAACATATTTGCATAGTGTCCGAACAAAATATTTTTCGTTCAAATGAATTTTTAAAGCATAGGAGGCGGGAGGGTACAGTTCGAACAGTAAAAATAATGTTCGAACAGTACTACTACACAGATTCACATTTTATTAAAAAAATGCATTACTATTATAATAAAAATGTAATTTATACATTAAAATTGTTCAAATATTGTTATATATTGAACAGAATAATAAAATTATAATTAATAAAAAAAAAAAAGTTTTAAGATCGTAGTGGTGACATAGAGTTTTGGGACATCCTCATACATTCTTCAAGTATTGTTTGGGACCTCGACTTCAGTCTCTCTTCTATTCTTTTCTCTAACTCCGTTGTTTTATCTAATATGGTCAGCGACTCTTTTCTTTAGATCTCAATCATTCTATCTCAAAGTTATGTTGCATCTAATTTCTTAGTCTTGTCTTTATTGGATCAGGATTTAGAAGAGGTTAATGAACTTGAGGATGGGTTCACACAACACCCTAAACCCTTCAAATATCCAGAACACGATTCAAGAATTTCATATAAGATCTGAACATCGTTGACAGATGATTGATTAACTGGATCTGCAGCAGCTTTCTTCAGAGATTTCATCTTTTCCTTCAAAAAAAAATCATTAAAGTTAATATAAATAATAAGAATATTGTATTACACTTGACTTAATATACTTAAACTTATATAATTTGCCTCAGTTTCAGGGCTAGGCCAAACACTATTTCGATCTTTATGTGCTTTATCATATGTGCTTTATCTTTTCTGTACAAACGATGAAAACACTGAGAATCCGCATAATGGTTTATCTTTAAATTTGATCTATTTATTTTGTTCACAGCACTCCATTGCTAAAACAATTATATTATGAGTTTCAAATTCTAATAAATCTCTCATTTTCTATTATAAAAAATATTAATGCGATATTACCTTATAAGTAGAATTTTCATACAAATCACAAACATTCTCCCACTCAACTGGTAGTATTGATTAGAATGGATTTTGGCACGCCTCTGCCACAGTCTTGAACTTGGCGTAGTGTTCATGGCACCGACCTTTCTACCTTCGGAATGCACCCAACATCAATTCCTCAACTACTTTTCGATGTTTTCGTCGACTAAAGTCGAAATCAAACTCATCTTTTAAATCTTTACTAGAGTTAACTGTATCTTTTGTTTTCTCTTCTATTGACATCAGAGTGCCCAAAATATTTTCACATATGTTTTTTTCAATGTGTATGACCTCTAGATTATAACGGAGTGTCAACATAGACCAGTATAGCAACTCGAAGAAAATACTTTCTTTCGTCCAATTGAATTCCACTACATCTCGCTTCCTCTCTCACGCTCGTGCATCCTTCCCAAATGTATTTTTTGAAATCTCGAGTAGTTGCGCAATAATATTATCATCAGACAGTGTTGGCAGTGATGACCTCTGCACAGTTTTTCCATCAAATATTGAACTGTTCGAACGCCATCTATGGTTATTAGGTCAATATCGATGACGTCCTGTAAAACATAATTTCCGTCCATTTGTTAACATCTATGATTGTGTATCTTTGTTGCAAACAAGACAAGCCATTTTACTTTTTGTGCTCCACCCAGACATCCCGTATGCTGGAAAATTATTTATTGTTCATAATACAGTAGCATGCATTTTGAATTCCCACAACAAAGCTGCATCATGCGTAGTCACACCATGTTCCCACAACTCTTTCAATTCTGCTATCAGTGGTTGCAGATATACGTCTATGTCGTTACCTAGTGACCTCAGCCCTAGGATCAATAGAGCCATCATAAAATAAGGATCCTCCATATACTTCCAAGGTAGTAGATTATAAGACATTAATATCAGAGACCACATACTATGAGAAGTGTTCATATTGTCGAATGGATTAAAATCATCAGTTACTAACCCGAGGCGCATGTTCCGAGGCTATTCAATAAACCACTGATACATTCCATCAAACTTCTTCCATTGTAAAGAATCTGCTAGATGCGGGAGGAATTGATCATTTCGAACTCTTTCTGCATTATGCCAAAATATATCATTCGCAGTCATCCAGGAAGTAAACAACCATTGAAATCGATGAATCAACAGAAAATGTCTTAACACTTTATTTGATATATTACGCTTATCTTGTATCCATATTGACTCATGGCACACTGGACATAAATCAAATACTGTATATTGCTCCCAAAAGAGTACACAGTCATTTCACAAGCGTGGATAATATTATAATCAAATCTCAACCCCCGCTCCAACTTCTTTGCCTCATAAAAGTTACGAGGCATCACGTTATATTGCAGGAGAACCTCTTTAAATAACTCTATTAGCATGTCAATTGCCTTTGTAGAAATCCGGCATATTGACTTGATATGTAATAATCTGACCGTAAATAACAACTTGCTATGGCAGGTACACCCCTCATACAGTTGTCGTTATGCACCCTCCTACAGTCTTGCAAAGTTTTCGTTTCCCTCAAAAGTTTGTGAAGATATTCCTTCTCCATCTTAAACTCCAAACATGTCTGCGCTAATATCTCCTAACATTTCATTCATATCCTCTCCATTATCATCAAAAACGACCACATTTGTATCATCCATATCGATCTCGGCACCAGTTTCCTCAATCCGATTGGAATAACTCACAAATCTAACTCCTGTAGGAAATGGTTCGTCATGTAAAACTCAAGGCAAGTATTTAGGATCTATCTCATTAACGAACAAATGGGACTCCACTACTACCATGTTTAAATAACTCAAGTTTTTCCACATCTTGCACATACATCTTATAAAATCTCGATTGTCAGCAATGTCTTTCGCAAACTCTAAAAAAAATTTCACTCATTGTGCATACTCCTTATAGTCTCGCCCAAGTCTATCTCTTAATAGCGTCTAACTTTTATTTATTGTATTTTCATTACCCGTCCACTGTCTATTAGGAAAACATAATTCATTTCATAAATACCATCAATACTAGTCTAATTGATATCCTCATAGCACTACTTTAATAAGATAGTTAGCCATATCCTATTCGAGAGACTATCATCTTTATCACATATATAATATTATAATCTATCTAAGATTCTAATGTTAGTCAAAATTTTGACAGCATTTTTCTACAATTATCCAAGTATGCTAGTTGTGATACTGCATACTTGGAGAATGTAAGAAAATGCCCAACAAAATTTTATAAACTAACATAAAAGCTCTGATTGAATATATCTGTCATATAGATGAAAGAAACTCAAACTATCCACTTTGGATAATTCAAGAGCTGTATCCAATCATTCTTTAAGAGAATACTTTGGCACAACTTTCGAACGGGTCTAAGGTTGAATGTAGCACTAAACCCTCTAATTTAACATCCAACTATAATAGTACAATAAGCTGCAATATTAGTAATAATAAACAATATTTGCAACCTCAATATATATTATTAACGATGGTATTTTTTCTTCATGAGTTTCGTTCAAACGAACATTTTAACGTTTGAATGGTACTCAAAAGAAAGACAATCCTCATTCGAACATGAACAGTTCTGTTCGAACAAGAATCGCGTAGACAGAATACCAGAACCAAATCTCAACATCAAGAAAGTAAGCAATAAATGCCCAAATAAACAAATCATGCTTAAAATGGGTCATATAATAAAATTCACAAATAAATAAATATATAAACTCTATATAAAATCACCCCCAAATATGGTAAAGTCTCTAATCTCTAAACCCTAACAATTAGAAAATTAATCTCATTTTTTGCACTTTTAACTCGAAATCCAATTCAACAACACTATCCACAATCAAAAATCAGAAAATTACAAAACCCCAAACCACTTTTAATGATGGAATATAATAGCTAAACTCAAAATACACATAAAAAAAAAGTGTTGACAATAAAATTTACTCATTCCCTCTCAAGAATCCTTCTTCTCCCACACCCAAGAATCCTCCTACAATCCCTAACTATTTTCTGACTCTCTCTCAATCTCTCTCTCTCAATATAAGTAAATTCTCGCATGAAAAATGAGCTAAAGAGTTGGGTGTTGAAATTTTTGAAGTTGAGGACGTGGAATTTATCCGTCTGAATGCGAAAATTTCAAATTGCCGCTTTATTTTTTCGTGAAGGACTTCAACTTTTGGCATCTGAATGAGAATTTTTTCACGTCCGAACGCAATATTCTAAGTACATTCTAGGTATTTACCGTTCATACGGGAAAGTTCCAGTTAGGATGTAGAAATATCCTCCGTATTTGGCGCGAAAACTTCCCTCCTAATTCAAAACACAAACTAAGAAATAAAGTACATTTGAGCAATATTAATATTAATATACTAAATAATATATTAGCAATATTAAAAATATTATTACAATAGTAAAAATTTCTAATTAAAGTATATCATCAGGTAATTTTTATAATGGTATTATAATATTAATATACTAAGTACTCTTAATTTATTTTTATATTAATATAATATTATTCTATTAGTATTATAATAGTAAGATAATGCTATACTGAGTAATATAATAAAAGTTATATATAAAATTGAATAACGAATTATGAGACTAAGAAATCTATATAAGTACTTAATTAGTATATACCAAGTACTACGTGTAAATAGTATAATACTTATATACTAAGTATTCTATACTAGTTTAGTAGTATATAGAATACTACTCGTACAATTGGTATATACGAAGTACGAACTACTATAAGTATTACCTATAATACTATCATATTAGTAATATATACAATATGTAAGTATATTATATGTAAGATATTAATATTTTTTTGTGCTAGGTACTTTCTAATACTATAGTGTTACATAATAACTTTTAATCTCATCATAACCATCCAAACGGATACTCGAAAGCTCAAACCCCAAACTCTAAAACAGGTGTCCGGACGGCTACTCCATCCATTTGGGCAAACAACCTATTTGTTCAGACACTTCAGAACGAATCATATAAGAACCAAAAATATTAAGTATAGTCTAATTAATTTAAGCAAAAGAATTTAATAACAGTATTAAATTATATGTTGTATAATTATAATACATAATAGTACTAGAGGTGGCAATATGTTACACGTCAATCAAAAAATTATCTAACACATTACAATTTAATTGTAAATTTGATTGTCAAATTAATTGCACAATATTTTCATAAAAATATACGTTAATTAGTTGATGATAATTAAATTACAAGAAAATCTCATATCCCTACCTGTAAAAGCAATTTTCTCGATAGTAATTAGTTGTCACAATTATCAATGAGACACACACATACAATTACAAACGAGACACCCGCACACCCAAAGATGTGTGTATTTCTTAACCTTACAATTAGTTTTATAAGTTCGTAGTACTATTGTGATAATTTAAATATAATTAATTTTGATATTTATATGTCTCAAAATGAAATGAACATGAGCATCGATGAAAGCCAAATATCTTAACATCTCATTCGGAAGCTATACAAAGCATCCGGACGAGCCAAACAGTTGCAAAACTTGTTCAGATGCTTACTAGCTCGTCCGAACAAGTATCGGTGTATATAATACCCAGGACCTCCGAACGGCCTCATTTGTGCATCGAACAGAAAACATCAAAACCACTCCCAAGCCACCCACAATCGCTCAAGAACAAGCCACATTTCATTTCTCCATCAAAATATCAAAGGTATGTGTATTCTAACACCCTCTATTGGTTGAAAATGGGTTGTGAACACCCATTTTCATAGGGGTCGGATTTCAAATCAAATCCGACCATTTTTTTGTAGTTTTTTTTTTTTTTTTTAAGAATACATCTGTTCGGACATTTAGGAGTGAACTAAGGTTGATTTGGTTCGAATAGATGTTTGTAGAGAATGGAGAACTGACCAAGTTAACTCGGTCATTTCTCTTGATAAGGTTTTATGTCCGGATAGGGGTATTCCCCATTCGAACGAGATGAAGAAGATGACCACTTCTGGTCTGGACGAGTATTAACTAATCCGAAAGAGTACGTGGCACACTGCACACTTAAAGCATTCATATGATTTCTATTAATATTGTTTTGGTGTTTAACTACAGTCTAACATCTTCCCTCGTTCATTTCTTGAATAGTGTACAAATGGCATCCAGAGGAAGAAAACGTGGGAGGGACCAAACCACCGTACCCACAGGCACACACCCCGAGGTTGGCAATAGTTCGGCTAGTGACACAATCCACGCGACACTACTAGTCGCTACCCTTCTCACTATTGCTGCCCAAGACGCCCCTACTATCGATTCTACACAAGAAAAGGGCGTCCTTGTAGAACGGGTGGTCAAGTTGGCAGATTTCCAGGAGCTAGCATGGGAAGGACGCAGCATCTTGCACATATTTATAGAGCGAGGATGAGGGCCAATATACACGCCCAGCAGAGACTTCCCATACCTTGAGATGGTACGCGAGTTCTATCACGCCATAGGGGAGTAGTCCGAATAATAGCTCCTTTATATCCTGACGGTGCGGGGAGTCAAGATACCTTTCAGTCTGAGGATTATCACAGACTACCTGGATATCCTGCGCATCCCAGATGCATATCTCGCACCATCTACGTCTGCAACGACTACGGCAACCAGTGCGGATAGAAAGGCTTCCACCACAGGGCGAGCTCTAGTTTTCACTGATGAGGAACTACAAGCTGGATCAAATGATACTAAGTTTGATGAGGAGTACGTACCTGATGATGGTCTCACAGACGATCAGGTACATACTATATTATGCCATCCAAATGCTCCGCCATATGACGACGGGAAGATCATCAAATAGGTCGACTGCATCGAGGTCTTCAGGATGCTAAATTTGATAGTCGGCTAGAACCTAGACCCGAAGAAGTATAAGATGAGTTTTGGGATCAACCGGACCAGACTTCTAGTGCGGGTTGTGTAGATGCAACCGATTAATCTATCCCTCTACATCTTCTTCCACATCCGAACAGAGTCGCGTTATGAGAATGGAGGCAGTCTCCCATTTGGACTGATGATATCCGGCCTCCCACTCTAAGCGAAAGTTACACCGCAGGTGGATTAGGAAATCACCTTACAGATGGGACCCCTCAACATGATCACCCTTAGTAAGAGCAAGGGGCACCCTACTCATGTTAGGACTCCCGCATCAGACGTGCCTGCAACATCCAGTACTACTACTCAGCCTATTGAGAGCCAGGCCGCTGGATTTACACTACAACAGTTGGAACCAGTGGTGGAGGCAGTGGTAGAGAGAGTGGCCAGGCGCATAGTAGGGGAGGCAGATGAGCGCCTCAACAAGAGGCTGGCTAATATAGAGTCACGGGTTAAATTTATGCTGGAGGACATAGATTTGATACCAAAATAGTAGTTTGTATTTTTATTTAGTATTTGACTTTATGTATTGTATCGAAAAATATTATATATTTTAATATGTGTTTTTTATTTTTGGTGTTCATAACAATATTTATTTCTTATTTTTCTCATTTTACTTACCACTCATGATAATAAAATATATAACTTAAATAAAATTAATTTGTGCATTTATAGATATTTTAAACGCTCTGAAAATTATAATATGTAATATAAACACATTTTTTAAATTTTTAAAATGATAAAATGGAATTAATGGAAATATATATATATATATATATATATATATACAAAAATTAATGGTGATGAATAATTAAAAATTAATTCCCAACCTGTTTTTCATCTAAACAGTATATTTCCTGTCTGGACGGTCTTGAAGTTTTTCGCCACGTTTCCTTCCAAATATATCCTGTTCGAACAAAGAATTATCCGTCTGGACGCATTTTTATTTTTTGAGACAATTATTCGCCACATTTCCTTCCAAATATAAGTTTGAAGAGTTGCAAAATTAGTTCGTCCCAAATGTCTTGTACAGACAGATTTGTTCAAACTAATTTTGCAACTCTTCAAACTTTTGGGACGAAATTTAAAATCTGTCGCTAAAATCACTTTTAAGGACGGAATTTAATTTGTCCCTAACAATTTCATCCCTAAAAGTCAAATTTCTTGTAGTGACTAAAGGGCTATTGTTCCCAACCTTACATCACTGCTTAATGCTAATTATAGATTTATTCCCTAGAAATGATCTGATTATATAAATCCTTGTAATATAATTAATATTGAATAGATAACTTAGTGGCATAATTTGGTTAAAATGTAAATATGCTAGATAGAACTAAATCTGAAATTTAGGCTTTTAGTCACATAAAGATATCAGGATTAAAATATTGTTGTTAATGCATTCAGGAAAAAATAGTTAATACTTAATACCTAATTAACTCCTTAACACTGTCTATGTAATTTCATAAGGATCGACTTACCTAGAATAGTGTACTAAAAAGAATAAGGTCCGGGGCCCTGTACAAGGCAAGGCCCAACAGAGAGTTTAGCCCTCAAAGAAAACAAGTATAGGTTGAAGCAAAGCTGACCTTTTCAAGGCTTGCAGTGCTCATGACCGAATGGGCTTATGGCCCAATGACCCACCCTATTTACATTAGGAGGGGAGCCTTCGTGATGAAACACATGGTTGGGAAGAAACAGAGGCTAAAGGGGTGTCCTGTGACTCACTAAGAGAGGAGGAGAGATGCAACAGCAGCCAGATGATGGGAGGGAAGTTACGCGAGATTTGGGTAGGATTTGAATTTTGAGTGTCAACTTGATTTAGGGATAGATTTAATTATTCAAAATTAAAGCTCAAGTTATCTAGAGAGAAGATGATAAGGAAACTACCTAATGAAATAAATTTCCTAATCAAACTAATTTGTTATCATAAATTGAAAATGATAATTTTCGGGTAGTGCTGGATAGGCTTCGCTTTCAACTTAAAACGTTAGCAGCGATTTCAAAAAACTCGTAACCACCTTCAAAGACAATTTTTACTCAAGGGGGTGGGAGCCTCGGCTCCCTTCCCTCCTCCCTCTTGTTTCCTTCATCGTCTGTGTTGGTTTGTGTTATTTTATGTGTTGATTTCATTTCAAGAATGAGATAGTGGCGAAAGAACGTAACCTGCCACGAAATGCTTCCCGACAGACTCCAAGGACTTGATCTGATTAAGTCGGAAGGACAAAATCTCCAACCTATTGATTTGCGGCCTTTTATTTCAACGTGGTCCGAAAAGGAAACGTTCTTGAGATTTTCTTCTCCATCGCGACAGTTTTCGCAGACTGTAGATTGTTTGGGTTGTTTTCCAGCAAAATCACTTGAGGTTTTGCTAATGTCAAGGGATTTATTCTTCGCCACAACAATCTCTGGAAGTTGCAATGTGTTTTTAGGTTTTATCAAGCATTGATTTACAAGTTGTACGAGTCGTCTTACATGCGTGTTCCAGATGCGCCACTACAGCCTTGTCTTGTATAGTGTTTTTAGTGTACTTTGTGTTCTTTACGTTCCGTATCTATTTGTGTTGTTTAATTTAGGTAGTAATAAAAAGGAAAAGACAATTTATTTTGGCTATCCCACTTCTCCTTTTGAAGATGATGGTGTTGATTTTCTTTCCTTCTCTGGAAGGCGGGAGTTATACTATCTATGTTTTCAAAGAGTCATACCCTCAAACAAATCGAAATTAAATTTTCTGTACATTTTGTCACTTGAAAGAGTGTAGAAGTTAAGATAATGCCTGTCATTAAGAATATGCGGGAGTGCTCCAAATAGTTGAGTAGTTGACTTGTAATTTGGGTTTTTCCTGTATTTATTAGGTCACATCTATAACTTCGATTTTACTATAATGAAATGAAGCCTTTCTTATCAAAAATAAATAAATTAATAAATCAAAAATGATAATAGAAATAATAATATATTAATAATAATAAACAATATAAATAAATAAATAAAACTGATCTTAAGTCCTATTTGAGTTTGCATTTTACAAGTGTAAAATAAGATCGTCGAAGCCCTAGGATGTTGTATCTTTGATTTTTCAATATATATTTTTTTAATTAGTTATGTTCTAGGTGGAGTGTAAAATAAGTGCAATGCATTTAGTAAGCGAAATATTGTCAGTAACAAGTGAGATGGAGATGGCGGCCCAGATGGATCGTGTTATGTCACTACATCAGGATTGCGATAGACGAGGAAAAAAAAAAGATAAATTTTATCATTTTATTATTATTTTTAATTTTTAGTATCCAATTTTAATATGCTATAAGATATTGTATGCTTTTTAGTATGTAACATTGTATAATTTTGTATGCTTTTTTTTTTTGTTTTATTATTTGTAACATGATACAATTTATATATTTTTTAATTTTATTAAAATTTATCATTTCTGACTAGTACGTTCAAATGTACACAGTAAACATTCGAACCTTTATTCTTAGCAAGTTCGAATGTACAAAATGAATAAAGGTTCGAATGTACAAAGTAAACGTTCAAATGAACGGGCAAAATGTTCGAACAAACTAACCAAGCGTTCGAATGTTCATCAAATTAACGTTCTAACTTAGTGATACGTAACGTCCGAAAGTTGTGTAAGAAACACCCGAACGTCAACATTACGTTAGGATGTGAACAACGTTCGAATGAAAATATGAACGTTCGAACGTATAACATTCAAATGAAATAATATATCGTTCGAATGTCAATAAGATGCATTTACGTTTGAACGTTTTTTGTTACGTTCAAACATTACTTTTGGTGACACATTTGAACCGTTACTAACTGTTCTAACGTTCAAACGTTTTATTGAACGAAAAGACATCAACCGTCACAAAAAATACTTTTTGTGATGGTTGAATAATAAATTATTACGAATACTTATCTATGACGCACTTATTGTGATGGTTGCCGTGACAGTTTCAAACTGTCATCAAATTAAAGTCTTTCATGATGTTTTGTTCATTTTCTGTGACCTTTTTGTCTATCACAAAAGCCTCAATTTGTTATAGTGAGTCAAAATGAGTGGGCAAAGTGAGTCGGCATAGTATTATTTTTCATATATATATATATATATATATATATATGAGTAATGGTACTCATCATTTATTTTTGAATAAATCTATTTATCATTATCATTTTCATCATCCTCACATCATCCCATTATGTGGCATTAGATGATAGGTTAATAAGTAAAACATAATAAATAATTTTCAATCATTTAATATCATATCCTAGAATGATAAGAGAATGATGAAAAATAGGATGATAAGTAGCATTACCCTTTATTTTTCATTAATATTCTGTTATCATTCATGATGTAGCAATAGATTATTGGAAACTATTATTTATATATCACTTATAATGAACCTATCTTCTAAATCGCATCATAAAATGATGATACAATGATGAATAAATAGATCATGATGAATAAATTTTTTCTTCCGCCATTAGTCAAGGCCAAAGTTTGGATCAAAAACTAGGTTCCTGACTTGGTTTGCGAGCTACATCTTGTTCTTGTTTCTGACGTACGGGCGGTGCCTGAGAAAATTTGAGAATTAAATATACCAAGATGACCAATGAGAAATGTTTTTCTAAAATAATCAGCCCAGCCACAGTACTTAATTTCAGCTTGTTCATGATCAACCTCGTTCAGATCATTTTTCACAAGAAAATTAAAGTATGGAAATTAAAAGGACAGATCGAGAAGATCATTTTTCTGATATCAAATTTCAAGATTTATAATTGTTGTCATGTACTTATATATGTGTATAATATATATATATATACACTTTTGTATATTGACACACACATATAATATATATATTGTAGGCTGTAATTATTAATTATTCTTTTTCAATAATCACATATATACTTGGGCAGCATAAATAAACCTAGCCATACAGAAGTAATTCATGATAACCATAACTAGACTAATTAATCTCAAATATTGAGTCGACATGAGATCAAATCGCGCGCGTCCTCCGTATTATATTATATTATATATATACACAATTTTTCCTAAAAAATATTATTTATATGCGATCAATGATTTCCTACGAAATAACTATTTCTAATTAAAATAATTTTGTTTTCATCATAAATAATCATTTTCGTCGCAAAATATTACTCACATAAGCTCGTTTTTCTTATAGTGTATATATATGTTTAATTAAAATCAATTGAGATCTACTGATATCATCTAATATAATTATGAGCAATGCTAGGCGTACACAACTTGGGATACTTTTTACAGAATCGGTGACGTGGTAATAATGTCATATTAGCCTAAAAAAAATTACAAAAACAATTAGATAAAAATATAATAAAAGAGAAACAAAAATAAAAAAATATTAATAGTTAAATTAAAAGATGGGAAAAAATAATATTTGTGTATGATGTGAATGCACAAAATATACTAATCGTGTACAAATAATATTTTTATATATTTCCAAGTTATAAGTGATGTTTAAAGCTGTAGACTTTCTAGCTAGAAGTTAATTAAACCATGCAGGACTAACTTACCATTAATTGTGAAGCATATTTAATGTAAATTGCCGGATCCGTACCATGCATGCTTAATTAATTGATTTGGTTCTTTTCCTTGACTGAGTACAGAAAAAAATTATATATATATATATATATATATTATTCACAATGAGAGAGAGAGAGAGAGTGTTGTGCCTTTGGTTGGGCACGTTGTAGTTAATTAATTTGTCGGTGGGGGCCGGGGTGCATGACAAGCTAGATATAATATAGAGAGACGTTTGGGGCTGGCAGGACTGCTCCATGCGTTAAAAGCAGTTTAATGGTAGTTAGGTTATTTTTTAATGATAAATACAATAAAATAAAATAAAACACAATAAAAAATATAAAATAAAATAAAATAAAAATACAATAAAAAATAAAATAAAGATGAATTTTAAAGGCATTCGACTTTGGGCTGCAGCCCGTTGCCTTTGATGGCGGTGGGCGACACCGTCTATCCCATCGGGACCGACAAGCTCTACCGAACCCATTTCGAGTTTAAACCTCCGTGAGACACACCGAAGCTCGCCGTCGAAAGAGTAAGCTCACCGGAGCCTGCCGACCCCAATGGAGTGGACAGTGTCGCCCATTGCCACTGGAGGCGGCAAGCTGCTTTTAATGAGGTAGTCGGCCCAACCAACCCAGGAAAAATCTCTATAATATATGCTTTGATGATGCGGCATGCCTACACTTTTTCTTGTGCATGTTATAGTAATTTCTACATCTGTTGACGTTACATGAACAGCAGAACATTAATGAGAAAAAGCTACACTACAAGATAGGTTTTTTGAGACAAATCATTTTGTCTCAAAAAATAGATTTTTTGTCCCAAAAAATCTTTAGAGACAAAAAAAATTTATCCCAAATTTGTCTCAAAAAGCCCGTCTCAAAAAGTTTTTAGGGACGAAAAGTGAATTTCGTCCCTAAAAATGATTTTTAGAGATGAAATCTCACTTGCCTATCCAAATCCGTTCGGACGGGTTTTTTTATTTGAGATAAAAAAATTTCATCTCAGAAATCCGTTCAGACAAAAATTTCAGCCGTCCGAACTGACGATTTCCGTTCGAACTAATAAATATTTCGTTCGAACAGATTGCCTTATTCGAATGAGAAAAGCGTCCAGACGGATATTATCTGTTCGAGCGAATAAATTTATTGGAATATAAATCTTGTTCGAATGGACTCTTTGTAGTTTGGACGAATTTTAAATAATAATTTATCGTTCGAACGAATACAAGAGTTGTTCGAACGGATATTATTTGTTCGAACGAATACAAGTGTTGTTCGAACGATACTGCTATACAAATTACATTTAATTAAAAGATGCATTACTATTATAATATTAATGTAATTTGCACATCAAATGTGTTCAAATATTATTGTTAAACAGAATAATAAATGTATAATTAATAAAAAAAATAGATTTTAAGATCGTGATGGTGGCATACTGTTTTGAGACATCCTCTGCCATTCTTCAAACATTGCTCGAGTCCTCGACTCCAGTCTCTCTTCTATTCTCGACTTTAACTCTACTGTTTTATCTAATCTGATCAACAACTCTTGTTCATTGGACCTCAAACGTTCTATCTCAAGTTGTGCTGCTTCTAACTCCTTAGTTTTGTTTTCATTGGATCTAGCCTTAGAAGAGGATGATGAACTGGAGGATGGATTCACACAACGCCCTAAGCCCCTCAAATATCCAGAACGTGATCCGAGAACTTCAGATAGGATCTGAGCATCGTTGACAGATGATTCATTAGATGGATCTGCAGTAGCATCCCTTAGAGATTTCATCTTTTTCTACAAAAAAAAATATTTAATATGCTATTCGACTTGACTTAATATACTTAAACTTACATAATTTGCCTCAGCTTCAAGACTGGTCCAAACACCACACGATTTTTATGTGTTTTAGCATATAAATGGGTTAGATCAAAGTCACCTGAACTTTCAGCTTGCTACAAAAGAAAAATTAAATTAGAACTTAAAAAAAAAATGCATATTTTAAAATGAGACTGGAATTAGTAGCACTGACCATTTTTTTATGTAAACGATGAAAAGACCGAGAACCCGCATGATGGTGAATCTTTAAATTTGATCTATTTATTTTGTTCACAGCACTTCGTTGCTTTATAAAAAATAAGAAAAATATTATGAATTTCAAATTCTAATACATATATAATTTTCTATTAGAAAAATATAAATGTGATATTACCTTATAAGTAGAATCTTCAAACAAATCACAAAGTTTCGGCCACTTGGCTGGTGGTATTGTTTGGAATGGATTTTGGCGTGCCTCTACAGCAGTGTTGAATTTCTCAAAATATGCATGACACCGACCTTTGTACCTCCGGAATGCACTCGACATTAGCTCCTCAAGTGTTTTTCGATGCTCTCGTCGACTAAAATCTAGATCAAACTCATCCTTGAAAAAATTATATTTAATTAGTATAAATACAATTAACATTAAATTTGAATTTTCTTGGGCTCATTACCAAACATCAGTTTTTTATGTGATCTTTTACATCTTCGAGAACGTTAACCCAGTAGGCTACTGACATCGGAGCGTACGTGCGAGTGAGGGCACCAACATAAGTAGAAATCCATGCTTGTGAATCACTGTGCCCACCAGAGTGACCCTCTAATATATCAACTTTAATTTTACCCATTTTTCTAACTTTCTCTATGCAGACACCCCTGGTGATGCCTCGCCCTCGATGCTGGCTTACAATTACAAGTACAGTAATTAGAACACATATATATCATTTGATAAATATATATTAACTCATGTGGTAAATACCATAATTTGATAAAATACCTGGCGCTGGGTCTGGTGATGCTGATACACTATTGCTGGCCAGTGAATCACGTGCATGAGAGTCAATAATGGGTGGGGGTGGGGGTGGGGGTGGGGATGGCGCACGAACAGCTTTGCATTTGGGAGGCATATCTATTTGAAATTGTAATTAATTAAATATATAACCAGATAGATATTGTTGATATTTATCAAATTTATACTTACACATATATTTTAACTTATTCACTATCAGTTATGCTAGACCAGTCTTCTTTATCTTCCTAGACACGTCAGTAGATTCATATTCTTCCGACATTCTACCCTCAATCACTTCTGGTGCAACATTTTCTCGACGGAGTGGGACTATGTCATACTGACTTAGGTCAATAAATAGATTGATCACTGGTTCATTTTCTTGATATGCTTCTTCATTTGTCAAACCATCGAAGTCTTCATGTGGTTCATTTGCCTCTGGAATATAATCATATATATTTCTTGATGCAAACTTCTCCGCCACTCCCCATGAGTTCCCATATTCCGGATCATCTAAATAAAAAACTTGATTCGCTTGACAGGCGAGAATGAAAGGATCATCCTCGTACCAGGTTCGGGATGTATTCACACTAACAAAACCCTCATCTTTACGCACTCCCAATCTAGGATGTGAAACATCCCACCAAGTACATCTAAACAACCAAGCAATATAACCTCCCACATACTTTAATCTTATAATATCTTTTACAACTCAGTAAAAGTCAATGTTATCATCTCCATGGCTCCCTTCGACTGCGACCCCACAATTCTGAATTTTTCTATATCGTCATCTATCACGTGTGTGAAATCTATATTCATGCACCAAGCAACCCTAATACTTGATAGCCCTCTTGCTTGGACCACATGCTAATGCATAAAGTTCTGGTGAGATCTCATCGGGATTTGTAGCATATTTTAATTTAATCTACATCAATAAATATATTTAGTATAAGATTAAATATCAATAGAATCCATATTAATTATTTAATATTATCGTATGTTCGAACCACGAGGCGAACTCCTCTTCATGCTTCTTTTGTACGTCAGCTCCACCACCAGAGTTAAGCAGTTCTAAATATTCACTGCACCTTTTTATATGAAATATCAATTTATACGAAAATACTAATCTCAATTATTTTAGTTTTACGTAAATTCATTACTAACCTCAAGTAGTGCTCAATTTCTGCACAGTTATTCAGGACATACCATCGAGCTCTCTCGGCATCTCGTCCACACAAGTCGACGCCCCCTTGTGCCCCCATTGGACGTATAGTTTGTGTAAATACAGAAAATGATGATGGGACACCCATCTGTTCACCTTCATAATTTCGATCTGGTCTCGTAAATCTGGTATCAACCCCACGAAAATACATTAAACAAAAAGTGTGCCATTCATTATCAATGTAGGACTCTGCAATCGAACCTTCTGGATGAGCCTTATTTCCCACACTTCGCTTAAGCTTTCCTAAAAATCGCTCAATTGGATACATCCATCTATATTGAACCGGGCCAGCAACTAAAGCCTCACGAGGTAGGTGAACAGCCAAATGAACCATTACATCAAAGAAAGAAGGCGGGTACAAACTCTCTAGTTTGCACAATATCACTGGGATCTCAGCCTCCATTTTTAACAATGCGTCAACTTGTAACGTCCTATTACAAATGCCTCTGAAAAATGTCCCCAACTCTGTAAGAGCTGTACGAACATCCCGAGTAAGCTTTCCACGCACACCAACTGCCAACAAACGTTGTAAAAATATATGACAGTCGTGACTTTTAGGACCAATTATCTTCCAGTCATGTGTTCGCACGCATCTTGACATGTTCCCAGCATACCCATCAGGTAATTTGATTGACAATAACCAGTTACAAAATTTCTTTCTCTCATCGCTTGATAGTATATACCATCCAAGAGGCATGATGGCTCGAGACCCATTATCTTGTAAATGCAACTCTGGTCTTATTCCCAACTCCTTCAAATCTTTACGGGAGTTAACTGTATCTTTTGTTTTCCCTTCTATTGACATGAGAGTACCCAAAATATTTTCACATATATTTTTCTCAATGTGCATGACATCTAAATTATGGCGAAGTATCAATGTAGACCAATATTGCAACTCGAAGAAAATACTTTTTTTGTCCAATTGAATTCCACTGCATCTCGTTTCCTTTTTCATGCTCGTGTGTCCTTCCCAAATCTATTTTCTGGAATCTTAAGTAGTTGTGCCAGAATATCATCGCCAGACAGTGTTGGCGGTGATGACCTCCGCTCAGTCTTCCCATCAAACATTGTCCTGTTCGACCGCCATCTATGATTATTAGGTAAATATCGACGATGGCCCATGAAACATAATTTTCTTTCATTTGTTAGCCAATGCGATTGTGTATCTTTGTTGCAAACAAGGCAAGCCAATTTATCTTTTGTGCTCCATCCAGACAAGTTTCCGTATACTGGAAAATCATTTATTATCCATAAGACTGCGGCATGCATCTTGAATTCCCGCAATAAGGCTGCATCATACGTACTGACACCCAGTTCCCATAACTCTTTCAACTCTGCTATTAGTGGTTGTAGATATACATCTATGTTGTTTCCTGGTGACCTCGGTCCTTGGATCAATAAAGCCATCATAAAATAAGGATCATTCATACATTTCCAGGAAGGCAAATTATAAGGCATTAATATCACAGGCAACGTACTATGCGAAGTGCTCATATTGCCAAATGGATTAAAACCATCAGTTGCTAACCCGAGACGTACGTTTCGATGCTCTTCGGCAAACCATGGATACTCTCGATCAAACTTCTTCCACTGTAAGGAATCTGCCGGATGCGAGAGAAATTGATCATTTCGAACTCTTTCTGCATTATGCCAAGTCATATCCTTTGCAGTCACTCGAGAAGTAAACAACCGTTGAAGTCGAGGGATCAAGGGAAAATGTCTCAACACTTTATTCGGTATATTACACTTGTCTGAAGTCCATCTTGACTCGTGGCACACTGGACATGAATCAAATTCTGCATACTGCTGCCAAAAGAGTACACAATCGTTCTTACAAGCATGGATAATATTATAATCAAATCCCAAGCCTCGTTTCAATTTTTTCGCCTCATAAAAGTTACGAGGCACCACATTATCTTGCGGTAGAACCTCTTTAAATAACTTAAGTAGCATGTCAATGGCCTTTGCAGAAATCCGGCATACTGACTTGATATGTAGCAACCTCACTGTGAATGACAACTTACTATGGCGGGTACATCCCTCATACAGTTGTCGTTGAGCATCCTCCCACAGTCTTGCGAAGTTTTCGTTTCCCTCAAAAAATTGTGAAAATGTTCCTTCTCCATCTCGAAGACCAAACATGTCTGCGCCAATATCATCTAATATCTCAGTGATATCCTCTCCATTATCATTATTATCATCCGAAACGACCACATCTCTATCGTCTATATCGATCTTGGCATCAGTTTCCTCCATTCGATTGGAATGACTCTCAAATCTAACTCCTGAAGGAAATGGTTCGCCATGTAGAACCCAATGCGAGTATTTATGATCTATCCCATTAACGAACAAATGGGACTCCACTACTGCCATATTTAAATAACTCAGGTTCTTGCACTTCTTGCACAGACATCTTATAAAACTCCGACTATCAGCACTGTTTTTCGCAAACTCTATGAATACTTTCACCCCCCGTACATACTCCTTATAGTCTCGTCCAAGTCTATCTCCCAATAGCATCCAACTTTTGTCCATTATATTTTCGTTATCCGTCAACTGCCTATTAAAATAAAACCTAAATCATTTCATAAACATCATCAATAATACTGTAATTGATATCCTCATAATACTATTTATTTATTGTCTGCACGAATTCTATTCGAACGTATATTTTTACGTCCGGACGGACATCAACATTCGTTCGAACGTAAACAGTTTCGTTCGAACGGAAATCGTGCAGACAGCATACCAGAATCAATCCTCACCATCAACTAAGTAAGCAACAAATACCCAAATAAATAAATCATGCTCGAAATTGGTTATATAATAAAATTCCAAATATCAAAATAAGTATGCAAAATCTATATAAAATCATCCCAAAATATCAAAATAAATATCTAATCTTTAAACCCTAATAATTAGAAAACTAACCTCAATTTTTGCACATCCAACTTCAAATCCAATTCAACAACACTGCCCACAATTAAAAATCATAAGATGAGAAAACTATCAACCACTTTTAACGTTGAAAATATACAAAAAAAAATATTGAGAAATGAGATTTACCTGTTCCCTTTCAAGAATATCAAGTCTTCCACACTCAAAAACCCTCCTACAATATACAATCCTTCTTTGCCTCCCTTTTAGTCTCCCTCTCTAAAAAATAACTCAATCTCGAGTAAGAAATGAACTGAAGAATGGTGTTTAAATCTGCGAAGTTGCGTTTGAACGTAAAATTTATCCGTCCGAACGCCAAAATGTCAAATTGTCGCGAGTTTTCCTGCGATGAATTTTCAACTTTTTGCGTTCGAACGGATTATTTGGGTGTTCGGTTGCGTTATTCTTAGCATATTTTAAGTATTTTCCGTTGGAACGCATGAGAGACCGTTATGACATATAATAAGTGTTATATCTTATAGACTTACACTAGTATTATAATACTAATATACTAGATAATATTTAATTATTATTATATATTTATATACTCATATTACTAATACTATTCTAAATAATCTATATTATAAATTGTATAACCTCAATAAGTGATGACGTTACAAATTATATATTAAGTAATCTACGTAACATGTACCTAATTATTATAAATTAAGCACTACATGTAAATAGTATAATACTTATGTTCTAACTAATATATACTAGTATATACAAAGTAATTGATATATATGAAGTTGAAGTACTTGATATATATTTATTTTATATAACATTATCATTTTAGTGTTATGTATAGTGCATGGATATTATAAAGACTATTTTTAGTATTTTATTTTTTACTAAGAACTTTATAATATTATTAGTGTCGTATGGTACATAATAATATCGTTATAACTAGCCGAACTGATAGCGGATTGCTTAAACCCCAAACTCTCTTCTTTCCGTTCGAACAGATACCCCTTCATTCGAACATATACCCTTACCGTTCAAACGCTTAAAAATTACGTTCGAACGCTCAAACTTGTTCGAACGAAAAATATCTCGTCCGAACGAGTATTGGGGTATATATGCCCGGTTCTCGCCGAACAGCTCATTTTTGCATCAAACGGTAGATTCCAAAACTCAGTCCCATTCGAACGAGAATCACACTCCACCTTCCCGAAACCATCATCTACAGTGAGATATATAAGGTATGGTCTCTCTAACCCCTCATATTGATTGAAAATGGGTTATGAACACCCATTTTTGTGTGGGTCGGATTTCAAATTGAATCCGACCCATTTTTCATAGTTTTTGTAATTGATTTCCAAGTATTCATTGTTTCGGACCTTTAGGAGTGATATTAGATTGATTTGGTCCGAATAGATTTGAGTTTTGTAGGAAAAAAGTAATGGCCGAGTCAACTCAACCATTTCTCTTCGCAGGGGTTTCCGTTCGGACAGGAATGACCCCCGTTCGAATGAGACTTGTTTGTTCGAACGGGCATATAACACGTTCAAACGTGTTATTTGTCCGTCCGAACGAGTAAGTTCCAAACAGAACAGTTTGATATACATATTGGTTTAATTTACGTATTTTGGGTTCCATCAAGCCTGCCTAACTTCTTCCATCACTTATTTGTATACAGTATACGAATGGCAGGTAGAAGTCAAAAGCGTGGGAGAGATTAATTGAGCACTACTAGGCCTGTGATCGCAGATCCAATTGCCTCCATACCCATCTCTCCTGCTGCTGCCAGTGTTCCTGTTCGTAGGTCTGTTCTAGTAGAGCAGCCTATCACTTTGGATGACTTCAGAGAACTGGAGTGGGAGGGACACACCATCCACCAGATTTTCACAGAGCGAGGATGGACTTCGATCTGCACACAGGAGGGGATCGCATATCCTAATATGGTATGCGAATTCTACCGGGCATTGGAAGATCAGCCTGGAGATATTCACCACTACATACTCATGGTGCGGGGAGTCAGCATCACCTTCTCTCCTCGGGTGATTGTAGAGTATCTAGACATCCCACACGTGATAGACGCATATCCTCATCCATCCGCAGCAGCAGCAGCGTCTAGATCTGTTAGGGCAGACACGGAGGCTGAATCCTCATCACGCTTCGCTACATGGATTGCCGATGAGTTGGGTACTGGCTTAGACGTTGATGATAACGACCAGGAGTACGTACCTGATGATGGTCTCACAGACGATTAGGTACGTGAGCTACTACGGCATCCCGAGGCTCCTGCATATGATGGCGGGAAGGCCATCAAACAGGTTGACTGCATTCCATTCTTCAGATTGTTGAATCTGATAGTCGGGTACAACATAAACCCGAAAAAGCACAAGACGGATTTCGGGATGGATCGGGCACAACTTCTGGTGCGGGTAGCGAGGGAGGACCCGATTGATCTAACACTGTATATTTTCTTCCGCATCAGACAGGAGTCACGATATGAGAGTAGAGGCAGTTTACCATTTGGACTGTTGATATCTGGCCTCTTACTTTAAGCTGGAGTTACAAAGTGGATTAGTGAGAAAAGAGAACTTCAGATGGGGGTTCTCAACAAGATATCTATCAGTAAGAGCAAGGAGCACCCCTATGTACGTACTCTAGGGTCGACTGATACTACTACCAGTGCTGCTACCCAGCCTGCTCAAAGCCAGCCTGTAGGATTTACACTAGAGCAGTTGGAGGCGATGGTTGAGCACGTGGTGGAGAGAGTGGCGACCCACTTGAGGAGGATAGATGATATAGAGACACGGATTAAATCTATACAGGAGGACATAGATTTGATACCGAAGTAGTATAAGTATTTTTATTTTATGTTTTGTATCGAATAATATTATATATATTTTGAAATGTAATTAGTATTTTCTTTTATTTTTGGTATTCATAACATTATTCTTTTTTTTATTTTTGTCATTTTACTTATTGCTTGTGATAGTAAAATAAAGAACATTTTAAAAGTAATTACATAAAATTAATTATTACATTTATAAATATTTTGAATGCTTCATAAATCATAAAATGTAATATAAACACATTTTTTATATTTTGAAAATGATAAAATAAAACTAATAGAAAACAAATATATATATATACGTAAATGAATAGTGATAAAAAAAAATTAACCATTTCCAACCTGTTGTCCATCCAAACAGAATAATTTGTTCGGACGGACTTGCAATTCCACCGCCACATTTTCCCCCAAATTTATTCCGTTCGGACAAATATTTCTCCGTTCGAACGTATTTTTACGCTCGTTCGGACGGATTTTTGTCTGTCCGAACGTATTTTGCAACTCGTCCAGTTTTTTAGACGAGTTTTAAAAAATGTCTCTAAAAACCACTTTTAGGGACGAAATTTATTTGGTCCCTAATAAATTTCGTCCCGAAAAATAAAATTTGTTGTAGTGCTAGCAACCTAGCTGTGACATTTAATTTAATTAAATATCATGGGGACAAACAAACAGACCAGCTAGCTAGCTTCATGGATACACGGCTTGTATTTATAGAAAAGATACCATACTCATCCACGATGCGTGCGTACGTACAATTATCTGCATGATCATACATAAAACCTAGCTAGCTGATCATCTACATTGATCGACATCTTGAGAAAATTAAGGACGCGACCATATATATATATATATATAAAAAATATATAATATAATAATTTATGTCTCTCTAATTTCGACCGTAAAGTAGTTTATTAATGGTTGTCCCAAATGGTACTACACAATTAATCTGTACGCGGCACGAGATTAGAATTTTGAATTTAAAGTTATGTTCTATATCGCACATGATGATAAACGTACGTAGGCATGATTTGATCAAATTGTCAATGCATGCATGCTTACCACAAAATATCATATGGAAGTAACAAAACCGCGCGTCTGCATGGATAAATACTACTGTTATGTCTCAAAATCTTGACCCAATAATATTTAAAAAATCTAATTTTTAAACTCATTGAATAATAAAAATGAAAGGTTATGATATTATTAATGCTGAACACTTGTTATTAATGATCAGCAATCTATTTAATTAAAAAATAGTTATCAAGAATTTAAAAGAAAAAAGAACAAAAAAAATATTTAAAAACAAAAATATCCAATGCAAGGATGGTCGAAAGACCACCTTGCAGATCTCCAACGTCCGTGCACAATACGAAGGTGGCTATGTACTATATGATGATCTCCAGCCATTCTTAATTTGGGGTGGTCGCATGCGGCCATTTCAAAGATTATATTTGCTCTTTCTTTAGTAAACTTTTCTTTAATCTTTTTAGAGAATAATGGAATAATGATGAGTTGGTAATATCATGAATTAATTTCACTTTCACTAGATGAAGGACCGAGATTTATGATTAAGTCAAGAAGTCGAGGAGATCTTATCCTACCTACAACAAATACCGCTTTTTTTCCGGGAGGGATATTTGTGGTTGGAAAAAGTGCATGCTTAGTTCCACCAATTTGTATTGTGAGAGACTGGTGGCATATAATTGGTGAAGAAAGATTATTTACCCACAAAAACCATTGTTCATGGGAAAGGTACTCCTCTCTTTGCCACGCATCATTGACGCAGAAAGCATCTTCATTTCGTGGCAAATAAGGTCTCGAACATGATGTTGTAGTGAGAAATAATACCGTTCTCCATGGAAGAAGTCTTGTGGCAAAACTTCTGTGTGCATGAATTTATTTCGTGGCAAAAGTGGTGTGATCTTAATGTTTTTACCCACCAAATATTATAAATTCATGACAATAGATTTTTTTGGATGATGAATTTTGGTGAAAATTACCATTTCTCAACAACTACTTGGACCATCGGGAAAAGTCAGTTGCCACCAAAATCATCTGTCGAAATAGATAGCTTTACCATGAACATTAGTCATGGGAAATAGATAGATTTCCACCAAACTCTTTTGCGACCACATCATGAAGTCTTCTTAAAACGTTTATTGTCACCAAAATCTACTAGTAGAAAAAACATATGTTTCCTACAATTATCCCACAAATAGGACTCTATTAAACCTCCTTCCACTCAACAGACCATCAACAAATATTAAAACCAACATCAATATATAATCAAATTAGTCCAACCAAAAATTCAGATAACCAACATATTATACATATAATTATACATATTACTATTTCTCACCAATCATCAGACTACTTGGACCATCGGGGAATTAAAGTCAGTTTCCACCAAAATATATGTCGAAAAAGATAGATTTATCATGAATATTAGTCATGGAAAATACTATTGCGCAAAAAACCTCTTTTGTGACCACATCAACTCTTCTTAAAACGCTTATTAATTTCACCAAAATCTGCGAGCAAAAAAAAGATATGTTTCCCACAATTATCCCACAAACAGGCCTGTAGTAATTGAACCTCTTTCAACTCAACAGACCATCAACAAATATTAAAACCAACACCATATCAAATTAGTCCAACCAGAAATTCAGATAAACAATATATTATACATAATTATTAATATAGTAATTTACAAATTTTTCGACTGGATTAACCAGTCAAATTTTAAAGCCATGAAAATACAGGAGGGAATTCGACTGCATGTATGATAATTTTGGAACATATAGACACATTACTACAACAAACGAATCAAATAAATGAATTTTATTTCTCTTTTACATTCGTGTGGAATAGTACTTAATTACACATGTATGACTCCACAAATTGAAAATAAAAAAATATACACGGAGTCGGGAGTACATATATATAATGATTTTTTTCTTGGGTGCAACCCTGGCTGTAATATTTGTAATCCAAGACCTAATTTCAAGACTCGATCGAACTAATGACCGGCGCCTCTGTCGCTAGGTCCGGACGGCAACCTTTCGAGCCAAGACGCCATAGTCTGCTTCGCCTTCTCATAGGTAGTACTGGAATGGAGGACGTCGACAAGGTGATTAGCACGGCCGGCAAAATCCTCCAATAACACTCGGGTTGCTTCAACCCTTGCATTGCTCAAAATGGCCATAATGACTGCAACGACAAAGATGATTAAAAAAGTGCACGTCTTTCTGCAATTCATCGTCATGAGAATTAAGCGCTAGATAGCTAATCTACACTGCTGAAATGTATATATGAACTCTCTACGTACTCGAAATAAAGCTTTTGCTGGTAGATTGTAGTTGTAGTACTTGTGGATGTACTTATGACATCAAGTATGAGTAGGTGCAGCTATATATAGTGGCGCTAAAGCTTTGTGATGTACGCGTTTTTCTGAGCTGGGTGTTTCGGTCGGGCTTTTGGACGATTTACGTATTGACCAAGGAGCTTAATTTGAAATAGTCTATTCACATTCACATGTAGACTAGTAGTATAAATTTCACTTTTTTATTTTTTGCTTTTTATTTCAGATATTTTTTAAACATGTTCAAACATTTTCTAAACATGCTTAAACATTTTTTAAACATGTTTAAATATTGTTTTAAAAAAAAAAACCAATACACTAATAATTGCCACTTTCTTAATTAATAAGTAAAAAATCTAAAAGAAAAATAAATACATAAAGGGTCAAAACAAAAAGACAAAATAAAAGGGGATAATAGCTAGTAGTGTTGATGATATATATTAGGAACTGCATGGATTGACTTGATCATCAGTCTTGTTTTTGAATGGACTCTTTCGATCAGGTGATGAGATCGATATTAGTTTTGGAAATTAAACCACCCAACTATGACCCAGCTTAATTCATCTGATTACTATAATGATAGCAATGACCGTTGGCTTTTGAATTTTTAAACATCTTTGTTGGTGGGAAGGGCAAAGTCAATTAAGTAACTATATATATGCGTTTATCAATATTCTTACGAATTTATTTTTATTTTTTATTTTTCCCTTTCAACGACGATTAACATATATACAATAAAATATCAAGAGATGACTTTACCTTCAAGGCTAAGATATAATAATTATTCAAGTTTAATTCAGAAAATCTTTCATATCCATTTTGGAGGATGAATATTTAATAACCGATGCGAGACTATAATATATATATATATATAAATCAATTTTATAGCAGAAAATCTTACATATCAAAGACAAAAAATAATAATAATAATAATAATTAATTAAATAAATTAATATAATTAAAAATTTTAAATAAATAAATAAATAAAAAATGAAAACGAAAAGTTAGAAAAATGCATCAATTTGAATTGGTGTGGCACATTAAATAAAACAAGTTCAAAGCTAGGAAATTTAATTTGAATTGACTCAATCTTGTTCTTGCTTTTGAATGGACTCCCGTGCCCAAAAAAAAAAATGGAGAAAATTGTTTGAAGGAAACAATCCATGATCAGAGTACACCACCCGATTGTACGTTGTTGATATTCATAAAAATGGCATTATGTCTTTTGGCTGTTGGACGTTCAAACATATTGGTAAAGTTGTATGAAATTAGATATCATTCACCGAGCGACACCACATTCACAACACATATATATTGATGACTCGATCGTTGGGAAAATCCAACGGCTGGCATAGTAGGCACCGACCTTTCCGCAAGATGCATGTCCCCTTGTTTGAGTGGATAACATTATCAAGAAAGGATCATGGAAATATTCAGAGCCACTCCAAATGTATATTTAATGAACGTTGTGGTACCTGTAATCCAAACACAAGGTGCTTGCAATGTGCAGACAGACAGTTTCGCCAGTTGTACCCTTGTTGTTTGAAATGGATGACATGTCAAGAAGGATCCAGGAAATTTTCAGAATCATTCTAAATCTACACACTACAACAGATTTTGGCGACCGACAAACCGTCACAAATAATTTTTTTTGCAACGATTTATTAAACCACCATCACTACAACCATCAGTAAAAGAGGCATCACAAAAAGTATTTTGTGACGGTTTACCGTGCAACTATCACAGAAAGTACATCTGATAGACTTTGTGGTACCTGTAATCCAAAAACATGAATGTTGCCAGATAATGTTATTCAAAACCTTACATTTAGAACAAGAAAAATGGTGTTTTATTGTACAGAAGCATGCAGCCTTGCTCATTGCATAACATCTCTATAGTACATTTAAGCTTGGTCTTCAAGCTGTATAATTAAATATGTTTGGCCTTTGGCTGTACAAAGTGTTGGAAAAATGAAACAAATGCTGAGATTGAAAAAAGAGATTTAAGACAGGAACAGTTCGAAAGTCTAGAAATCCTTTGCCTTTTGCCTCAGTTCATTAAGCTCCTTTTCAATTTCAGAATCTCGGAATGGATATGGCTTGTTTGTGCTTGTCGTGACAGATCTTCCAGGAGGAAGCTCTCCTTTCTGCAGTGAAAAGAGAAAAAGAAAGGGGGGGCAAAGTCTAGGGTTGTTGAAAATGCAGATAATTGGGGGAAAAAAAAAAACGCAAGCATCTTATAACAAAAAGATACTGAATCTTCTGTCTTCCTCCAGTTTCTTGGCAACGGATAGAAATAGCAAATAGTAGAAATTAGAAAATTGGAAGCTTTCAACCCAGTAAAAAATTTATCTTCTTTCCACATGCTGCCTGTGTGTAATTGTCTTGAAAAATGAAGAACGAGAAACTTGCAAGCCAAGTAATTTTACAAAATGAACATAAATGAAGTTTTTAATTTTATATGTACGCTAAAAATCTGGATACTTCGCTGAATAGTTGAAAGCTTATGCATTCACATGTAACTGGAAGTATAATGCACACCTTTGTGCTACCGGACAATTCTTTTTTCAGGTTTTCTAGATCATCATCAACTGATGAGCCCTCTAGCAACGCAAACTGCAAGATAAATGTAAGTGTAAAAATGGTTAGTATTACTTTTGGAAAGGGGCAATTGAATACAAGTGAAAACTGTATGACCCTGTGCGAGAAATACAGAGCATGAATGTTTAGCGGTGCAGTCTTTATTTTTTTCTTGTTTCTTCTCTTTTTTATAGGCATGTGGCAATGTAGCATCATCAAAACAATTAACTGAATGTTCGAGGATTGACTTACGTGCTCAGTAGGCTATACAGAGACATCAAACAGCTAAATTTATGACTATATACCCTTCATAATCAAATCATTGTTCCATTAAATGAATAAAACATAAAGTTCCTCATAGCAGTATTAAGTTAGACTCAACCCCAGAATCCAGAAACTAAGCCACCAGGCCCTATTTAGGGATATGTCTCTAGTAATCTCTTTAACGATCATATCTTTCCTACAATAAAACCCATTAGTAAGTAAAAAATCCGCAATTCGTCAATACCAACTACCAAGAGTAGTTCAGGGAGTAACAGTAACTTTAGCCATAATTTTTGTCACAGATGGCTATCTCCTTCCTCTTTCAATCTTAACTTTCTTTTCTGTCTCCGTCCTCTTCTAGTTTTTCCCCAGTACTCTTCTTTCTAGGGGAATAGTTGGGTCTCAATCATACTATGTACAAACAATATATACAAAGAGAGAGCCATTGATGTGTAGTGGATGGCCAGCACACATTTTATCCATGCCCTTCTGAGAAAGGCCACCTTCCCAGTTTGAGCTTCCAATTTACTTTGTGAGAATGCTCCAAATCTTGACAATGGTTGATATCACTACTGTATGTGCGCATGCATATACAAGCTTGCACAGACCTATGCAGGACAGATATTCAAATTTAAAGAAGACTGGATGTATCTCATGTTTGTTTTTCATGTTAAAGTGGCCTTGGTCTTGGTGGTATACTCCCTGCAGGTCTAAGGTTCGAATCTTCTTGGATGCAAACAATCTTTAGGGACCATTGGATAAGGGGATGTTCACCTTGAACTATCCCTAGGCGCACTTGCAGAGAACTCCTTGCCGGGGGGCCTGTGCACCCCCAGGATTAGTCGGGACACTGTTCTCGGACACCTGTTGCCAATCAAAAAAAAAAAAGACCAACCAGCAGCTGGTCAAGTGAAGAACTGGTCGATGCCTTCTCTTCACAAAGAACCTGTGCAGGAAGCCTAGGAGAAGAAAAGCCCGCTACCTTCGCCTACATCCATATTTATAATGATAGCAACGGTAAGAACTGGAAACCATGTTAACTGCATGTCAGTACATCTAAGAGAGCCTGTGTATATGTGCATGTATCTGAATGATATTCAATAAAACCAACTCACTGTACACTGAGACTTCAAAATCAATAACCCCAGGGGTCACTCAAATAATTTAGAGCATGAGAGAGTTCAGCTGAGGTGGGTCTTAGTACATCAAGCAGGACAAGATCATGGCACTGTAACCATTATATCCATAATCCCCTCACTGAAATACATATCTCAATACTATAATGTCAAACTGAAACCCTTTGCTCCATACTAGCTAGTTATAGAGATCTTCAAGTCCACTGGACGAGGGGTTTACAGGAACTGCCAGAACCGGCCAGAAACTGATCAGACTGGCCGCCAGAGCATGGAACCGGAAGGAACCAGTTGGTGGGCGAGAGGAATTGAGGGAAAACCGATATTGGCAGTTCTGCATTGGTTTGAACCCCTGGGAAACCGCTAAAACAGCCTATCCTTTCTTTTTCTTTTTTTAATATATGTATATAAAACAGCGTCGTTCTGGGGCCTGGAAATTAAAATATATATATATATAGAACGGCAGGCGCCGTTTTGAACTAAGTTTAATAAATCCCCCCCTCTTCTTCCTCACATACAAACTATTTCCTCTGCAACCCTAAACCCTAACTTCTACTCTCACTCAATAATGGATGCAGCAACGCTCCTCCATCACAGAGATGCCAACGGTAGACTGAAGAACCAAACCGCGCCGCATCAAGACCAATAATATCGGTTTTCCCTCCCCCAGTCAACAGGCTTCAGCCGGTGCTGAGCTCTCATGGCAAACGTCGGTGGGGTCTTGGTTTGGCTCCGAAACAAACCATCGGTGTACACCCCTGCACTAGACCTCCCTTAAGGCATGGGAAGTATGGAAAGTATTGCATCCATGACACAGCACCAAAACTTGTCCAGTTAGATGTGTCACATAGTGACACTTTTTGATAGGTAGCATAGTGACAAACTTCAACAGCACAAAATGCATAGTAGTTCAATAAAAATAATACGTCAAAGATCTTGGACAACTACACAATAATTTAGTGAAATTTTGTATCAACTAACAGCCTAACATACTGAACAGCTGCACTGAACACCATTTGAGCTCCAAAATGACCAGCATCTGAGCTTTGAAATTGTGGAGCCACTTTAAACTTCAGACTCAATTTATAACATACAATCATGCAAATAGACCATGCACACCAACAAGTTCAAAAGAAAAGCCACATAGGGTGCTGAGCTCTGCTCTTTACTCATTGACTTAACTCCAGATTATATTTTGCAAAGAACGTAAAAAAGTAAACCATTCACAATAGTTTCAAGGACTTTCTCTCAAGTTTCTTCACTCAGATAATCAATGATTTGATTTGACATTATATGGAATGGAGTGAAGATAAAGGGAAATGATGACTACCTTTCCATCAAGATCATCAGTTGTTAATTGACCAAGAGCTTCTGCTTGGGATTCCATTGCCAGCACTATCAAGATGAAAAAGAATTAATAAAATCTAAATAGGAAAAATCAATAGCATCAATATGATAAACCAAGATTGATTTGGCCAATATTTCAGAAAATTTAAGATAACATGCAAAAAGTGAGCTGGTTACATATTGGGTGATAAAGAAACATACTAAGCAAGGAATAATTATTGTAACCTAAAGTATGAGATATACATAACATGGTGCCAGGGATCATCCCATGAAACATGCCATAAAAGTAAAGTATAATATAATATAGCAGTCATCTGCACCCAGGAGAAGAGGCAAGGGATTGGGGTGGTGCAGAAAATCCAGGATTTATATTATTTTATCATATATATAAATATATATATGTATTGTGGATTAGAGAGTGATTTCTACCATCTCAATGCCTCACCTTTCTCTTCCATCTTTTCAAAAGCTCCAAGAGCACTACTTGTATTGACATTCCCCAACATCTCGCTCACTTTGCTTGCAGTCCTGAACACCAAAGTGACCATTATTGGCATCATCAAGGAGATAATATATAGGTAAAAATTACACATTAAGGTGGTGGAAGACAAACTTTGCAGACTGAGCACGTGCTTTTAGAGTATCTTTCTTTGATCTAGCTTCCTGTATCTTACTCTCCAAAAGCTACACCAAACAATTTTTTTTTAAATCAGTAAATAAGAATTTTCTTGAAAATATGTGAAGCCAAGTACTTGGGACATATACAAGAGTCAGACCTAAGCATGACTGTCTAAAGATACAAGAAAATCATGTATGTTCATGCCATCAAAGTCTATCACAATCAACCGATGGAATAAAGTGTGGAGAAAAACAGTTCTAAGCTTGTCCATTGTCCATTTATGAGCCTCAAAACTCTGACCAATTCTCTCCATCCATATGCACCATCATAAGCAGGTCAGTATCATCTTTCACATAGCTGCAATTTGAGAGTTATCCCAGATGCCTTGCCAGCTAACCAAAAAGTCAACAACTCTACTTTTCATTACAAAAAAGGGTCCCACTCTTGCAAAGATATCATTCCATAAACTCCTGGCTGCATCACAATGTAATAGTAGGTGATCTACAGACTCGCCATTTTTCTTATGCATGTAACACCAATCCAATACAATGAGTCGGCATTTCGTTAGATTATCTAAGGTGAGAATCTTTCTTAATGAAGCTGTCCATAAAAAAAAAAATTTTTGATAAGTAAATAATTTTATTAATAGAATGGATGGCATTTTAGCCAGTTACAAAGCAAAACACACATGCCCTCTTATGGAGGGTCGTTAGAAACAAGGAATTCATGTAGGTCCATGCCGTTGAAATCCACGGCGATGGACCATGTACACAGAGTTCTAAAAAATAAAGCTTTAAGCTCCTCTACAGTTCTCTCCTTATCTTCAAAAGTCCGCTCATTCCGCTCTTGCCATATGCACCATATTATACATATAGGAATCATCTTCCAGATGGCCTTGATATGTCTTGTGCCCTGAATCGAAGGCCAACCCTCCATCATTTCCAAAACGGTCTTCGACATAACCCATGCCAAATTAAGTCTGCCAAAAACCTCGTCCCAAATAACCCTGGCTATCGCGCAGTGTAGAAGGAGATGGTTCACCGACTCGCCCGCCCTTCGACACAGACAACACCAGTCAGTAACAATAACCCTCCGTTTCCGCAAATTGTCCGTGGTGAGGATGTGCCCCAAAGATGCTGTCCAGGCGAAAAAGGCCGCTTTGAGAGGTGCTTTGTGACGCCAAATCTGTCTCCAAGGGAACTGCAAAACAGAAACATGAGTAAGAATCTTGTAGAAAGAACGAACATTGAAACACCCTCTCCCATCAGGTATCCACCATATCCTATCATGTTGATGTCTGTTTGGCCTTTGCGAATAAATAAGGCATAAAACTCAACGAAAATCCCCACTTCCCAGTCATGTGCTGCCCTAAGAAAAGCTATGTTCCAACTAGTGCGCCCACCCCACAACTCCATAACCTCTGCCACTGTTGCGTCTTTAGCACTAGCTATTTGAAAAAGGGAAGGGAAAGTCTCACATAAAGCTCTATCCCCACACCAGTTATCCTTCCAAAATTTAATTCTCGTTCCATCCCCAAGTTGAAACCTGGTGTTCCTCCTAAACAAGCCCCACCCTTTTCGAATATTTTTCCACACTCCCACCCTCCCTGTTCTATTGACCTCGTTTGAATTCCAACCCCCCCACAAACTACCATATTTATGGTCAATCACTATTTTCCACAGAGCCTCAGGTTCCTTGTGATATCTCCATAGCCATTTGCCCAGCAGCGCTTGATTGAATTGTCTCAAGTTGCGAATACCCAAGCCACCATTCGAGATAGGCCGACAGACCGTCTTCCAATTGACAAGATGATATTTAAACTCCTCCCCCAATCCACCCCATAGGAAGTCCCTTTGGAGCTTTTCTAATCGGCCTGCCACACTTGCTGGTATTTGAAAAAGGGATAAGAAATAAGTGGGTAGATTTGACAAGGTACTTTTGATCAGAGTAATACGACCCCCTTTAGACAGATACAGTCTCTTCCACCCTGATAACTTCCTTTCCACCTTCTCGATTACCGTATCCCAAATCTTGGCAGTCCTGGAAGCCGCTCCCAGAGGAAGCCCCAAATAGGTCATAGGTAAGGCAGAAATCTTACACCCAAGATTACTGGCCAATGACCGTATATTTCGGACGTCTCCTATTGGAACCATCTCAGATTTCTCGTAATTCACCTTTAATCCAGAGGCCACTTCAAAACAGAGGAACAGCGCTTTTAACACACGCACCTGGTTCTGATCTGCCTCACAAAGGACTAGTGTGTCGTCTGCAAATAGTAAATGAGATATATTAGTGATGCCCCTAACAGGGGTACCAACTGGGAATCCATTTACCAGACCATTAACGACCAAGGCTGATAACATCCTGCTGAGAGCCTCCATAACTATGACGAAAAGCAATGGCGATAGGGGATCCCCTTGTCTCAAACCTCGAGAGCTCGGGAAAAATCCTTTTGGACTTCCATTAATCAAGACAGAGAATCTTGCGGTGGTAGTACACCATCGTATCCAAGCCTTCCACCTTTCCCCGAAACCACACCTATCGAGCAAGTACTGTAGAAAATTCCAGTTGACATGATCATATGCCTTTTCCATATCTAGCTTGCATAATATTCCAGTGGTACCGGCTTTCCTTCTGCTCTCGATGCATTCGTTAGCTATAAGAACCGCATCGAGGATCTGTCTACCTTTGATAAAGGCATTTTGCGGAGTAGAGATTATTTTCCCGATTACCCCGCTGAGACGATTAGCTAAGACCTTTGAAATGATCTTATAAACTCCCCCCACAAGACTAATAGGCCGAAAGTCCTTGATATCTATAGCTCCAGGCTTTTTTGGTATAAGGGCTAAGAAGGTGTTGTTGAGACTTTTCTCAAATCTTCCATCTGAGAACAGCTCTTTAAAGATATTCATAAGGTCCTCCCTTATCACTCCCCAGCACTCTTGGAAAAAACCCATGGAGAAACCGTCTGGTCCAGGTGCTTTGTCTTTGACCATTTTTCGGATAGTTTCGAGCACCTCCTCCTCTTCAAAAACTCTCTCCAAACGAACAACATCCTCCCACCCTAAAGACTCAAAAGCAAGGCCATCTAAGGTAGGTCTCCAGACCTCTTGTTCAGCCAAAAGCTTCTCGTAAAAATCTACTATATGTCCATGTATGGCTCCTTCTTCTTTAATCTCTTCCCCATCGATTCTAAGAACCTCAATATTGTTATTTCTTCGATGCGAGTTTGCGGTTCTATGGAAAAATTTTGTACAACGATCTCCTTCCCGTAACCACAAAGCTCTTGACTTTTGCCTCCAAGAAATCTCTTCTAACAATAGCAGTCTCTCGAGTTCCGAGACCAAAGAAGTCTTTCGCGTCTGTTCTTCTTGAGTAAGACCACGCCCTGCTTGAACCCTGTCTAAATCCTCGATATCTCTCTTCAATCGATTCTTGTTATCCCCCACATTTCCAAAAGAGTGCAAGTTCCATGCCTTCAAATCCTCTTTAAGGGCTTTTAACTTCTTAGCAAAAATGAAACTAGCTGTGCCCTGAAAATGATACGACGCCCACCACTGCCGGACCCTATCGATAAAACCCTCCGACTTCAACCACCTATTCTCAAACTTGAAATACCGATGCCCACTCCAAAGCCCTCAGCAATCCAATAAGATGGGCCAGTGATCCGAGCAAACACGGCCCAAACGTTTCTGCAAAACGTCTGGAAAATGACTTTCCCACTCGGGAGAGATAAGGAAGCGATCCAACCTAGACCACGCCTGGTTATTAGACCAAGTAGCCGGACCCCCTACTAAAGGTAAGTCCACAAGATTCAAATCAAAGATGCTCTCTGTAAATTCTAAACTTGCTGATCTCACACTTCTATTGCCACATGTCTCACTAGGAAAACGAACTATGTTGAAATCGCCCCCAATACACCACGGTAGCTCCCAACAACTGTGCACCCCGGCTAGTTCTTCCCATAGAAATCTACGGTCCACATCTATATTTGGCCCGTATACACCTGCAAAAGCCCAAGTAAAGTCATCAGAAACACATTTAAAAGTACAAGCTATTGAGTGCCTCCCAATATACTCATCCATTTTTTCTACCACCCTCCTATCCCACATCACCACTATGCCCCCTGATGCCCCTGTAGATGCCAAATATACCCAATCCACGTGTACTCCGCTCCATAGGCTACTCACAGTTCTCCTAGTGACTAGATTCAATTTAGTCTCTTGTAGGCATACAATATCCACTTTCCATTCACGTAGCAGATTCCGAATCCGAAGACGTTTATTAGCGTTGTTTAGTCCTCGCACGTTCCATGACACAATTTTTGGCTTCATTGACAGATAGAAAGCCCCTTGCCCTTAACTCTCCCTTTTATGAGGGGGCCCTCTGTGTTCAGCGACCAAGTAAGGCGTCTAAGTTCCCGGCATTGTTTAGCCTTCCCCTTGTTATTCAGATTATGATTGGCCTCCATAGCAGTGAATAAAGCCATCATCTGCTCTTCATATCCCTCACACCGGATACCCACTATCTGTTGAATTGCCAAGATGGTTCTCATAACCCAACTGGAGGATTGATTTGGAAAAAAAGAGTTCAACGGGACAGGTTGAAATTCCTCTCCCAAGGGGATATCCTCTATGCCCGGTAGAAGACCTGAGTCTGGTACATTGCATTCATCAGAATCCATATCTGAGTCCGTCAATAGATCCTCATGGATTAAGTACTTAGTTGCCTCTGCACAAGAAAACCGCTCCCCTGCTTGGTCCTGCACCTCCTGAGCCTTCGTAGCAACAAGACTGAGTTGCTGTTGCATGCTTAGGGTCGCCGGAATCTCGTCTAAACTACTCCCTGGAAGGATCGGCGACTTCTGTTGCATATCCTGGGCTGTTTCCGTGAGTTGCATAGGCGTACTGTGGCGCGCCGGGATTTCGTCGGAGCTACGGGTCGCCGGGGTCTCATCGGAGTTGCCCCCTGATACCGTCGGCTTTTTCTGTTTCGCCGTCGCCTGACTCGCACCCGCCGGGCCACTATCCAGCGCGAGCCCGAATTTCTTCGAAATGCTTTCAACCGTGGATGTGAGTCTCGGGTTCTCGGGTTGGAGAAAACCCAACTCCAAACCAGCTTCAGCAACTGTGGGCTGCGAGCTGGCTTGGCCTGTTACTAACTGAGAGCGGGCCGGGCTTCGGGAAGGCCCATTCCCTCCGCTGCTCAGCCCGTTATATCCCTTGTCCCCATGGACCGCGAGTTTGGGCCGAGGCCCACTCACTTTACGCCAAACGAATCGGCCTTTCCCCCTCCTTCTGTTCATCCACGTCCTCTTATTAACCCGCGGTTCTTCAGTTGTACCTCTGTCTACCAGCTCCAGATCCTTCGACGCTTGCCTTTCTCCCTCTGCATCCTTTTCCTGAAGTAGCCCGACCATTCGGACCACAGTGGCCATGTCGCGTTGCAGGGACAGTAGCTGACCTTGTACTTCTAGCAGCATCCTTCGGGTGTCCCATCCCATTTGGCTTGACGTGTGCTCGTTGTGGGAGTGGCTCGAAGCTAGCGGCTGTTTGTCAGACTTCCTATCGTGTCTGAAACCGCTAGACAAAGACCGCCCGTCTTCCCTCCCCTGTAACGGCTCTATCGAAGCGAGCACCTCCTTGTAAGATCTCGGGGCTGCCCTCTGTTCTCCCTTCGCCGGTACCCGCTGATTAATCCGGTTTCCTTCCTTTGATGAACTGCCGTAGCCCCAGTCCGATAATCTCTCGCGGATTTTCCACCATCCCCAACCTTCTTCCCCCTCAGGAAAGCATAACGCTGTCCTCCTTCCCCCTTGGTCATACTCGGAGACCTCAATGAAACACCCACGCATGTTCGAACACAGTTGCGCAACAAAGCTGCGATATCCTTCCCTTGTAGATGAGTAAACCTCCTTCTTCTTTTCCCCTCTCGAGCATTCTGCCAGGACCTTAACGAGCCAGGTCACTACATTAAAGCCCAGTGTGAAAGAGCGTTCTCCCTTCTAGTTCTTCTCGGTGATCCTTATTAGCCTTCCTTCCTTAGCAATAAAAAATCTCTTAGACTCGATTACTACTTCGGTTGGACAGCCCATTAACGCCACCAATAAACGGATATTCTAACAACTAATAGGAACTAAAACGCATGAATCATCACCGGTGGGAAGCAGGAGATGCATGTGTACGGAGAGAGAGAGAGAGAGAGAGAGAGATACTCAAAATTGTTGACTTAAGCAGAATATATTATGAGGAGCAAATGATGTGGAACTTGAAGATATGGAAATTGAAATTGACAGTAAACCCAAATCTGAATGGATCAATTTGTACTTCCACCATAAAAAAAATAAAAATAAAAAAAAGCTTTTTGTGAGGTGGGGGACCCCACGCGAGGGGGGGGTTAGTCTTCCATATGTTCTTCCATTGGAATGTTCTTGTAGAGCGTCGTAAGAGACTTATAGTCTGTACACTAAAGTTCCCCTTGACCACATCATCTTATCTGCTCCTCCAATCACTCTACAATTGCACACAAGATTGAAGAAATCAGTAAATGTGTTAATTTCCTGATCTTAAGTAGCTCTAAGGAAAATAATATTCCATTAGGGGAGACCACTAGAGAGATCCAGAAGCTCTGCTACTGTAGTCGCCTTTCTTTGTGAAATGTTGCATAATACCGGGTAGGCTTCTTTGAGTATTTGATCTCCACACCATAAGTCATTTTAGAATTTAATTCTAAAGCCATCTCCAACGACAAACCATGTTGATCGATGGAGATTGGTCCAGCCTCTTATGTGTTTCCAAAGACCCATCCCATTGGTCCACTCACCTCAATCGAGCACCATCCTCCCCACAATCCACCATATTTTAAATCTATGATCACCCTCCACAAAGCTCTCCTCTCTTCATGATATCTTCATAACTATTTACCCAATAAAGTCTTGTTGAAAACCAACAAATTCCAAACCCGCCTTCACGTATAGGGGTACAAACCGTAGCCTAATTCATCAAATGAAACTTGAATTCTTCAACTTTATTAAACTCCTTGACGTCTTCTTATTATACCGAATAGCATAGTCAAAGTCAGAATAACTAGATAATGCAAATAAAGCCAGCATATGGCAAAGTTTCATCTCTCAGTCCCTGGACAAAAAATAAATTTGATCTAATCAAATTATTATTTTGGCTGGTTTTTGATAGAATAGAAAAGCAGAAGTAATTGCCTTGGTTCTGCTCAGCTTCTTGTTTTTAATTAAGTGCAAATTACAACTATGTAACTCACAATTTGTAATAAAAGAATCACAGCTTCTCTAGTCAGTTCTTCATAGTTCGCAGGATAGCTGTTTCTTCAAACCCCCCCCCCCCCTCTCTCTCTCTATTATGAGTAAAATCTCGCGATAACTATGAGCAAGAATATCAATTTTGACAACTAACAACCAAATTAAATGCATTCTAACCAACAAAAAAAGTATCGAAGTAAAAGAATTTTCTATCTGCCTAGTCAATTATATTATGAAGTACGTCTTTTACATACGAGAACATGGCTTCTTTACATGCTATTGAATTATTTAAAATGCAACATTTATCACTACCAAAACAACAGTGATGTAATATGAATCGAAAATAGTATTTCGAACATTATTTTCTGTCTAAACAACCATAAGGATATGATCAATGCATGAGAAAATAGTCGTTAACATACCCGTGTATTAGAGACAAGATTATCAACAACAGTTTTCTGTTGATCAAGTTGAGCTTTCAAAGCATTAGCATTATCCTGCAGAGAAATTTAAGCATGATCATCATCATGTATGCCAAATCCTTCAGAATGTAGCATTACTATGGCCCCGATACCAAGACATCCCTATATAATTCCACTTTTCAGTTGCAACTGCTTGCATAACCAGGAAATCTATGAAAGCATAGTGTGTAACAACAAACTGCACTCTTTTTCCAAAGCAGTAAATTTACAAAAAAAAAAATGAAAATGAAAAAATATGATCAAGAGATCAATGTTATGCTGTTTCTAGCATCTAACTTCAAATTCAGTCAGAGTGGTCATTATTAATCCAAAATAACAACGAATTTGAACTTCTAGCATAAACTATTTCAGAAAGATGAATACTTACAGCATAAGATTTCCGCCTCTTTAGAGCTTCCCGTGCAAGATCCTCTTCTCCTTTCTGAAGGGCAAGTTGGGCTTTACGATACCTACCTTAAACGTAATGTACACAGGCATTATGCATTATCACTATACTTAAGGAATTATGATAATAATGCAGTCAAGTATTACCAATCTTCAGAAGCTTGTTGTGCAGCTTTGTATTTGTTTCCCAACTGCTTTTGAGAAGCCAAAACCTTCTCACAAACAAAAAAACAACAAACAAACAAAGTTTCACCAATTTTAAAACATGTAATTTGAGGGGTTAAAAGCAAATGCCACAGACTAATAATAAATAGAGTGGAGAATTACACGATATCTCTTTTTTTATAAGTAAGAAGAATTTATTACAAGATATTTCTAGTCTATCAACTTTGAAGAATGTAACAAGATGGGGAGATGAGCTTAGTTATGGGTGTTAAAAGCAATATGCATGGATGTTGGTGAATAATAATTCTGAACTTTTCTTCTTATTTAGATTTATGTTTTATTTTCCTTGCCCCTCCAACCCCAGGTTGCTTCCCTTGTACACCTTGTGTAGCATCCCTTTGCCCGTTTAACTTATAATAAAAATCCCATCCTATGGAGCACAGTAGAATAATCTATTTGTTTTATCCTTTGTTCACAGGAGAGCAAAAAGGGATCAAAGAAAGGCTGTAATAAAACAAATGCAAAGAACAGGGGAAGAACAAATTATGATTACTTGTGCTGTGGCTTGACGCATCTTTGTCAAGTCATCATTCATTTCAAGCACTGTTTGCTCTAAGATTTTCTCTGGGTCTTCAAAGGAACTTATAATCGCATTTGCATATGACTGCAGTTAGGAGACAGCTAAATCATATTATATGCATCATTTAACAAATAACAGTTAATAGACAGGAGACAAAAAGGCAATAATGAATTTTACATGAATGCATGTGAATGAGTCCTTAAATCACACCTTGACAACCCTAGCGAACCGGTCAAAAAGGTTCATACCAGCAGCAAGAGAACCTCCCCTTTGTCTACTACGGGATTGGTTCGAAGTAGCGATCCTTATGCCAGCAACTTTTACTGTGAGCAAATAAATATTTCCACAGTAAAGGTTTTATATGCGAATACAACTTGCTTCCAAGTGAGACAGTGAGATAGACTTTATAATTCTGTGAGGGAATTCAACCAAGGTTTTTTCTTTATTAAGTAAAAAATTAGTTTTGAATTTTCCAAGTATTAACATTAAGTAAATTTACTTTCGTAATTGAGTAATGTCAATGTGCAAACTCATGATGTGCATAAAAAGGTTAGCTGAAGAATAGAACTCCAGCATACTAACCACCATGGTAACTTCCATTCCAATTAGAAACTTCCAACACATATAAAGAACAAGATATGCCACATTTTTTCTTTTGGCTGCATCGGTAAGTTGTAATGTAGAAACAACACTAATTAAATATGCAGGTTACTTCAAATGCTTTTATTTTATCAATGAAAATCCTTAGTAAAATGCAGTCAATAAAAGAAACCCAACTTATTTGAAACAGCAGGCACCTCATATGTGGTCATCTCTTTGTATGCATGATCCATAAGTACTTTTTGTTTGAGAAATATCTTATGTTTGTGTACCAGTTTGAGGAAAAAATATATGTAGGAGATGGTGTGCAGCAACCAAGGTGCACTTATTTCCAAAAAAAATCAGTTTGCCAGAGAAATTTGTGTTTGAATTAAATGGTGTTAACAAATGCACATCAAGCTTATTTCAGTACAATCTTATAATCCAAGAAAAGTTATGGAATCTCATATTTTTTACTCTGATTGCTCCAAAAAGATAACGGAAAAGGGTGAGAAAGTTCATTACTGGCTTATAGTTTTGCATTATTGCCCCAATTGTTTTGGAGTTAGTCCATATTGTCTCATTAAAATACTTATCAAAAAAAGTATTGTCTTAATAGAATAAATTCCACATCAATAAGCATGCTCTTCCCACTATATAGTTATTTGATTCTATCTCTAAACAGTTACTTTCTTTAATCTAATTTCATAATCATCTGCTAATCGTCAAATTACATATCAACAGCGAACTCATATTACAACAAGCATACGACATGCGCAAACCGTCAAAACATACAAGACATTTTACCAAGTTTAGTGCACTAATTTGGATTGTACGAGTAAAATGGTAACAGATTTTCTTCTTTGTCTCTCCTAAGCAACCAAACAGAGTGTAAATCGAAACCAAGATAAGAACCCAAAAAACGTTGAAACTAAGAAAATCTAAGCCATACTCGCAACACGGAGCAAAAAGGCACATACCTCCACGACCGAAAAATGACTTCGTCAGGGGCTTCCTGACCATGCATAGACTGTGAGAGCTTGACGAAGAGGGCTGGAACGAAGAAGCAGGCGTAGAGGCCAGGGTTAATCCGGTAAACATCTGCGGTTTCGTGGCCATTTCCCAGTTGAAATCAGCCAATTTGTTGCGGAAAGATAAAATGGTTCCAAGAAAAAATGAAGATAGAGCAGATGAAGAAGATATCGGGATCGCCTTTCTCCAGTAAGTGTATGGATTTGAGAAACTTTTTTAGCTGTATTCGCCAATTCGGTGCTTCTAACTGGAATTTAACGGGCCGGATCCGGTTCGTTGCAAAGTTGGAGTAATATTGTGAAAATTTGAATTCTAAAATCTGTTAAAAAATTAAAAATGAAATTACTACTATTGTAAAAGAGATAAATATAAAAAGAGGACTGCTACTTGAACAATGAAAATACTGTTCATGTGAGAGTGGACTGTACAAGCCTGACTTGCAAGTATATTTATTCATATAAAAATAATTCTTAAGAACTCTTAAAAACTAAAATATTTTTCGTTCTATATATTTTCTTATAAATTTCATAACTGAATCTCATATTTATAGGCCTTGAAATTATTATGCAAGTCACTATACAAAATTTAAAATAATAGTGGTGGGATCATTCACATAATTTGGTGGGCCATAGGGGAGGCGGCTGCCGACGCTTATAATTCATAACACTCCCTCTTGAATGACCACTCATAAAGAATTTGTCTCATTAAAATCTTGCCAAGGAAAAATTCAATGGATAGAAAAACCAATGGCGAAGGAAAACGAGTACAGTCTTCTTATGTATCCACAAGTGCTTTAAGATTATCTCATTAAAACCTTGCAGAGGAAAATCGAGTAAGACAAAACCTTAGCGAAGAAAAAAAGTACAATCAGTACAAATATTCAGGACATTTACTCCCTATGAAAAGTGCATGACAATATATTTTTGAATTTTCGCATTCCAATGTTATGCATAATCTTCTTGAATGTTGCAGTTGGTAATGCCTTCGTGAATAAATCTGCCAGATTATCACTTGATCGTATATTTGATATATCCTCCTCTGATTTAAGTGATACAAGCAGTATTATTTTCATATAAAATTGTTGGGCTATCATTGATCATGAAAAACCACACGTTTCTTGGATATGTTGAGTTATTGATTTCAGCTAAATACACTCTCTACTTGCTTTATGAATTGCAATAATCTCTGAATGATTTGAAGATTTGACAGATACATGCAGTTCCATATCCCCATCCGATATTGTCTTTTTTGGCACTCAGGGCCTTATGGGTTTAAAACGTGTCGGACAAGGTAGAGGGAACCCCACATATAAAGCACTTGACAAATTTAGTAGAAATCTGAGACCTACAATAATACTTAAACTCCTCCTAAGAATATGCATCAGTTTTTCAAGTAATAAACAAACATGATTTCAGTATATATAACAGATTAATAATTCAAACATGATTTCCATCTATATAATGCATTAGAAAGAACATGATAATATTTCCACCTAAAATTTTCTCCCCCTTATTCGGCGTTATTAGGAAGAACTTGTTTATATACAGCGAAAATAGCATTGGAAACCATCCATATATGATAAAAGTTGTAAAAGTTTTGGGGTCTAATATTATCGGCTCGGCGGAAAATCAAATCTGCTTAACATTGTTGACAAACGAGATCTTAATAAGATTTGAAAGTTTCGGGTTGTTATTTAAATATAACCAATTTTATCATTGGTTTACTCCAGTAAAAAGATCTCACATTCTTCATAGATTCAGTTGTTGTTCATCCAAAACGATATTATGTCTGATAAAAATTCTAATGTCTCAGATTTGAACCATGAACCTTTTATATCTCAACCACTTATATTTTCTCCTGAAGCTGTAAACACCATGATAGGAGGAGAGATATATCTTTCTAATAAAACTGATCCTGAAATTGTTGTAACATCAAGAACCCTCAGTGCTCAATATGCTGCCTCTCTTACAACCATGTCTCAGAGACTATTGACGAGAACGAGTGAGGTTGATCATCTTAAAAATCAAATATCTGAGTTGCATCAAATGCTTGCAACTAAAAATAGAAAAAATAAAGATTTAAGGCAAGAAAACAAGAAGCTGAAAAAATTTGTAAACTAAAATTCTCGTGATCTGAAAACATGAATAGAAGAGCTGAAACGAGAGAGAGCTCAAATACAAAATCAACAACAGCAGCTAACGGCAGAGGTTCAGCGTTTACAAGAAAATCGGGATAGCTGCAATTAATCTCGCTAGCTTTTGAAATTATGCATCCAGCATATCTTGTAAAGTGAGATTTGAAGAGATGATGGTTTGTCTTATTTTTATTTTCATTTCTATAAGAACCGTCTTTAGCTTCATATAGTTCGCATCAAATCTTCTTTTTATATCTATAATTCATCTATATTTGTATTCTTATTCTACAAATTCCCAATGGCTCATCAATTTTCTTTCAATATTTATCACGATCAACATATAAGGTATCATTTACCTCAATTACAAGTTGTTCCTACATCTTCCGCAGGGGTCATGTTGCAGCAAGCGAATGATCTAGCTAATAGGTCAAATCGTGAAGCCGTTTATGAGCTGGTGACTCTCGGCACCCGATACTCCTCCTCTATTATCGGGTTTTCCAACTGATTACAATCCAAAAATCGTGAGATTGAGGAGCTTAACGAGAAGGTTTCCGTACTTCAACAACTCGTTCAAAAGTCTAACAAAAAAACTGCAGACTTAAAGTAAGAGAATAAGGATTTAAAATCCTTACTTGCATCTTCATTTCGACTGCCTAATCCTTTAGATAAGGATGTCATGTTGCTTTATGAAGAGCAAATGCATTTAAGAGATGAGGCTAGAAGTCTCAAATTCTTGTAACCCATCTATCAATTGAATAATAAGATCTTTCATTTTCAAATGCATTTCTTGAATTTATAGCAGCCCTTATGATATCTTCAGGAGTTCTAACAAGATAAATCATCAACGTAAACTGCAATAATGGCAAATCCGGGTTCTGATAAAACACATGAGCATATAAGATTATTCTCAAATCCTTCTTTCAATAGATACTTGTTAATTTAATTTTACTACATGTGTCCAGATTGCTTTAACTCATATAAAGATTTTTGAAATTTTATAAAGTACATACTCCTAAATGTACTTGGATTAGATGTTTCAAGTATCGTGTATATTTATATATGTAATGATCTAATTATCCTTATAAATATACAGTGACCACATTCATCAACTGCATATCTAATCTTTTTGTAAGAACCAAATCGATTAAAAATATAAATGTGATAGCATTGATAATAAGAAAATATGTTTCCTCATAACTACTCTCAGGTTTCTGCAGAAAACCTTGTGCGACAAATTGTATCGCAAAATTTCATTTCTCATTGCGCTTTCGTATAAATACTCACTTATATCTTATAGGCATTACACTCTTTGCTGTTTAGACAACAGGTCTAAATACCTCTCGCTTTGCTAGCGATTTTAATTCAGTTTCAATAACTGTTTTTCATTTTGACCAATCATTTTTACGTCGACATTCTTCGATAATTATTTACTCACTTTTTTCATTACTTCTGGTAATGTCAAGTGTTATCATATATGTTGTCGACAACAGTTTTATTTCTATCTATAAATTTTTCAGTACTCATTAAATGTATTGAGATCTCATTGTTCCTCTCTAAGAAAAAATATTTCATGAAACACCTCTACATGAGGTTCATCTTCAGGAGGTTTGTACTTTTCAGGAGTTTTCTCTTCAGGAGTTATACTCTTCAGGAGGTTTCCTCCTCAAGATGATTATATTTTATACAGAAAGTACGGTCTGTTCAGGAGTACCGTTTCTTTTCTCTTTTACACCAATAAGTTTTCAACACTTCAGGCGTATTTTAGACTCATTTATTGCTGTTTTAACAATTCGTCCTTTAGGGACTTCAATTCTTGCTTAAGCATTAACAGCAGTAATATATGATTTTACAACACTTTTAGTGTCAGTAAATTCATCCTGTAACTGATTTGCAACACTTTGCAAATAAGTAATCCTCTGAATTTATGGTTCACATTCATTTATAAAAAAATTAAATTTAGACAGGGTTTTATTATCCCAAGTAATTTTTTGTCGTGCTTCGAGTACCGACTTTTTATTATTTCAAAACATGATAAAACTTTACTATAATGTATAAAAGCTTAGTATAAGTAAATCAAGTGCTTGGCCGTACAACAGGTACATGACCACTGTTCAGTCATATCACATATATGACAAATATCTTCATCTTTCTATGAAAAATTATTCTGAGAGCTTTTACCATTCTTTGAGTTTGATCACTTCTGGTGATACGGTATATTTTTATAATCTTCAATGTTGTCGCTTTTGGGATCAACACTTCTATAGTTTTTCTACCACGTATACGCCCTTAATTATTTTGAAATGATGAACCGTTCATTTCGAAGAATGGTGTAAATTCAATATCATTGATAAGACATAACTGGTAATTTATTAACAAAAACTCATTATTTAGCTCAATCACTAGAAGATAAAATAAAAGTTCAGAATATTAGTTGAATTTTCGCTCTCGATATTACTACTGCATGAGCACATTCGAGATATGAAATATAATATATGTCTTCTTTTAAATATCATCAGTGACCTTCTCACTGCATAATTTTAATATTGAGCTAATTTTAAAGAGAGTAGAATATTCAATACCACTCTTAAAATATTACAACTTCAGGTGAAATAAGTCATAATGATCTTTTGAAAGGATTACATCTTCTGGTGCTCATATCACTGTCTTAATTCATTTCACACAGTAAGATGATTTTTCATCATGAGATACACAGCACGGTCATTCATGGACACATAATTTTCTTCTATGATTGTCTCTCCCAAGTTCATCATCATATCCAAATAGATCTCATCAAGAATCTTAGATAAATAATTTTTTCTAAAAATATCAATAGTAATAAATCTCAATATTTGACATTATATATATAAATTACAAAAATAAATCTGTGGATTTAAGAAATATATTCACATAATCATGAAAATAAAAATAGAATTTCATCAAGTAATATTCAGCAATATTACCTTTAATATTTATCTCAAGGACTACAAATAATATATTGAAAAACTTACTTGAAGTAAGAGACCACTAGCTTCAGTATCAGTAGAACTTCATGCTGATAACGTGTTATAAAACTAAAAATGAAACTATTACTATTGCAAAAGAGAGAAATATAAAAGGAATTCTTAAGAACTCTCAAGAACTGAAATTTTATTTGTTCTATCTATTTTCTTATGAATTTTATAACAACTGAAACCCATATTTATAGGCATTAGAATTACTATGCAAGTTACTATACAAATCACTATGCAAGATTTAAAATAATAGTGGTGGGGTCATTTACATAATTTGGTGGGCTATGGAGGAGGCGGCTGCCGACGCTTATAAATCATAACAAAACCAATTTAATTCTTTTTTTTATTAAAGGAAAAACCTGTTAGAATTATTGAGGGAGGCAATGAATGACTCCCTCCCAACAATTACGTACCTCTTTCTCATTATTAGTGTATTTTTTCTCAATGTACACAATAACTTGCACAGTAATTTATATTTATAAATACGAGCATTTTCGATCTGTTATGTACAAGTAAGAAGAGAAGAAAAGAAAGAAATATGAGAGAAAGAAAGAAAGAAAGAAAGAGAGAAAATTCAGTTCTTGAGAAATAAAAAGTTCTAAATATTTTCTTTTGTAATATTTTCTCTTGCAATAGTAGTTTATTCTAGTTTTATAACACGTTATCAGCACAACTGTTCTACCAATTCTGAAGTTAGTAGTCTTATTCCTAAAAAAATGGTCAATCTTACAAAATTGGAATTCGTTACTCTTAACATATCTGGAAAAAATTATTTATTCTGGATTCTTTATGTTGAAATCCATTTGGATGCTATGAAACCGGAAGAAACAATTAAAGAAATAAATCAAACGTCCCTACAAGACCGTGCTAAAGCAATGCTTTTTCTACACCACCATCTTTATGAAGAATTAAAAACTGAGTATTTTACAATAAAATATCCATTTATTATGTGGAATAATTTAAGGGATGGGTATGAACAATAGAAGACGGTTATCCTCCCAAAAGCTTGTTATGAATGGTTGTACCTGAAGTTGCAAGATTTCAACAACCAAATATTTCTCATCTTCGTACTTTTGGATGTGCTGTATATATTCCAATTGTACCTCCACAGCGTACAAAAATAGGCCCTCAACGTAGACTTGGAATATATGTTGGTTTTGATTCTCTATCTATTATTAAATACATTGAACCACTTACAGGGGATATGTTTAAAGTGCGTTTTGAGGATTGTCATTTTGACGAATCTACTTTTTCATTACTGGGTAACGAAAAATCAGTGCCTAAAACACGACAAAAAATTACTTGGGATAATAAAGCCCTATCTCAATTTGATCCTCCTACAAATGAATGTAAATTAGAAGTTCAGAAGATTATTCATTTGTAAAATATTGTAAATCAATTATCGGATGTATTTACTAACACTAAAGGTCTATAAAATCTTATATTCTTGCTGTTAATACTCCAGCAAGGATTGAAGTCCCTGAAGGATAAGTTGTCAAAACAGCAATAGGTGAGTCTAAGACACGTCTGAAGCGTGGAAGACCTATTGGTGTAAAAAATAAAATATCCCGAAAGAAAAAGATACAAAATGAATTTGGTGTTCCTAAAAAACCAAAACCCACAATATAGGCTACAAATATAGTTGATACTCCTGAAGAGGTCAAATCTTCTATTCCAAAATCTCCTGAAAAGGGAGCTCCTGAAGAGGTATTTCATGAAATGTTTTCCCATGAAGAGAAATAGGTACCTGAAAATAATGAGATCTCAATACATTTCATGAGTACTGGAGAAATTCTGGATAGAAATAAAACTGTTGTCGACAATATATTCTCATATAAGATGGTCATTGACATTACCAGAAGTAATGAAAAAAGTGAGCCACGAACCGTTGAAGAACGTCGACGTAGAAATAATTGGCCAAAATGGAAAGTAGCTATTAAAGTTGAATTAAACTCGCTAGCAAAGCGAGAAGTATTTGGACCTATTGTCCAAACACCAAAGGGTGTAATACATATTGGATATAAGTGAGTATTTGTACGAAAACGTAATGAGAAAAATGAAATTGTGCGGTACAAAGCACGACTTGTCGGTTTCCTGCAGAAACTCGAAATTAATTATGAAGAAACATATTCTCCTATTATAAATACAATTACATTTAGATCTTTTATTAGTCTGGTTATTACAAAAGAATTAGAAATGCAGTTGATGGATGTAGTCACTGCATATTTATATGAATTCTTAGATCATGACATATATATGAAAATTCCTGAATAATATAAAATGTCTGAAGCATCTACAAGTACACCTAAAATTATGTACTCTATCAAATTTCAAAGATTTTTATATGGGTTAAAACAGTACGAACACATGTGGTATAATCGCTTAAGCGAATATCTATTGAAAGAAGGATTTGAGAATAATCCTATATGCCCATGTGTTTTTATTAAGAAATCAAAATCCGAATTTGTCATTATTGCGGTTTATGTTGATGATTTAAATATTGTGGGAACTCCTGAAGAGATCTCAAAAATCGCTACATATTTAAAAAATGAATTTGAAATAAAAGATCTTGGCAAAACAAAATTTTGCCTTAACCTGCAGCTCGGGCACTTGCCAAATGATATTTTTATTCATCAGTCCATGCATACAAAGAAAGTCCTGAAACACTTTTATATGGACAAAGTTTTTTCATCCCATGAGTACTCCAATGATTGTTCAATCACTCGATATGAAGAATGATCCATTCTGTCCTTGTGAAGACGATGAAGAAATTATTGGTATTGAAGTACCATATCAGTGCAATTGGAGTTTTGATGTATCTTGCAAATTGCACTTGGACTGATATTACATTCTCAATTAATCTGCTTGCAAAATATAGTTCTGCACCAACTTGAAGATATTGGAATGGTATTAAACATGTCTTTCGTTACTTTCATGATATGGTTGATATGAGATTATTTTATCAACATGGATCAAGTCCACAATTGATTGGGTATGCAGATGCAAGTTATTTTTCAAATCCACACAGAAGTAGATTTCAAACTGGATATTTATTTATTTATAAAAATATTGCTATATCATGGAGATCTATCAATTTGACACTATTGGTCACATATTCAAATCACTTAGAGATCATTGCAATTCATGAAGCAAGTCGAGAGTGTATTTGGCTGAAATCAGTAATTCAACATATTCAAAAAAAGTGTGGTCTTCCCATGATGAATGATAGCCCAAAAATTTTATATGAAGATACTGATTGTATCACTCAAATAAGAGGAGGATATATCAAAAGTGACAGAACCAAACATATTTCACTTAAATTCTTTTATACTCACGAACTTTAAGAGAAATGTGAAATTGATGTCAAGCAGATACGATCAAGCGATAATCTGGCAGATTTATTCACGAAAGCATTACCAACTGCGACATTTAAGAAAATTGTGCAGAACATTGGAATGCGAAAACTTAAAAATCTGTCGTTATGCACTTTTCAGGATGAGTAAATGTCCTGAAAATTTATGCTGATTGTACTCTTTTTCCTTCGCTGAGATTTTGTCCCACTGGATTTTCCTTTACAAAGTTTTAATGAGGCAATCTTAAAACACTTGGCGGTATATAAGAATACTGTACTCTTTTTCCTTTGTCATTAGTTTTTTCTTCCCACTGAGTTTTTCCTTAGCAAGGTTTTAACGAGACAGATTCTTTATAAGTGGTCATTCAAGGGGAAGTGTTAGAATTATTGAGGGGGAAATGAATGACCCCCTTCCCAACAATCACGTGCCTCTTCTCCACCATTAGTGTATTTTTTCTTCAATGTACACAGTAACTTGCACAGTAATTTATACTTATAAATACGAGCATTTTCGATTTGTTATGAACAAGTAAGAAGGAAAAAAAAAAGAGAAAATTCAGTTATTAAGAAATAAAAAAATCTAAATATTTTTTTTTTGTAATATTTTATCTTACAATAGTAGTTTATTCTAATTTTATAACAAAACCAATTTAATTCTTCAAATAGAGAAATCTGTATGTATTTGTAGTTGTGCTATATTAGGATCATTTTTATATATCTTTTATATATTCTATTGATGTAATTAACTGTATTATTTTTTTAATTTCACATCATCTAATCATATCAATAAGTGCGTTAGAATACGACAAAGTATTATATATAAAAATTTTATTTTTATTTTTTAGTGATTTACGTTTTTTTAAGTATAAAATAATTCAATAGACTGAAATGAAAGAGTTTTAAGAAAGAAACTGAGAAATTTTATTTTGGTCCTTTCCTTTTTATCTGTCAATGAAAATAACTGAGAACCATTTTGGTGCTTTTTTTTCCAGTTGAAATACATTTGAATATTTGTAATTCTTTTTTACAATTTTTGGGGGAGTGGACAAGGCTCGTTTCAATAATCTTCATGCAAAATCTGGATTAATTCGTGGAAAATTGAATGCAATTTTATTTGACATTAAAAAATGGTTATACCGTTAAGGTTTTAAAATATTTGAATCAATCATTCTGGCCTGAGCCTTTCATTCTGCGCACTAATCAATCAAAGTCGCTTTCAAAGTTGAATCATCAACTTATCATCCCATGCATTAAAAATTGTGATTAAGTATCGTCTAAATCTTTTATTAAAAAAAATCTATCTTTTTATAAAAACTTATGCAGAATTTATTTATTTAAAACTTGTACAAATCATTTCTATTCTATTCTTATAAGACGATTTGCGATTTGAACCGAGCTTGAACGTCTACACTTGGCAAAAATAATTTTCTATAATTATACTCTAAAGAATCTAAGATAGCAGAGTCATATGATTTAGGTTACTGAAGTGGGAATGGATTTTGCTACAGATGTGGGAGCAACCAAGCAAGGGTCTCAATTGCTTCGAAGAGGGGCCCTGGGGCAGTAGTTGACATGATCTATCTATTTGAATAATTTCTCCAAATGTAAAGAGATGAAGTCCCACATCTTTCTGGCAACTTTTTTAAACTTGCCTGTTTTCTGATTTTCTTGAGCAGCTTCAAATTCTCGTGTTCTTGACAAAATGACAATGGGCTGGAATCAACACAAATTTGGGGTTTGAAAGCACAAATTTCTGTTCTGGGCAAAACGCAAAGTGAACTAATCCCATTTCAATTGGCAACCCTCCCTCAACCTTAATGGAAAAATATATAAATAAAATTTCCATAGGTAGAATGGAACTTGCATATTTTTCAAGCCAGTCACATTAGGCCTCAGGCCTAGCCTCCTGTTCATTTCATTTGCACCACATGTAGGCATATGTAAAGGTACAAAAGTGTTCATTTTACCATAAGTTTAGCATTGCCAATTATAAACTGAAAAGCTGTCATGGCGTTGCATATCAACATAGCCGATCAGGAGCAGCTTGGAAAGTAGAGAGAGCTTCCATAACAGGCAGAGATAAAAGTAAGTAACACTTTGATCAAATAGCTTAACCTTACACCTTCCTCATGAGGACATATAGCCTCTGATCAAGTTCAAACTTGTTGCAATGAGATGGATCTCCCTTCAGCATCATCAGAAGCCCACCAAATGAAATGTTCATCTCCCTGAATGCAAAATCCAAACCCATGTAAAGTACAAAAATAGATGACTACAAAGCCACCCAAACAACTGATCAATTTTGTCTCAGTTCAAAATTAATGGGAACGATTTGTATTCTTTCAAGATTTAACTGATCTACACCTTCTGTACCTTCAGTTAAAGAGGAGGGGGAAGCAGGGAGGGGGGGTTGTTCCTACTTTGGTGCTTAAGCTACAGAACTAATGATGGTACCCAAACTTCAGGCTGAACTATGATTAGGCTCGTCTTAAACAATATTTTCCTTAGTAGTTGGAGGACCTGCATGGTTTTGAACCATCCATGTGGAACCACAAAAATCAGATGCAATCCCTACCCTCACTTGCGCTATGAAGTCTAGTGAACACACTACAAAGATTAGCCAAGGAAAAAAACAGCACAGAGATTGATTATTACTTCATACATGAAAAGTATGGTAGTACATACGCTTTTGTTCCACGTCCTGAACCGTCGGCAATTCTATAAAGCTTCCCATACATTACATAATCAAATCTGTCTGCTAGCGACTGCCGATTGCCCTGGGAAAAGATTAACATTCATTATTAGGATTAGGGCCCTGATGATTTGAAAATGCCACAACCAAGAATCAATTTTGAGAGAGGATGCAACAAAAGATCGTGGATATTGCCAGATTATCAGTGTAAGACAGAAGTATGATTCATTATGGCTCACCATGGAACTTCATGAAATCGTAGAAATTAAAAAATGCAGTCACCTATAGCATGGCGTTAGCCTCACCTATAGCATCTATATAAAGATTACAGAGTTCGTCACTGCATAATTAAGAGTCATACTCAAAAGACCCAGATTTGAAGCTAATAATTCATAAACAGAGCTCCAATTAAATTCAGAACTAACTCTTCATGAGGGCAATAAACATAAACGGATATCTGATCTATAACTAATTTTGTAACTACACGAGGAATAGTATTACCGGAGTATAATAGCCAGTATCTGGTGTTCCATTCAGATTTAGTGTTGGAGCTAGTACCATAGCAAACTTATCACCCTCCAATTAAATTCAGAACTAACTCTTCATGAGGGCAATAAACAAAAACGGATATCTGATCCATAACTAATGTTGTAACTTCATAATTCAAACTTTTGAGGCTACACAAGGATTAACATTACCGGAGTATAATAGCCAGTATCTGGTGTTCCATCCAGATTTATTGTTGGAGCTAGTACCATAGCAAACTTATCACCCTCCTTCAGCATAAAGTCCTTCGTAACCATCACATCTAGGTGCATGAACATGTCAAACTTCTCACTTTTTGCTTCAATCCGGATAACTACAGAAACACAATGATGAAATTGTGAATGTAAAATGCCAACAACACGTGTATATCTTGAAAAAATCCAAACAGTCTTCTCATCACAATGAATCCACTCAGCTCAACTAGTTTGTATATTCCTACTTATAAAAAAAAAAAAAACAGTATATTTCTGTTTCATGTAGAGTATAGCCGGTTTGTTTTCAAAACTCAATTTTACTATTCACAACTCATTTCGTACTTTCAATTTATCTCAACTACTTATTAACTTATTCAACTAATCTCAATCACTCATTTTATTACTATTCATAAATCATCTCATCTTATCTCATCTCTAAATCCAAACGGGGCTAGCATATACTAGCCTGCAAAAAACTATTAAGAGACTGCCAAAGTGAACTTTACTGCAATGTAAGACCCTAACATTCAAAGGCTAATGGATCAACATGCAAAAGGATCTACAAAATCTAATGAGTAAGCACAAAGGAAACTACTACATATTTCAAAAACTCTAAGGTGGTAACAGCCAAGTGAAATGTAGTTCTTAAGCTCTTAATAGAAAGACAATATCTTTTTTTTTTTATAAGTAAAATATATTAATATCAGGCAAAAGCCAATTACAAAAGTTCTCAGCAATTACAAACAAAGAAGTCATGTCCTATCTACTAGGCACATTAGCAGCTAAGAAATCATGTAGGTCCATGCCGTTGAAGTTCACGGCAATGGACCAAGTACAGAGAGTTCTAAAAAATACAACAATCAATTCCTCCTTGGTTTTCTCCTTGTCTTTGAACGTTCGCTCGTTGCGTTCTACCCAAAGGCACCACATGATGCATATGGGAAAGACAATATCTTCATACCACAACTGCATTTAAAGACCATTTTTATGGCAAAAATGAAGGTTTGAGACAATCCAATTGAAAAAACTCAGTTCAACTCCATTATTATACAGAAAGAGATGATAAACCAAAACCATTACACAAAGCATTTTCATTCATAGTTTAGTCGTGTTTCCGACACAGATTTGTATTTCCAGCAGGATGATTAATTTGAATTTCAATTAGTTTATAGTACTGCATATCACAATGCATAGTGCAGACATAGGCCTGCAGTTCCAGTGATTTATGTACTAAAAAAAGGGGCCTGAAATTCGTAACTTCTTGAGCCCCCATATTCTTTAAGTTCATAACTTAGTTCTACGTAAACAAAACTCTCTTAAGTGAAACAGATACCAGTGCAAAGTTATGGTTACATCTGATATACAGCTAAAACGAGATTTCAGGACAACTAATAACATGAGCAAAAGAGGCTAGAACCTTCACAATTATTTTTGAGGCAGAAAAGGACAAGACAGCTTCATTAATGTAGATATACTCGCTTTTAAGATATATATGGAATAGCATATTAAGAGATATTACTACACTTTTTCACATAACATGACCATTAGAAGCAGATTTTCTGAACAGAGGCAATACTTCTCTTATAATGGCTACATTCAACGGCACTTTTTTTTTCTTTCTTTTACCATTGTATGGACTATAATCTCATTTACAAACTCAAGACTGGTGATTAGATCCCAGATAATCTCAAAAGAAAATATTTATCAAATATTTCATATATGACTGATGAATAGAAAAATTCAATTAGTTTAAGAAGAATAAACTCAAACAAAGTTTTAAATATTAAAAAATTAAAAAATTGTGGTGTGGAGATTAGGGAGGTTGTGTAGCATGAGTCGTCTCAAAATCCCAAGATGACAAAGCCATAAACTATAACCAAAATTGAAGAACACACAGAGAGAGAGAGAGAGAGAGAGAGAGAGAGAGAACATTAAACTGAAAGTATGTTGTAGTGAAATATCAATGAACATATCTAGAAAGAGATATATACCTTTATCAAACTTTTTACCATCTGGGTTAAGACGCTCAACCCTAAAAATATCTTCAAAAAGAAACTCAACCATTCTCACTAGCAAGTAACTTCGACCGTCAACACCAGATGCACACCTATTACACAATATACAAAGAAAGAAAAAAAAGATGTCAAGAGTCCTAGCATTGGATCCATCAAACATTTTTGCTAAAAAACCTCCCCGTTGGATCCATCAAATCCCCTAGTGTCTAACTTTGAGCTATCATAAATCTTCTCCACCCTTCATATTTTGAAAGATCACTATTCACATGCCAAACACATATTTTAATATATTTTGTTCCGCTACTTTTATTTCCCTCTTTCTCGTCCGTCTGTTCCTTTCTCCCTCCCGCGTTTCTTCTCTCGCACCCAGACCCTCTTTCTCCTTCGTCCCTTCTCGCACCCAGACCCTCTTTCTCCTTCGTCCCTTCCTCCAAAAGTAAAAAATAAATAAACAATAAAAACAAAATGAAACCTTTCCTTCGGCAATAAGCAGGTTGTGTCGATCTCAAAAGACTGTTTTCCTTCGTCTTCCTAAATATTCTCAGCAACCAATCAGAGAATAAAGCAGATATTCATTGAAAATTAATTCAGAACTAGGCCGAAACCTTACCTCTAAAATCCAAATCCACGGAAAGGAAATGACCAGTCCGCTCGATTCAAAGGATAATAAGTGCGACAGAAATTTGAAAACGACGTAGCTTTAGGTAGCTTCCAAGAGCTGAGATTATAAAGTACAAACCCTAGAACCTGGGCAATTGAAAGCTCTGGTGGAGCGGTGATTTTTATTTTTATTTGCTTTTCGACAGTTGGAGTGAAAACAAACTCTGGTGGAGCGGTGGTATATGAACTCAACCCCAAAAAATAAAGAAAACAGAGAAAGGTTTCATTTTGAGTAAGCTATGCTTTTTTTTTTTTTTTTTTTGTTTACAGTAGTATTACCCTTTCGTTATTTGGTTGAAAAAAATAATTTTTTAACAAGGAATTGAAAATTATTTTTTTCAAAATTTAGTTGAAAAAAATTTAAAATTAAATTATTAATATACATATAATTAATGCAATTATAAAATATGAAAAAATATTTAAATATATTTTTATTAAGAAAATATTCTTATATTATTATTTTGATAGATCTAATGATGAATCCAATGTAGAGTTATAGACATAAGTTTAATGAATCCATCAAAGTTTTACTTTTGATCAATCTAATGTTAGAGCACTAGCATTAGATACACTAAATGATCTTTTAAAATTTGAAGAAAAGTAAAACTTTAATGGATCCATCATACTTCTAAATCTATAATTTCACATTAGATTCATTATTAAATTCATCGAAATAATAATATAACAATTATTTTTTAATAAAAATATAATTAAATATTTTTTTATATTTTGAAATTACACTAACCATTTGTATATTAATAATATAATCTTATACTTAAATAATTATTTTTCAACCAAATTTTGAAAAAATATTTTTTAATTCCTTGTTAAAAAATTAATTTTTTTCAACCAAAATCTTTAACCAAATAATTACTTAAATAATTATTTTTCAATCAAATAAGAAAATAAAAAATAGAAAATGAGGAAAATAAAGTAAGAGAATAAAATTTATTAAAATATGTATTTAGAATGTGAATAGTAGCCTTCAAATATGAAAAATTGTGAAAATTTAATGTAGCTCAAAGTTATACATTAAAAGATTTGATGAATCTAATATGAAGATTTTTTAACAAAAATCATTAAATTTATGTTTGATAGATCCGATGATGAATCCAATGTGGTTGAAAATTTTGGTTGAAAAAAATTAATTTTTTAATAATGAATTAAAAAATACTTTTTTAAAATTAGGTTGAAAAATAATTATTTAAGTATCAGATTATATTATTAATACACATGATTAGTGTCATTACAAAATATTAAAAAAAATTAATATATTTTTATTAAAAAAATATTATTATATTATTATTTTGATAGATCTAATGATGAATCTAATGTAGAGTTATAGACTTATAGGTTTGATGGATCCATTAAAATTGTACTTTCTTTTAAATTTTGAAAGATCATTTAGTGTATCCAATATTAGTACTCTTAGAACATTAGTATTGGATCCATTAAAATTTTCTTTCAAAAAGTATAATTTGTACACATATTAAAAAAATCTGGTATTTGAAGGAAACTTTGAATTTACTATTTATTTTTTAAGATAAAAAATATTTTTATTCTTTTTTTATACTTTCTTCTTTCTATTTTTGGTCAAATATGATCAGATTTTTTTCATATGTATATAAATTTGTACTTTTTGGAAAAAAAATTTGATGAATCTAATGTTAATACTCTTAGGACCTCAGATCAAGGGTTGGCTATGGAATTGTGGACTAAGAATTTGGTGCCGACAAAGGAAGTCTCTCAAAATGAAAGTATACGGGAGCTTGAGTTTTTGACTTGTTTAAGTGTTGTGTGCCTTAAAAACGACGGTGTTGTTTGAGGGCATCACAGGTGAAGCTGTGCATTTGGCCTTAAGCGGAACACTGTGTTTTGGTCTTTGTTGAGGAAATATAGAGACGACGTCATTTGGTTCATACCAGGGACTGCTTTACATTTCAAACGGAGATCACTCGTTTTTATCTTACCTGTAATGGAATAAAAGTTGTTATTTTGTTTTGTCTTTTTATAAATTTTGACATTCATACTATAAGGGTGAAAGAATCTTAATGTTAATTTTATCATGGAACTTTTGTAGATTGAACTTTATTATTTGGAGGTTTAGGGATACTCGAAAATCTTGTAGATATTCAAACATTTCCAGAATTTCTATCTATTTCTTTAGCCTTACAATTTTCATTACAATATTTTCAGCACCCTAACATTTGGTATTAGAGCCAACAATCCCTAGCATTCAAGAACCCTAAAATGGCTAATGCAACCAGATCTAAGCCGCAACTTGACCTCCTACAACGCCAAGTGGACGGCAACACTGCTAACATTCAAGAAATGAGGGGGACATAAATGAGGGGGACACTGGACCAAATTGCTGAAATGCTAAGGACTATGATGGCTTGATAATTAAGCCAAACCACCACTACCACCACCACCACCACCACCACCACAACACCATCACCGACATTGGACCAAATTGCTGAAATGCTAAGGACTATGATGGCTTGATAATCAAGCCAAACCACCACTACCTCAGTTTCCTGCAGCCTAGGTCTATGAGGCCAATCAGTATTTTAATTTTCATCAAACACTTACACCGTAATGTTTATTAATGTCATCTTATCATATTAATGGAGAGGCACTAACATGGTATCAAGATGCAATTGAGAGTGCCTTGTTTACTACATGGAAAGCTTTCACTCAAGCTTTACAAATGAATTCTTAAAAGAAGGGGCATCAGAAGTTAACCAAGATGTATATTTAGGTTATAATTGGTTAGGAATTTATACAAGTATCCCGATTGGAAATGGCAGGCAACTAAAAAGAATAAAGAATAAATGATATAAATGGGGTGAGAGAGAGAGAGTACTTAGACTCAGAGTCCCATGCAGAGATGAGAGCGACGACGACGGAAGGTGTTGTGGCATGTGATTGGTGTCGTGGAGAATGACGGTGGCAATAATTGGGCAGAGGTCATTTTAGTCCTTAAAAGGTAAATCCCAGATTCCCAATGATAATACACTAATTAATACCAAGGAGTTTTATGTAATTTTAACACGGGATTTGAATTTTTTTAATTTTAGTATTTTTTTTCCTTTTTTTCTATAATAAATATATGATATATAGATAGTAAGTAGAACAATTCAATTAGTTTAATAAGAATAAAATAGTTCTAAAAAAAGAATAAAATTAATATTAAAATATATATATATATATAATATGTAATGTGAGATGATATGTAGCATAATCCTTTATGGACTATGGACAATGGCAATATATGTATTTAAAAAAAAAAAAGGTCTTTATGATTTTCCAATTTAAAATAGTAAACATTTCACAATTTTAATGTACTTAATGTAATAAAAAGTGTTGAGTTGAATCTAAGGGGCAACAACTATGGAGATTGCAAAAGAGGATGATCGTTCATAAGGTGGACGTGCAAAGCATAATTTAGAAGAAAATTGTGCAAAGTGAGGAGCCTTTTTAGTTCATTTTTTTGTAGTCCAGGTCTTGATGTTTGTCAAACCTCCCAAACTCCCTCCCCTACGTGAGTCGGCCACCCTTTTTCCCTCGCCGTTGCCGTTCTTCGTCCAACACTCCCCTCCCCGCTCTTCACAATGCTCAATAAATGGATAACGATATCTTGCTATGTTACGTGCGTCTGTTTAGCAGCTTGTGCTCTTGCTGCCTCTGCGATTGACACAGAGGATGAACTCTCACATAAAGAGGGAATGAAGAGTTACGATAATAGCTGTCTTTAGTTGCTCGTTTTCCTCCCATCAAATGCTGTTTTACAAGAGATCTTTCGCTAAACATAAGTTCTACTCTCAAACAACCGAACGAACACGAGCTTGCCAAGATGCATTTAGCTGTGGCCTCCGAGGCTGCATTTAGTAGAATCCATGTTCAATTCTTGAAGTAACAAATAGACTGAACAGGATCCATTACTAATACACCAGAGAAATCTAATCTTTTACGGGATTCCCCAAATAGTCAGTTTGGCTGAGGCAGCCAACGGAACAATTATATAATCAAGAACAAAAATATACCCATTTTGTAAATATAGCTGGGAGTTCACACCATTTACCAGGAATTTGTGTTCAAAGGATGTGAATACAACAATGATATAAGCGATGCAGATTCCTCTCGACTACACTCCCGAAATAGCAAAAAAATCATACAAGCATTTTTTTTCCTTTTCCTTTTCCTTTTTCTCCTCGTATTGAAGTAAATCTACAAAAGAAACGCTCAAAAATACAGACATCATAAACCACACTACAATATGAGTAAATCGACTGGTCTCTCTTACTGAAGTAAGAAAAAAAATAAAATTCCAAACGGGCGAATACCCGGAATCCTTTCTAATTAGCTAAGTGGCTGGGAGAGTTATTGAACATGCTGTGCCACATGAATGCTCTTGAAAGTACCATCTCAAGCTCCGGGTGAGTCCAGTTTTGTGTTGGAAGGTGTTGGAGGAACATCACTAATTCTTGGAAATCAAGCTTCTGCAGCTTATCTGACCACTGAAGATAAAGTAACAGCTCATGTCAATTACTCATATAATTATCAACATTGCATTGGAGTGTAAAATCATCAAGTATCTGTCCAGAGATTATCAGGAGAAAAAGCCACAACTAAATGGATTATCATAAATGTTATCAGGACCATATAGAGATATTTCATGTTCACCAGATGTGAAGAACTTACTGAAAGTTTTAAAGGAAAGTCTAAAACGTTCATATATCTTTTATGAAGTTTCATATCGCATCTACCAGTAAACAAATTGAGCAGCTGATCCTATGGCTGGTATAGGACATGCTGCTATCAAATATCAGTTTTAAGATGGTAGATTTGCTTTAAAAAATAGGTACTTTAAAGAGACCATATTATTCTGCCAAGAACCAAGGTTTTATTACAAAGCATATTGTTCTTTAACTACCCAAAAAAATGAAAAAGATAAGAATAGGAATAAAAGTGCAGCAATACACTGATCATGATCTAGACAACAGCTTAGGCCAGAATATTTAGCATATGAGCTAGCCGATGAAAACCAGCGTTCCCTTCGCCATAACAGGTTCAATCGCCAGCAATACAGTAAAGCATCATCCACAGCCTTATGTGTACTGAATATGACTTAATTCCTAAATGGGAATTAGAGAAAAACCATCTGGAGGCCACTGAAACTAGGAATGTCTTGACAGGAATTTGCTTGATAAAACATGAAATATTTCTCTCCAAAGGACCCCTTGGGATTGGCTCAAGTAGTTAGGGCCTTGATTTTGGGGATATGCTCCCCCCCGGTACAAGGTTCAAGCCCTTGGGTGTAAAGGATTTCTCGAGTCCATATCCCTTCGGTGAAATGCTGATGATTTACCGAATCCACGTGATGTGGGTGCATTATATAGGTCTACGGTTTACTGGGTAGAAGACATGTTGCATTTGCATGATTTCTGGGATTCTCTCCATGTATCAGCATATTACAAGTAAAGGTAGTCATCAGTTGGTACTAAAGCCAGGCTGTTGTGGCTTTAGAATTCCTAAGTGGAACGCATACCATGTCCAAATGAGGAGTTTACAAAAAAAAAAACAGTACAAAGACAGGTCCAAAAGTGGCGCTTGAATGCTACGCAAGATATTTTAGACTACACTTAATCCCAATGCACAATGATGTGAAAACATTTGCTTTTTCAGAAAGGCAAAGTTGCGAAACATGCCAGCCTTTGTATTTTTGTTAATAACCAAAAAGCAGTAAAAGACACAATGATATTGACAGACCAAAATCAAGAGCTCATTTCGGCGAATAAAAGAAATAATGCCCATCTCACCGTTAAAAGAAAACTGGCAAATATGTACACAAGGAAATCTGGCAATGCATCTCCTTCCGCAAGATATGTGTCCCACAGGCGAGTGACAAGATGGAAAGGTATCTAACAAATAGAAGCTCACATTAGCTTTGCATAATAAAAGCTCCAGGTCATGGCCAAATATATGCTGCAAATGCATTATGTTTAATTCATCAGCTAAAGAAAATCTGTAGCATGTTATGATGGAAGAGATTACAGCAATGCATACATACACTAAGCATTGGTAGGAGGAGCAAACCTCACGTATTAGAAGACAGTTGAACCAGCGGAAAGCAAATTGAAGAAATTCCAGACCTTGCTCCTCCATTTGTCTTGAAACAGGTTCTAGCACAGTTTTAAAAAGTGATCTCATTACTAGGACCCAGAATATGGTATTTAGAATGCCGGACAGATAAATATAAAAAAATTAAGAAACAAGAAGGATTAGATATAGTAAGATGATGGAAATAAAGACACATTTTATGCATCAATGAAATGGATACCATTAGATGTACAAATTGGTACTGCAATTCAATGGAAGATGCTTCACCAACCACGTCAACAAAAAGATATCGAAGCACAAGAAAGCTATTCACTAAAGAAGTTGAAAAGTCCTTTTCCCATGAAAGCACTTGAAGCGTCTAGGAGTCTAGGAGAAATATGCTATGATTTTCTTCAAAAATAAAGTTCCTAGATAGTACTGGTCTTTATCAGACATGCTAACTGAAGTCTCTATAGGACATCAGTTTCTAATTGTGCCGCGGTTTAATTAACTCAATTTTCCCTTTTTAATCCACCAGTTTTTAGTTTTGCAATTACACTATTTAAGGTCGCATATCAACCTAAAACGAGCAAAACGCTTAAAAACCCTATTTCCATTATACTGGCAACGGGTAACTTTTTTTGCCAAAAGTGAAAACATAAAGAAACAGGCTTCAGAGAATTTGAACTTTATATAATGCTAACCTATCAGCACACACTGTGTGTGTCCTGACTTTTTTCTTTAAGAGGGAAAAGAAAAGGAAATTGGGAAAGAATAATGATAAGGAAAAGAGAGAAGCAAAGAAGGAAAATAAAAGAATAACGTAAAAGATAAGAGAGAGCTCAGAAGAGAGGGAAGTGGGTTTGGGCAGTTTAAAATGTAGATGGCGTCATGTAATATCAACTACAAAAAAATTCTCAATAAAATCTGAAATATAAAAGAATACAAAAAACTTGCACAAACTTGAATTTTCTCGATATATAAGCGGTTGTATTCAAGTAGGATGGTACACTATGGTAAATACAAATGATTTGGGACCCATCTAGGAAATGAATGTTAAGTTATATGTTCTGGCACGCATGACAGCTCCCTTGGAAGCTAGAGAAATAAGGCTAAGAAGCTCCCCCCTATTGCAAATTGCTTCATTTTGACAGTAACTTTAGGGAAGATTCTTTTCTAATTTTTTTTATTGATAAAAAAATTATTCATCATAAGAATAGGCAAAAGCCCAAGTATATAGGACATACACAAAAGCGTTGCCTAAGCATGATAGTTCTGTGATACAATAAATTCATGGAAACTCGTTCCATTGAAAGCAATTTTTTTTATAAGTTGCATTCCATTGAAATCAATTATAACCGACCAATGAAGTAAAGTATTGAAAACCAATTTCCTAAGCTCTTCCATTGATCGCTCTCGATCTTCGAAGCTCTCGTCATTCATTTCCCTCCAAATGCACCACCATAAGCATATTGAAACCATCTTCCCTATTGTTGCAATATGAAAGTTACCCTTGTCCCTTATGGCCTCTCCAAGAAGCTAAGAGATTGATCACCCTTCTCGGTATCACCAAGTAAGTCCCACCTTAGTAAAGACATCATTCCATAAGGTCGTGGCAACCTTACAATGAAGTTATAAATGATCAACTGACTCCCCACATGTTTTGCACATGCAACACCACTCAATGGCCATGAATTGACGTTTCCTTAAATTGTCAACTGTGAGTATCTTTCCCAATGGAGTCGTCCATACAAACATACAAAAAAGAGTGCCTTTAGGGGTGCCTTTGTCTTCCAAATGCTCTTCCATGGAAATGGGTTTGTTTTATGTGTCTTCATGTCTTGATAGAAGGAGCGAAAGGTGAACTTCCCCTTGTTGGAGTGCCAAAAAATCTTATCTTTAACTTTCCTCTTGCGAGTGGAATATATGAGATTATAAAACTTTCATAATGTTTTGACTTCTCAATCATATTAAGGAGCACCATTTGATTTAGCCCTCGTTTGGATTCAAAAATGAGTTGAGCCTCAACTCATCTTAATCTCATCATTATATATTTTCGAAATTCTCCCACAAAATATAATAAACAATTCAACTTTTTGAAATCTCAATTCAACTTTTTTAAATTTCAAAATAATAATAACATTAAAAATTAATATTTTAATAATATTTTATTCAATTTTCAGAATTTATCTCATTTCTCAATTCAAATGGGGACTTCACCAAAAGGTCCACAATCAAGGCTTCTTTCATTCTTGTCTATAGACTTCTGGATTAGCTTACTTAAGTGTCCTGTCGCCACACCATATGTCATGCCAACATTTGATCTTGGGTCCGTCACCCACCTCAAACCAGGTATTTCTAAAGTAGGCATCCCGCACTCTTCTTATGTGCTTCCAGAGCCCATGCCATATGCCCCACTTACCTCATTTGAATACCAACCTCCCCCATGCTTTACCGTACTTCAATTCTATTATATTTCTCCACAAGGTACCCCGTTCTTGATAGTATCTTCACAACTATTTACCCAACGAAGCGTTGTTAAAAACCTGCAAATTCCTAATACCCAGACCTCCTTGTGAGATGGGGGAACATATTTTTGCCCATTTTACCAAATGAAACTTAAACTCATCATCCCCCCCCCCCCCCGGGGGCGAAAATAAATAAATAAATAGGAGGTCTTTCTGATATTTCTCCACGCGTTGGGCTACCTTGGTAGGAAGCGAGACTAGTGATAAGAAATCATTTGCCCACAAAATGTACCAAAGCCCCGTTTTCAGCGGTGTAAACATGCCTTTGTTGTAGACCGAAAACTTCCAAGGGTTTGGCTTATTAGAAAACTTCCCACAAATTTCTAAAGTCAGCTTTGTGCAAATGGGCCACCTTGGTAGGCAAATGTACAAGACCATTCAAAAAATTTTGTGCAAAATTTGGAGACCAAAAACTTCCCAAGAGTTTGGCTTATTAGAAATATGAATTAGTTACTGCCATCTAAATCAAAAAATATGATAGTTGAGCACCAAAGGATTTTTGGGTTTGTTCTATATTTGCTGCACATACAAAAGTGGGAATGATTGACTTCCAATTCAACCCAAAACACACAAGAATACATAGGAAAATCACAAAAAAAAGCATGGAATTAATGTATAATGGTGTAAGGCAGTTCATTCATGCAAAGAATGGGGTTCTAGAGTCAGAAACTAGAGGCTAAAAGAAAGGTGTTACCATCAATCCGCCTAACCAATTCCTTCAGTTTAAACACCAGCCTTTGGATTCCTGGTTGAGCAAATGTATAATGATCTTGCATCCCATCAAGCAATTTCGATAGACACCAATAGCAATCGGCCTCCATGTTAGAGATTTTTTCAGGAGATAAATTAGAGATTGACCAGCCATCCATGCCCCCTTCCAAGTATTCGGACAAGAAAACAACTAGAAAGGGTGTAGCTAAATCATTTATTCCCTGAACATATCCACTTGCAGGATGCCGAATGGCCCTGGAAAGAAATCAGAAAACATAGAAAAGAGACAAACCAATTAATACTATGACAATACAAGGAAAATACTCCAATGAGGACATTTTGACAACCATATTCAACGTGTTGACCAGTATTTCTTTTTTTCCTTCCCTAAGGAAATGAATGAAAAAATAATGAGTCGCGGACATGGAGTATGGAATTTTTGGGGGGAGCACAGGCGGGAACTATTGACCATTGATAGTTTGGGGAAAATAAACTTGACTATCCCAAACTACCAATTTTAGCAATCTCCCCTTGAACTAACAAAAAAAATTACAATGCACCCCCTCCCTAAAACAGTTGATGCATATACCCTAATAGTTGTTATTAATCATGAAAACAAGAGCTAAAAAGGATAGATGAGGCATGTAGTACGTGTAGGTGTTCTGTCATAAACAACAGAATATAGGGAGCTCTTATTCATCACTATATCTAACAGAGCTTTGTCACAATGTCTCTGCCATCATCCATATTTACACTTTTCAAAGGTCAATATTGAGTGTTCAAATCTGAGGGAAAATCACCCAAGAGCCAAAAAACCTCCTGATCAGAGGATTCTACATCTCTAATATATCAAAAAAAAATTCCTTAACAAATATTATATGTATATTTCTATGAACAGATAACAGAAAACAGCTTTTCCATGCGCCCACTAGGGTAGGAGATCCTTTGTTACACCATACCCCTCTAAGTATACAGTGCAAAAATCGCATAAAACAAGATAATATATATACTGCAGTAGGAAGGAGCATCACAAACAAAGCACAGGCTATGAGCAAGTCAAATTCAAAGCAAATCCAGAGACTCAAAGTTGTGAATGTAGTAACATATACCAAGGTTCACATTGAAAGACTGGATCTGGAACTGAAGAAAAATGATGTAATTAATAGTAAATAAACAATTCTGTAAACTCCTAAATAGACATTAATTTAGATGGATTCAGCTGAATTGTTGTTTTTTTTTATAAGTAAAAATATTATATATATATATATATCAATAGGATTAACCAAATACACTAGATGTATACAATAAAACATCTATCCCATACTAGAGAGCTCCTAATGACCCCAAAAAGCCCGTGAAAAACTACCCACAATACATCAAGCCCGAATAGGAATAAAACACACCTCCCCAACCCCAACCCAATGTTTCCCATAGACTAAAAGCCCAACCCCAAGCCAATCTTCATAATGCCTCCCTTTAGTCATCCCTCGACTTGAGCTACCGCCAAAAGCGTCGTAGTGGATTCTCCAAAAAAGACGCTCCAACTCCCTGCTTTTCTTCAACTTTGATTTGGAGTCACACGAGTGACTCGCCTCAATCGTAGTGAGTAGTACTTTAAATTGGTCTTCACATCTTTCATACGGAATTCCCACGACATGTTGAATCTCATTAACCTCTGGCAAAACCCAATCCAATGATAATCCAACTATATTGTTTAAGGAGGAAGAGATACCAAGGGGACAACGTCTTCTCCCGAAACACCGGATCCTAAGCCTTTATCCTTGCAAGGCAATAATGACAAACCCATAGTCAAATCTCGAGCCTCCTCAACAACTCCAATGGTACTCTCCATTGCAAATTCTGGGTTGGCAACAAGTCCCTTCACCTTTGGTGACCCTATATGAGCAACTTCGACGAACGCTACATCTTCTTCAGACCTCAGCATTACACCATTATATTTCATATATTTCAATCTGACGTGGAAGTCATAGTTTTTTCGAGGCTAACTAGGGCCAAGGGGTGTTACACCGACTAACGGTATTTCCTGAATCACCTGTGGCAAAGAGTATATTCCATTATGGATGTCTCAACACCAATACCCGACGTAGAACCCACTTCAAATAACCATTTTTCCTCTTGACCCGCCACACTTTCCTAGATCTGGTTATAGAAATAGGGGCCGAATCCAATCTTCCGTTTTCCTTTATTTGAGTTTAAAGGATTCGGGCCTAACTTAGACTTGTTTCTTACAACCATGCCGTCTCTAACTGAAAGCAAATCTATCTTCTTAGTCAAGAAAGCGATCGTTGCCTTCAGCTGAATTGTTGTTAAATCTGAATATAATTGGATTTGATTATGTACAAATTCAAACTGACAAAACAGCACTGAAATGTAACTATTTTCTTGTTCAACTGGTAGTCTTTAGGTATTGATCCAAAACCTTTATAGGTATAGAGCAGAAGCAATAAAAAAGAATAGAATGGTGACTGGTCTACCTATATTTGGATATGTAGCACAGCAACACATCCCTGAAGCAACTAAGCAAGAATTCTGTCAGAAAATTACTGATGACTTAATCATGTGATAAAGTATTCTAGCAATATGCCGAATCCAAACTTTTACCTAATTCAGTTTATTTAGTTTGGCAAGGATGGGGCATTCATTTCTTCTTTTACCTAGAATTCACATATTACGTGGCATGTAGAAGCCACTGGAAACTAAAAATAAAATCTAACCATGTATAAAGGATGCGCTCCAAGGATTTCTGAACTTGCGGTTCCTGGAAGAAAGAGACATCAGGTACAGTTCTTGGACAATCAACAGCTATCTGATAAGAATCATATCAGCAATTTGTTAAAAATAGGGTACAGAGAACAATAATGCTCATAATCAGAATTTAATAACCACTAAAAGTACCTGGCGAAGCATGTTGATCTCATCATCTGATCTGTCACTATCTGGAATGTCATAATACTGAGAAACACAGTCAAGATACTCAAGGCGCTTTCTTCTTAGAACTCCCTCCCTTCTATCTGAATTAGGTGGTGCATATCCCTGTTGTCAGTTCATTTTAAATTCCAAGCAAGCAACAAAATTCAAACAAATAAGAAAGTTCAAATGAAAAGTCAGATTATGTAGGGCCCTGAGCTTAAATGTGATGGTCTGTCCAATATATGCAACACAAAATGAGTATTTTAGGAACAGTTTATTGTCAGTAGAAGAGTTCAAAAATAATAATAAATCATTTCTGCCAAAAGGTCATAAATTATCAATGCTTGGCAATCCTGATGAAGAGGTCTTTGCAAGAATTTCAAGTTGATTTCAGTTTTCAAACACATCAAGAAAGATTTGAATGGTGCTTTTAAAAAATAAGGCTTTTCCATAGATGAGAAGTCCAAACTGTGAAGAGGAAATTTTTCCTTCCAACATATTTTGGTAGATGATATTTTTTGTTAAGTAAATTGGATTATCTCGTGTTTACACCACTCATGTCAGAGAAATCTCAAATAATGGAGATCTTTTTCTGAAAACATACAGCAATGGTTTCACAGCAACCTTCGATGTGAGAAAAAAAAAAAAAAACCATATGCATCTGCATATTCCAATCTCGTTTTATCAGCTTCATTGCATTCCATTCCCGCTAGGTTGTAAGGAAAGAGTTTCATCCTCACCTGGCCAAAGAGAGCAACTATGCATTGGTCTTTCAAAGCCAACTAAAGAGGTGAAACGTAAACTCTTATCTTCCGCAAGAATTCCAAACTCAATATAAAGTGGAAGTCATCCAACGGCACCACCATCAAGTCAAACTTTCCAGACTATTCGCTAATCTGTAGCGGAACTATCTTAGCTACCCTAGCAATAGGTTTCGCTTCAGAGTTCACCGCCTTAATTTTGATGTTCCCCTTACGTAGGCTTACCTGCGCTAGATCATGGGAACCATATAGCTGACTGTGGGGCCCATTCATCCAGGTAAAATTATAACCAGCCCTCTAACATTTGAGTGCCTGAGATTTCACTAACATGAGTCGTGCTTTGTCTGTGAACATGAGTCGTGCTTTGTCTGTGAACACAAGAAGGTCAAAATCCAAGTGACATCAAGAATCCGGAAATGGAAGCTTGCTTTCAAACGTACAAGTGCTAAAACTAAAGGTCTTCGCCAAAATCGAGTGAAAAAAAAAAAAATCACGACAGAGTACCTATTATCACACATGCAGCATTAAGATCTTCTGTGAAATATGTTTTCTGTATCAGTCTAATGGACAATAAATTGGATTTCAAGCTCTATATTCAAATTAATATCTCTAATTATAAACTAGGAAACATTTTATTAAAAGTCTGACATTTCTGTATATAAACAAAAATAGGTTACAAGCCTAAACCAGAACTCTCAAACTTACCAAGAGAAGCCTCCAAATATCAGGTCGCATATAATCTGGTACTCCACTCCAAGCTAACTCATGCAAATTCTCTACAAAATGATATTAGAAAGTTAAATTTTAGAAATCAATAAACTCTACAAAAGAGATCATGCTGATGACAGGGTAAGTGAACATCTATGAGCCAAAATATAAAATAAACTAGGCAAGTTGCAGTCAAATGTGTCATAAAGGGAGTGCCTAAAAAGAGTGATATTAAGATAATGAGGATGCTATTAGGATAGGATTGTACATCACTGCAAGGGATGATCTTTTTTCAGAAATATGGTTTATGTTCCAATTGGATGTTTTATTAAAAAATGGATTTACTATAAAAATAATTCAATAGAAGATATAACACCCCAATCGAAGACCCAAACTACATCGCTTATACTCCAAAAGGACTACTCAATTATATAATTGAAGCCAATCAGAACATTATAAAGAGCAAGAACTTCTCATTTCCAAGCAATGTGGATCTCATACACCACATATCCTCACTTATCATATGGGATATCATAAAACCACTTACCCTTATCACTTATTAGAATTGAGTATCACAATCTCCCTCCCTTATATTCCCAACATCCTGGTCAGGCCAATCCATCATAAGTGGCACGGCTCAAATTCCATATTTCTAGTTAGGATAGGTTATGATATCATTTATAATGGCCTAATAGAAGGCCAAACCATATGGCCTATACTCCAAAATGATTAGTCAATAATACAACTAAAGCTCATTGAAAACCTTGTAAAGAACAAAAACCTCTCTTTCCCAAGCAATATGAGATCACGTGCACTACCTATCCTCACTTATCATATGGATCATAATAACACCTACCCTTATCACTTATCAGAATGGGATATCACAATTTTCCTCCCTTATATTCATTTGTCGTAGGTGGCACAAATCAAATTTTACATTTCTCGTTGGGATAGGCTCTGATATATTTGTAACGCCTTAATAGAAGGCTCAAATCACATAACCTATAATCTAAATTTGTACACTTTCCAAGAAAAACTAGACATATTTGATTAATAGTGGAGAGAACAAGGTGGAGAGAATGGAATATTTTTCTACTTGTGAATAGTAATCTTCCAAAACTCTCCAAATTTGGAGGGTTACTATTCATAATTGGAAAAAAAAAAGTGGAATATTCTTCTTTTATTTCCTTCTTCCCACTTTTTTCTCCTCACAAATAATCAAATATGACGAAATTTTTTTGAAAAGTGTGCAAACTTGTACTTGAAATTTTAGCTAGTCAATTGCTAATACTCTAAAGAGCAAGAATTTCTATTATCCAAGCAATGTGAGATATCATACGTCACCTACCCTCACTTATCATGTGAGATATAACAATATAACATTGGGCAAAGAGCAATCCATTACACTTAGGTTTATGGGAAATCCATCATACTCTAGAATATCCATCCCAGCATATCCATCAAGATACATGGAAAGGGCTGAAAGACTGGGAAGATAAACAATACCTAATATGACTGTTGTCCCAGAGAGCACCTTGGTGAATTTCATAACCCTTGCAGAATCTGTAGCTCTAGCACCCATAGCAGATTTCTGAACTTCTTGGGATGAATTTTCAATATTTGAGGTTGATGGTTTTAACTGACTGACATTTATGTTTTTATTTGGATTGCTTGTACTCTGGACTTCTTCCTACATTGAGAGTAAAATCCAAACAATAAATTATCAATCATCAAAATTTCATACATCATGTGTCTATAATAAAGATCAAAGTGATAATAAAAGAATCAGTAAAAGATGCTGTCAAAATTGCCTCTACTGCCTTGGCCATGCGATCACTTGAACTAGCATCCTTGAATGAGGAGCTCCTTTCATTCTCAGGAGAAGGTTCTTGTAAGCTTGGATCTGATCTTCTAGTCAGTAAAATTTTACCAGGAATACTTCGGCCTTTGAGTAATCTGATAGACCAAAATATCTTGATTAAGACATAAATTTTAAAATTATTTTCTGTTGATTGCTAAGAAGACAAACTTGCAACAAGAGCACGGCAACAGCTATAGAAGGTATGCTATAGGTCTCTATGTAAATATTAGATAGAACAATTCCAAACCATTTCACATGGCACATATAGATAACAAATAATAAGCTTTGTTCATAAAGAGACGCAACTCCAAAAGCAATTTTGTAGGAAATGACATAACCAAACAGAACAAAGCGTTAATGAAATCACCCAATCTGAATACACAGATCCTATGAATTTCACGACATTCCTCGCTGATATCTACCAAAAGAAATAAAAAATCAACCATAACGTTTATGAACTTTTTTCTATCGTATATAGAGTTCGAGAGATCAAAGCCAAAGCATAAATTAGAACCAATATCCAAATGTTCCGAAACTAACACCAAAGACCCATTGAAATTGAAATTCTGGAAATCCTCGACAACTCATGTCATGAGTTTCGTAAGCGCTTCCTCAGGAGGTCAGAAGCTGGGTTTTCAAGTCTTCAAGGAAAAAATCAAGCAAATGCATGACTGAGAAATGGGAAGTTTAGAATTGTCGGGAAATTGGGGGTTTTTACCCTTGAACATTTCTGAGGGTCTGGTTGAATCTTGAATCTAGGCCGGCGATAGTGCTCTCTTTCCTTCGCTGATCTTCTTCGTTGCTATGGCTGTTGTTCCTCATGGTCGTTGCAATGCAAAAACCATGCTGCTGCTTCTTTGTGCTTGCAGTACAGTGGTTGCTTCTTCGTACGCTTGGAGTTGCAGAAATAAATTATGCACGAACAGAATGGCTGCATGAAATGTACACAAACAATAACAACATAGCAATTTTTTTGCTTTTGTCCGTTCACATTCATTCCATCCTAACTGTGATCTATGATCATCTATCGAACTAGATTTTTTTTTTTTAAAGGCAAATTGTATTTATTAATAAAAGAGTATTATAATTAAACTTGAAATATACATTATAACTCAATTAAATGAAGATCTATAATTCTTTGTAACTCTCTAATACATTAAAAGTGACTAACATAGTCTAGTCTGAACTGCAAACCTCTCCTAATCACCGTCTAAGAGATAATTCCATTATGTCCAAGATAAAGTTAACAAACAAACCACGTTCCGTACTAAGACAAGACAAGAGAAAATCTTTTCGAACAAAAATCTAAGAGGAAAACATTTTATAGAAGTCTTAGAGATATTTTTTTAATTAAACTAAACAAATACAAAATAGAAAGTAAAACAAATACAATAAATCGAAACACAAAAATCTGATTTTCAATTTTGGAAAAATCAAAAAAAACACATGACTCAGCAACTGAAGTCAAGGGCGTAACGGCCAAAGGTCCATATTCCAACAATGCAATGCATGGCCTCTGAAGACCACCCCTGAAAATGGTGCGTGGAAGAAAAGGCCTCAACTTTAGAGCGCACATGTGACTCACGCGCCATTTCGTTCAACTCGGTCCTCTCCCAAATGAGATATCGGCACCCTGAGAAGCAGGTGGTGGGGCAAGTGGGGTGTTTTGGGCAACAGAGGGCTTCAATTAGTCGACGCCACTAACCTCCAAATGCTCAAACTAGTGTACTTGCAGCAAAACAAAACAAAAAAAGAAAACAAAAAGAAATGGAAATAGACTAAACAAATGGGGAAAGGTGGAGATATGAGAGGAAAGAGAGACCCAGACAATGAAAGAAAAGAAAAAAATAAATGAAAATAAAAGGGCTGAGAAAACAACAAGAAGAAACCCCCAAACGAATAAGAAAATGGAAGAGAAAAAAAAAAGGATAAAAATTCAGGGATGGGGCTGAGGTGAGAGGAGGGTGTAAGGCCCGCAGTCCAGGCCCATTTCGGTTTAACAGGACCCGGCCCAGCACCCAGAAACGACGCCGTTTCTCTCCTCAGGTAAGTTAACTTCCGCTCCTTCTTCTTTCTTTTCTTTTCTTTTCTTTTCCTTTCCTTCACCTTTCCCCTGCTCGACAGTTTCCCCTATTTTGCGCAGCTCCATTTCTTCCGCACCAAATTACGATCTCGGTGGTTATTTGTTGTAAATGAAAATCTCTCTCTCTCTCTCTCTCTCTCTCTCTCTCTCTCTCTCCATACGACGTTTTATCCCTTGATTGGAGCTTCTTCCTTCCGTAAACCCCCCCATCTGGTTTCGGTTTCGCCGCATGAATCACGGTAAGATTCTCAAATTTCTTCCTACGTTTTCTTCTATCCATGGGTTTTGGTTTTGGTACTTGTAATCACTGAAAATTTGTTTATTTTCGGTAGGTGAAGTCGAGCGTAGAGAAGCCAGAAATTCGATTCTTTAGTGCCCTGTTTTCATCCGGTTTGTCACTTCATTTTGGTGCAAGTTGTGGTTCACTTCAGATAAGACTCATGGAGTCAGTTTTAGAGGATCCTCTCGTATGTTTTATTTTGAAGATTTGATAAATTTACTGGATAGATTTCTCCCCGTAATATTTATGGAATATTTTCTCTAATTTCTGAATCCATTTTCGAAGTGATTTTTGGTGGATGTTCGAGGGATTCGTTGTTAAATTTCTTTTGCTGTTTGGTGCTGCCGATGGGTTGTTTGGGACATTTTGTGTGATATAAAATGGTTGGGTTTGGTTTTATTGAACGCATAGGATACTATAATTTTTGGATTGACTTTATCAGAATGATGCTTGATGATGAGTTGGTAGTGGGCTGAAATGATATTTTTTTAGTATAGAGTGCACTGTTTTGCTGGTTGGAGTGGATTATGAAATTTCATGTTCTTGGCAATGTTAAGTTAAAAGTGTTTTGATTAAGAAGATAAATAGCCGCTGGTTGTGTGGATTTAAGGCGAAAATTTCAGTGCACCTTAAAGTTTTTAAAATGATTAAAATATTTGGGTTTTTTTTATGCATCTTTGGGGGCTGTCCAGATTTGTAGTGGCTGGTTGTTTGGGCTTGGTTTGCTAGAAATTTATGATTTTAGGCATGCAGCGTAGTTTAGCTTATAATTTTCAGATTAAAGCTTTTGGAGTAGTCTTTAACATTAGAGAATATGTTTTTATGAATAGGTGACGAAACTCTTAGAAGTCGGACTCAAAGTTTTGATAATTCGCTGCAGGAGTCAGGTAAGCAGAGTTCATATGCTTGATTTTTTAAACTAGACGTAGACTGAGGTTGACTTTCTAAAAATTTGTGCATGTCTGGTCTTGAATTGAGAACTTAAGAAAAACCAACCTCAGTTAATTATTTGCATTATTCATGAAACTTATATAAAACAAAGAAAAATATTTCTGTCATGCATTGTGTAGACATGAGCCTGCTTTTTGTCATGTTATTTTCTGAAATGTGGAAAAGAGCATTTTTGTCTATCTGAGAAAAATTATGCCTTGATTGTGTTGACGATGTTTTATTTATATAAACTTTATTCTGAAAATAGTCTGGAACCATGTGTCTTTAATAACTCTGAAAAATATTTGGCATAGTATTCTGGTTGGTATTTGACTCTATCTCTGCTTGCTCTGCTCTGCTCTGTCTTTATTCTGCTTGGATTGGTACCAATTTCCTATCTCTGAGTGCACCCACTTTGGAAACAAAGTGGTTTATTGTGGGTTTTTCTGTGTGCACACTCGGGGCTCCGAGAACGAATAAGGGAAAGTTCCACCTCTGTCTCTGCCTAGTTTGACCACCGGGATTTGCACAACCCTACCACAGGGGTTAAATATGGTCTTTGTTTTAGTGAGATGTTCCGTTTGATATAGTGATAATACTCAAATTTGTTATGCCAAAGTACTTTATGATTTGATTGTTTTGAAAATCATTTTGCTCCTTTATGCATAAATATGTTTTATTCCGTACTTTATTACTTGGTAAATGCTCATGTTTACACCCTTGTATAAGTTCTTCGCTTACTCAGTTGTGGAAAAACTCACCCCCTTATCTCATATGTTTTTCAGATGATTTGGATGTTCCAACAGAGGACCAGAAATAGAGTTTGACCAAGTTTAAACTGTTAGAGCCACAGACTAGATGGGGGAAAACAATTTATTTTATTTTAGATGTTCGGTTTCTAATTTATTGGATTTTAGAATATTAGTCAATCATTATTGTTAAGCTTATTGGGAGAGTGTGAACCCCCTCAATTATGATTAATCATTTTTTTTTATTATGACTTGGTGGACAATTTTTTTTTTATATGGATTGAAATGTGGAAAATATTTTTTTTTTTAACATAGTCGGAGACCTATTATTTATACTTGAGGACGGGTTATACCAAACAGGTTAGATTTCTCAACCCCCTACAAGTATGGGGTGCTACAATTGGTATCAGAAAGAAGTTTAAGATTCTGCAGACTTATGTAATAAGGTTTTAGGAATTTAAGGTTATAGAATTCGCCAACTTTAGGAATTATTTGAGGTGTAGAATTATATAAGTTTGTGAGCTGATTTCGTATTGTTGGAGAGTGAAGGATTATATATATACTTTTCTTTTTGGTATTATATGACTTTGTTTGTGGTGGGTACCTCCATTGTTTGGGGAATATTATATACTATTGTTTTGATTACTAAGATTACCTGTAGATGTTTATTTTAGCTAGCTGGTTATATGTTTTAGTGAACGATTTGTTTAATAGTCCAAGTGTTCTCAGGATGCCACCTCGACGTGAGCGAAGTGTGTCGGACTTGAATGCGGCCAGAAATGAAAAGGAAGAAAATCCAAGTGCTTCTGAAGTGCTTCTGAAGTACTTCGAGCATAAGCGCATCAACTGATTGATGATCTTGCACAAAATTCATCTGGCCGTTACCGCACCACAAGTGAAAGAGGTTGCACTGTGGAAGATTTCAACAAGTTGTATCCCACGTCTTTTGATGGAAGAGGCGATCCGATACTGGCAGAGGATTGGATGCTGGATATTGAGGAGATATTTCGAGTCTTGCCTTGCACGGATGAACAAAATGTGGCGTTTGCTAAATTCAAGCTGACCGGGAAGGCAAAAAGGTGGTGGATTTCTGAAAGGACTATCAGGGAAGCTGAAAAGACGGAAATAAAAAGTTGGTCGTTGTTCAAGGAAGTCTTCCTAGAGCGTTTCTTCCCAGTCTCAGTTAAGGAAGATAAAGATATGGAATTTGCCACCTTAGTTCAAGGAGCGATGTCAGTACACCAATATGCAACCAAATTTACCGAGCTGGCATGTTTTGCGGCATATTTGATTCCAGATGAAGAGAAGAAGTGTCGCAAATTTGAACAAGGGCTGAACGAGAAGCTTTTTGAGCGAGTAGTGGGCTTCCAAATAAAAAAATTCACAGAATTGGTGAATAAAGCTACAATGTTTGAAAGAAGCCTTCAAAGAAGTGCAACTTTATCTTATCAAAGGAAGATGTCTACTTCATCTGGATACCATACAAGCGTCAATCAAGGATCGTGGAAGAAGAAAAATGAAGGAGGTAGTTCAAGCAATAGGCCAGTCCAGAGTAATCGGCAGTCCTACCAGTGTAAGACATGTAACCAAGTGCATTCTAGAGAATGTAGAAGAGGGGCAAGACTATGTTTCCGTTGTGGCAAGTCAGGACACTACATCAGGAATTGCCCTCTGCAACCGGACAACAATAACGCGAGCATGTTGCCACCCCAGAGAAATGAAGTTACAGGACGAGGTAACAATCAGCGTCCTACTGCACATGCTCGAGTCTTTGCATTGACACTAGGAGAGGCTGAAGGCAGGGATGATGTGATCACAGGTATTTTCTGTTTCTCGTTTTCTTTTAGGATTAACTTGGTATTCAATGCGGATCTTTAATAGAAGGAGTATTTTTTTTTTAATTGTGATCACAGGCATTCTTCCATTATTTTCTAATGATGCTACTGTATTATTTGATTCTGGGGCAACGCATTCATTTATTTCTTTGAATTATGCTAAGTTTTGCACTTGGGAAGGTGAAAGGTTGGAGAATAGCCTAGTAGTCTCGACACCGACAGGAAATTCAGTATCTTGTCATAAAATTTTCCGTGGCTGCCCCATATCTATTGAAGGAAGATTGATGCCAGCTGATCTTATAATTTTTTATATGTTTGGATTCGATGTAATTTTGGGGATGAACTGGCTGGCTTCATACCATGCCAGTATTGACTGCTTTAAAAAGGAAGTAATCTTCAAGCCTTTTGAGGGAGATGGAAATCGATTTGTGGGGTCGAAAGTGCGATCACTTCCATCAGTCATATTAGCAGTTCAGGTTGGAAAATTATTGTGAGATGGTTGTCAAGGATTTTTGGCTTGTGTGATAGATGCACCAAAGGAAGAGTTGAGTTTAGAAGAGATTCCTATTGTAAGAGAATACCCGGAAGTGTTTCCTGAAGACTTGTCTGGTTTACCACCCAACCGAGAAGTAGAATTTGCAATTGATCTTGCTCCGGGCACGGCACCGTTGTCCAAGGATCCTTATAGAATGGCGCCATCAGAGCTCATCAAACTCAAAGAGCAGTTGCAAGACTTATTGGACAAGGGTTTTATCCGACCCAGCATATTCCCATGGGGTGCTCCAGTTTTATTTGTGAAAAAGAAAGACGGGACAATGAGAATGTGTATCGACTATAGAGAACTCAACCGAGTAACTATCAATAACAGATATCCCTTACCTCATATAGAGGACCTCTTTGATCAACTGCAAGGTGCACAAGTTTTCTCTAAGATTGATCTTCGGTCAGGGTATCATCAGCTGAAGATTAAGGCAGAAGACGTATCTAAGACCGCTTTCAGAACCAGATACGGTCACTATGAGTTTTTGGTCATGCCTTTTGGCTTGACTAATGCTCCTGCGATATTCATGGATTTAATGAATAGAGTATTTCATGAATTCCTGGATAAATTTGTGGTCGTCTTCATTGATGACATCTTGATCTATTCTAAAAGTAAGGAGGAGCATGAGGAACACTTGAGGCTAGTACTCGGAACACTTAGGGAGGAAAAATTGTTTGCTAAACTAAGGAAGTGTGAGTTCTGGCTGGATTCAGTTATATTTTTTGGGCATGTGGTTTCAAAAGAGGGTATTTCAGTAGACCCAGGGAAAGTGGAAGCAGTAGTTAACTGGTTGGCACCGAAGAATCTTCGTGAGGTTAGGAGTTTCTTGGGATTGGCGGGATACTATCGTCGATTCATTGAGGGTTTCTAAAAAATAGCAGTTCCTCTCACCGCCCTTACCAGGAAAAATAACAAGTTTGAATGGACAGAAAAATGTGAAGAAAGCTTTCAAACCTTGAAACAAAGACTTGTGACCGCCCCACTTTTAACAGTTCCCACTGCGAGAGGTGGTTTTGTGGTGTATAGTGATGCTTCAAAATTGGGTTTGGGGTGCGTGTTAATGCAACACGGAAAGGTTATAGCTTACGCTTCTCGACAACTAAAAACTTATGAACAAAACTACCCCACACATGATCTAGAGTTGGCAGCGGTGGTATTCGCACTCAAGATTTGGAGGCATTATCTATATGGGGAAAAGTGCGAAATCTACACAGATCATAAAAGTTTGATATATTTCTTCACCCAGAAAAAATTAAACATAAGACAGAGAAGATGGCTCGAGTTAATAAAGGATTATGATTGTACTATAAATTACCACCCAGGCAAAGCGAATGTTGTAGCTGACGCCTTAAGTAGGAAATCATTGAGTCCAGCAGTTGCAACCCTTACCACCCAGCCCCAGTTGTTAATGGACTTAGAGAGGGTCAGTATTGAGGTTATCACTAATGATACAAGCACTTTCGTGCCCAGTTTAATAGTGCAACCAGATTTATTAGAAAGAATTAAAACAGCTCAGAAAATGGATTCAGCGTTGATAAAGTTAGTTGAGGAAGTTAAAAACGGGAACAAAGCTGATTTTAGCATTTCTGAAGATGGAGTTTTGAGATTTAGAGACAGATTGTGTGTGCCGGCAGATGATGCACCGAAGAAGATAATTCTTGATGAGGCACACCTCTCTTTATACACTGTCCATCCAGGGAGTACCAAGATGTATCGGGACTTGAGAGAATCTTTTTGGTGGAACGGTATGAAGAGAGAAATTGCTAAGTTTGTAGAGCAGTGCCTAACATGTCAACAGGTGAAGGCAGAACATCAGAGACCAGCAGGGTTGTTACAACCATTATAGATTCCAGAATGGAAGTGGGAGTATATATCCATGGATTTTGTAACAGGTCTACCAAGGGCTTTAAATGGACAAGATGCAATATGGGTAATCGTGGATCGCTTAACGAAGACTGCGCGTTTTGTGCCCATTAATTTTCTTATAAATTGGAGAAACTAGCTGAGCTGTACATACAAGAGATTGAGAGATTGCATGAGATACCAGTGTCTATTGTGTCAGATAGAGATCTTCGTTTCACTTCTAGATTTTGGAGAAGTTTACAAGAGGCAATGGGTACGAAGTTAAATTTCAGCACGGCTTATCATCCTCAGACAGATGGGCAATCAGAAAGGACTATTCAGATTTTAGAAGACATGTTGAGAGCATGTGTGATGGACTTTAAAGAAACTTAGATACGACACTTACCATTGGTGGAATTTGCTTATAAGAACAGTTTCCAAACTAGTATTGGAATGGCACCATATGAGGCTTTGTATGGCAGAAGGTGTAGGTCCCCTTTATATTGGGATGAGGTTGGCGAAAGAAAAATACTGGGACCAGAGATCATTCAGAAAACCACAGAAAAGATTGACATCATTAGAGCTAGAATTAAAGCAGCTCAGGGTTGACAAAAGAGCTATGCTGATAACCGACGCCGTCCACTAGAGTTTGAGGTTGGAAATGAAGTATTCTTGAAGATAGTACCAATGAAATGGGTTATGAGATTTGGAAGTAAGGGCAAGTTGAGCCCTAGATATATTGGACCCTTTGAGATTCTTGAGCGAATTGGACCATTGGCATATAAGTTAGCACTTCCTCCGAATCTTGCGGGAGTGCATAACGTATTTCATGTGTCCATGCTGAGAAAGTATATTCCCGATCCAACTCACATCATTCATTATGAGCCGCTACAGATTCAGGAAGATATGACATATATTGAAGAACCAGTGCGGATCTTGGAAAAGAAAGCACACATGCTGCGGAACCGTAGCATCCCCATGGTTAAGGTTTTGTGGAGTAATCATACAAGCAGTGAAACTTCCTGGGAACTCGAGGAGGAAATGCGAAAGAAATACCCACACATCTTCAACGAGGAATATGAACTCTTGTAGCAAATTCTGAGGACGGAATTTTCTTTTTTAGGAGGGGAGGATGTAAGGCCCGCAGCCCAGGCCCATTCCTGTTTAACAAGACCCAGCCCAGCACCCAGAAACGACGCTGTTTCTCTCCTCAGGTAAGTTAACTTCCGCCCCTTCTTCTTTCTTTTCTTTTCCTTTCCTTCTCCTTTCCCCTGCTTGACAGTTTCCCCTATTTTGCGCAGCTCCATTTCTTCCACACCAAATCACGATCTCGGTGATTATTTGTTGTAGATGAAAATCTCTCTCTCTCTCTCTCTCTCTCTCTCCATACGGCGTTTTATCCCTTGATTGGAGTTTCTTCCTTCCGTAAAACCCTCCCCTCTGGTTTTGGTTTCGCCGTATGAATCACGGTAAGATTCTCAAATTTCTTCCTACGTTTTCTTTTATCCATGGGTTTCAGTTTTGGTACTTGTAATCACTGAAAATTTGTGTATTTTCGGTAGGTGAAGTCGAGCGTAGAGAAGCCAGAAATTCAGTTCTTTAGTGCCCTGTTTTCGTCCGGTTTGTCGCTTCATTTTGATGCAAGTTGTGGTTCACTTCAGGTATGACTCATGGAGTCAGTTTTAGAGGATCCTCTCGTATGTTTTATTTTGAAGATTTGATAAATTTACTAGATAGATTTCTCCCCGTAATATTTATGGAATATTTTCTCTAATTTCTGAATCCATTTTCGAAGTGATTTTTGGTGGATGTTCGAGGGATTCGTTGTTAAATTTCTTTTGCTGTTTGGTGCTGCCGATGGGTTGTTTGGGACGTTTTGTGTGATATAAAATGGTTGGGTTTGGTTTTATTGAACGTATAGGATACTATAATTTTTGGGTTGACTTTATCAGAGGGATGCTTGATGATGAGTTGGTAGTGGGCTGAAATGATATTTTTTTAGTATGGAGTGCGCTGTTTTGTTGGTTGGAGTGGATTATGAAATTTCATGTTCTTGGCAATGTTAAGTTAAAAGTGTTTTGATTAAGAAGATAAATAGCCGCTGGTTGTGTGGATTTAAGGAAAAAATTTCAGTGCATCTTAGAGTTTTTAAAATGATTAAAATATTTGGGTTTTTTTTGTGCATCTTTGGGGGCTGTCCAGATTTGTAGTGGCTGGTTGTTTGGGCTTGGTTTGCTAGAAATTTATGATTTTAGGCATGCAGCGTAGTTTAGCTTATAATTTTCAGATTAAAACTTTTGGAGTAGTCTTTAACATTAGGGAATATGTTTTTATGAATAGGTGACGAAACTCTTAGAGGTCGGACTCAAAGTTTTGATAATTCGCTACAGGAGTCAGGTAAACGGGGTTCATATGCTTGATTTTTTAAACTAGACGTATACTAAGGTTGACTTTCTAAAAATTTGTGCATGTCTGGTTTTGAATTGAGAAATTGAGAAAAACCAACCTCAGTTAATTATTTGCATTATTCATGAAACTTATATGAAAGAAAGAAAAATATTTCTGTCATGCATTGTGTAGACATGAGCCTGCTTTTTGTCATGTTATTTTCTGAAATGTGGAAAAGAGCATTTTTGTCTATCTGAGAAAAATTATGCCTTGATTGTGTTGACGATGTTTTATTTATATAAGCCTTATTCTGAAAATAGTCTGGAACTATGTGTCTTTAGTAACTCTAAAAAATATTTGGCATAGTATTCTGGTTGGTATTTGACTCTATCTCTGCTTGCTCTGCTCTGCTCTGTCTTTATTCTGCTTGGATTGGTACCAATTTCCTATCTCTGAGTGCACCCACTTTGGAAATAAAGTGGTTTATTGTGGGTTTTCCTGTGTGCACACTCGGGATTCCGAGAACGAATAAGGGAAAGTTCCACCTCTGTTTCTGCCTGGTTTGGCCACAGGGATTTGCACAACCCTAACACGGGGATTAAATATGGTCTTTGTTTTGTGAGATGTTCCGTTTGATATAGTGATAATACTCTAATTTGTTATGCCAAAGTACTTTATGATTTGATTGTTTTGAAAATCATTTTGCTCCTTTATGCATAAATATGTTTTATTCCGTACTTTATTACTTGGTAAATGCTCATGTTTACACGCTTGTATAAGTTCTTCGCTTACCCAGTTGTGGAAAAACTCACCCCCTTATCTCATATGTTTTTCAAATGATTTGGATGTTCCAACAGAGGACCAGAAATAGAGTTTGACCAAGTTTAAACTGTTAAAGCCACAGACTAGATGGAGGACAACAATTTATTTTATTTTAGATGTTCAGTTTCTAGTTCATTGGATTTTAAAATATTAGTCATTCATTATTGTTAAGCTTATTGGGAGAGTGTGAACCCCCTCAATTATGATTAATCATTTTTTTTATATTATGACTTGGTAGACAATTTTTTTTTATATGGATTGAAATATGGAAAATATTTTATTTTGAACATGGTTGGAGACTTATTATTTGTACTTGAGGACGGGTTATACCAAACATGTTAGATTTCTCGACCCCCTACGAGTACGGGGTGTTACAGAGGGAGGGAGAGAGTTAGAGCCAAAGCCCCCAGCCCCCCGCGAGGGCCGTCCTAAGCGGCCCAACAACTAAAGTTACTTGGAGTTTTCTTTGGGGATCAAACTAGATTTATAATTCTAAGAGTGTTATTATTCTTTAAAAAAAAAGCATACAAAAAGTGTTCAAAAGCTCTACTCCTTTGTCTCGTTTGTTTTAGCAAACGAGATGAGATAAGATGGGATGAGTTAAATTGATATCAATATTAAAAATTTGAATAAAATATTATTAAAATATATTTTTAATATTATTTTTATTTCAAATTTTGAAAAAATGAATTATTTATTTTATTTTGTATAAAAAATTGAAAAATTATAATGATTAGATGAATTGAAAGAAATTATGAAAACAAACGAATCTATTTTCTTATTTTGACAAAAATAATACTATTATGCCTTCTCAATTTACTCATTTAGTGTGCCTCTAGTGCAAAATATATTTTTCTTTTCTTTAACTCTTTTTTAAAATATTTTTTAAACATTTAAAAAAAAAATCAATACACTAATAGCTACTTTCTTAATCATTAAATAAAAAAATTAAAAAAATTAAATATATGAACAATTAAAATTAAATAATAAAGTAGCATTATATCTTTGACAATGGATTTTAATTACATTTTCACTTTATTTTCAATTGAGTACCTTCAAAATTATACTATAACCCAATAATAGTGATAAACTAAATAATTTTTTTAATAGAGTTTATCGATCCAAGGTAATTTTTTTTTTTTTAAAAAAAAAGTGAGATGATAGTTAAAGTTAAAATATGTTTGCATGAAAACTTGAGGAAAAAGGGTTTTGAATTGAGAAATCAATCTTTCGTAAGTTTCTGTTTGTATTTAGAGATGAGATGAGTTGGGATGAGTTTAATTTATTTTTTAATATTATTATTATTTTGAGATTAGAAAAATATATATTAAAATTTAAAAAAAATGTATTGAAATTTTAAAAAAAATGTATAAGAATTTATATTTTATATAAAAAATTATAAAAATATAATGATAAAATAAAAATGAGCTTATATCGATATAGTTAAAATATTTTATATTAAGACAGTGGCCGATACGGTTGAAGATAGCATTTCGTATTGATTTAAATACCACTCGTACCGAAGTGTTTCGGCCACTATTTACCGGTATGTCAGATTTCAGCCAAATTTTGAATTTCGATCGGTATGCATATTTTTCCAAAAATCACCAGTTTATGATACACGAAAACTACTTTTATTTAACAGAAAAATTACTTTTACTTTACCATTACGTGTTTTTCCAGACAAGTACTATCATTGCCTCCCTATTATCTCTCTCATTGACAATATGCATTGAATAGCTCAAGTACTTTCATTTTTCAAATTGCCATTTTCACTTCTTTTGGCTTGTTTCCTCGGTAGCATGCAATACTATAGAGAAGGCTAGTTAAAACATTTTTATTAGATTGGCTAAAATTTAAATTTAATGAGATTTCAGCCAATAATTTTAATTTGGTTCTCACATTAAATTGGCTGTAAGTTATATTTTAAAGTTAAAATAAATAATAAATTTAAAATGAAAGTCAAATATGATCGGGCATGAAATTGTCTAAAGCTACGCAAAGTGAATAGTAATTCTAGTAATCCCACGAGGTGTACTTTGTCTGAAGCTACTCTTGCACACATACTACATCCATGGGACCTTATTTTATATGTTTATTTATTGCATTTTTAACCTCTAATGAGTAAAGAAAGTTGATGAAGAATCTAAACTTATTAAGTTTATAAATTATTTTGTTATTATTTTGGAATATAGTTTATGTGTGTGTATATATATATATATAATTTTATATATAAACTATTACGAAATGATATCCAAAATGATATTAGTATCGAAAAATTTCATTCCAGTGCCTTAATTGAAACGGTATTTAAAACTTTAGTTTTTAAAATTCCTATTTTTATAGATGTTAAAGATCAAATCTTAATCAATAGTGCAAATTACTAAAGATTGGGTAGTTTAGGATACACATAATTTTTTAAAAAGTTAAAAACTCCTAAAAAAAAGTTTGTAATTCAAGAGTGAAAAATGTAATTTAACAGAAAAATGAACTAATTCTAGTAATTCCACGAGGTGCATAGCCTAAAATCGTCTTCAGGTGATCCCTTCCTTTTATTGAGAATTAGACAGGAGTCATTTATTTGGTTTTGATCTACGTCTCTTTCTTTGGGAGCTATTAATTTGATTTCCATTTTTCATGTTGCATTTTGTATTAACTTATTTTGTTATCTGTTAGTTTAATCTAATATATTTAACTTGCTAAAAAAAAAAAGCAAAAAAAAAAAATCCCACAAGGCGCGTCTGTCACTTTTAACAGAGAAAATATTCTCATCCTGATGAGATTGTATGCCTACTTTGTGGCATCCATATTACAGTTTGAATTGGTCTCTTTTGCAGCAATTTGAAACCATATTTAATCTCATCCTAGTGTTTAAAATCTCTTGTTGCTAGCTTACCCTAGTAAGAAGCAAGGACAAGCGCACATGAATTTGCTCAAAGCTGAACTCCTAACAAGTTTCACTGGTGAATTTGAACTGGCATCAACGCACACAGAGGGTCTCTTGCTCTTGCCAGACAGGTTTTCTTCTAAGAAAATCCTAGTTCACTAGCGCCGTTTGGGATGGGGTTGAGCCCCAGCTCCCCCCCCAATCCTCACTTCCCTCTTCCCCTCTATTCCCTCGGCCCCTCCCTTTTGTGTTCTCCTTTCTTTGTATCCGTTCGGTTTCGTCCCCGTGTTTCTTCCCCCGCACCATCTTCTTCTTTCCCTTCACTGTTTTTTCTTTTCCCTTTCTTCTTCCTACCCTGTTGTTGGTCTATTTCTTCTTCTGGTTTTGTAGTTTTCGCAGTTGCCAATGGTGGGAGGTTTTGGGGCGAGTTTTGAGTCCAACAGAGGCGTTTGTCTCGAGGTTGTTGGGTTATACGCGCCTCCTAGGGAGGATCCTCCGCCGACAGTCCTCTTGTCTGCCCAAGCTCCCACCCAGAAGAGACGGTGGTTTACCGCACGCGTGGGCAGCCGATCTCGCGTGGCTCAACTAAACGCCGCACATGGTGGGGTCTTCGTCGGCCACAGGGAGTTCAGTGGTACATGGATCTGTCGGCCGAACCATCCTAGGCGACGCATGTCCGTCATGCGCCTCCCACCGCAATGGTGCGGCTCCTGGTTTTTCCCGAGCCCTCCTTGTGTTTCTTTGGGCTTCAGTTTTGGTTTTCTTTGCAGTTTATTGTTTTCTTATTTGGTTGGTTTGCCTTTAATAAATAGGGATAGTTTTATCCCTTTTTGCTCCCAAAATGGGGTTTGAATCTCCTTATTCTCTTTTGGAGTATAGAAGTATTAATCTCATCCTCCTCTTAGAGGGTGGAGGTTGGGTTACCCTTGCACCTTCTCAAGACATGCCATACCCTGGGTTGGCTGTTGAGAGGCTATAAGTTAAGACAAAACTCGTCATGTTGTGTGCAGGAAATTTACATATCAGTATTTAGCTAGGCTTGTAACTCGAATTTATCCCAATTATTAATCTCATTTGTAAACTTTGCGTAATGAATGAAACGTAATCTCCCTTGTTAAAACAAAAAAACAAGTTTCACTAGTGTAACATATAAAAGATACATACTCCTAATCAAAAAGAACATTCTTCTGACAGCAGGGGGGAAGAAGTTCCAGCTTAGAATCCTAACCATCAAATACGTGCTACAAAAATCTCCAAGTTTAAGACCGATCTAAAATCAGACTCATCAAGGTAGCATCTTGCGTCGGCGGCAGGGGGTCTCTCACTTTACATACATCTTCTCAATTTCATTAAGAGGTCGGCTGGAACCATCAGGCAAGTTGACAAATTTCCAGCCACTACCACCTCCGTGCTTCTCTCGTGGTCCAAGTTTCTCTACTGTCAAATCCCACCCCTCTGATGGACGGCGCCGGCTATACTTGTGGCACTTAACCTCCCCTACAATCTGCCCCCGACCAAAACCAATGACCATATTATTTGAATGGTTCAAAATAGCACTGGTGAAATATAAAATACATTGATCTTTATAATGGGTCTGCAGTAAAATTAACAGAAAAAAAAAATTGAGAAGAAAACAAGAAAATCCCCCAGCTTCTCAAAGGGGAGTTTTTTTTTTTTGTGGGAAGGGGGGGCATGGAAGGGGACACATGCATGGAGACGAAATCAAGGTAGACACAGTGGGACAAGCAACAAATATTTGGCAAGTTGATGTTGATGAGACCTATCCAAGAGGGGTCCAAAACTTATCCCTACCACTAGTCATTCCAGTCATTTTCTTTGGCGTTTTATCTTCAACCTTTACATCTTATTCCTCTTCAACTCCGTATACTAGAATACTTCTATTTACCAATAAACATTTTCCTACTATCAAAAAATAAGTTTATCTAACTTCCAAGAGCAGCTAGAAAAAGAATGAGTCCATATTCAGGTCAACCAACTAAGCAGTGACGACAAACTCTAAGGCCCTATTTGATGCAAGGCACTTAACTTGAGTTGTATAATTCACCGACAGATCAGTCCTTGATCACCAGTTAAACCTTAGCTTCCAAGTCACCTCCATCTCCACTCTCAAATGGCACCATGATGTCACTCCTGTGTATCTCCATCTAAATCATCAGATGCAAATCAACTTCCTCTTATAAAGATAGAATATGTTCTTCACTCACCTTACATATTGCCTTTATAAGAGGAAGTTGGTTTGTATCTGATGATTTAGATGGGGGTACATAGGAGTGATATCAAGCATTAAATGACTAATAACATTATGAGATGAGATGAGATGATGACATCATAAATAGGAAGTTAGTTTGTATTCTGCCTTATCCTCTTGAAGGGCAATCATGCATTAACTCGGAATCAAAGATAAGGCCCGTTTGGATACAAAGGTGAAATGAAACCATCTAATCTCATCTCATTTCAACTAACAATCCTATTACTATTTACAAATCATCCTAACTCATCATATCTAGTTTTACTATCCAAACGGGCTCAACAACAATCTGATAATACCAATAATAAAATAAATAGCAGATGTTAAAATATAAATCAGACTCTTTAGCCCTAATTAATATTTCACTTTTTCTTTTTTTTCAATAGGAATTTTTTCACTTTCTTTTGCTTAGAGCAAAAAGGGTAAGCATGAGAACTTACTTTCTTTTTATTGAAGTTCATCCTCTGGACAAATTCTTGATAAAGCATTTAATCTTCTTTCTGGGAGATCTCATAATGAACTTCATCTAGATCTTTGGTGGTACCATCCCAACCCTCCGGCATGACTTTGAAGTCAGGTTTGTAAGGAGGAGAAGCCACATGGAATTCTCTGTCGTGAGAATTTAAAAATTTGCAAGATGAAAGGAGAAATAAGTTTAAGAAATCAACTTTCCTCTATAATAGCATAAGTCAGCTATTCACCCCTAACCTAAGGCTTATCAGGGTTATGATGAGCATTTACCATCCCAAAACCATGTCATTCATACATATCACGTATACATACCCATAACTAGCACTTTCAAGTTCATTTTCAAGACCATAGAAAGAAGGTACAATATCAAGCAGAAAACCTTGCAATGCCTTTTTTTTTTTTTTTGGATAAATAGAAAACCTTGCAATTCTCATGGGACCAAAGTAGGGAGTTATGACTTTGTAGTTTACCCAACTGGGAGAAATACCAATTTGTTTAACTTTAGTCCATCCTTAAATTTTGAATCACCTGAAACCCCACTAGAAGAAATAGAACTAGGCCCCTCCTACATGTTAAAATATGCAACTTCCTTATTTCAAGCATAAATGCGTAACTTCCCTATTCCAAGCACGATTTCCTTTATTTAGTTCAAATCTTGCAGTATTATCAACCACCACCAAAGAAGTCAGAGAATAAGCATGACTATGATCACCAAGTACTATTTCTCACACCATTCAAAAGCAACAAACATAAGTCACTTGATATAAACCTGTTGATGTTCATAAGTAATAACTTACTCAGGACAAATATCAAGCAAGAGCTCCACCGAATCATCCAGAGGATGCTTGATGCCCAAGCTTTTTCTCTTCTTCCTCCTCAAGCTCCTTCAACCAAAGAATTGCATGCACTTTCTGCCTCATAATCCTATAATCCTTCGCCAGCCTCTCAACAATGTAAACCTCAGGATTCTGCTTATGCAAGCGATACATCTAGGCTTTCTCAAAATCCTTTAGATAAGACCCCCTTGCACCAGGCTCTCTAACTTGCTTCAAGAGCACACTCATCTCCTTCATCCTCTCGCCCCATCCATCTACAAAAGCCTTACTTTTATGATTCTCTGCCTCAAATTCTCTCAGTTTATCATCAATCTCTTGCAATCCAAAGATCACAGAAGAATGTGACGAGTCTCCTCTGCTAGGTGGGGCCTCACCATCAAAATGCTCCTTGTTCAGTCTCGTTGACCAAGACGACACAGAATCCCATCCCAAATCACTCGATGCTGTATCACCAAATGATCCTGTCACAGTCTTTTCCCATTCATCTTTACCGCCATCGTCACTAGATTTAGTAGAAAAGCTTTTCAAGTTGATTGCCTCGTTTTTCAACTTGGTTTTGGTTGTGTCTGTCAAAACTCTGGACGTTGTTGTGCTTGAACCTAGTGAAGTTGAAGAGAAACGTGATATAATCCGATGCAGATTTTGTATTCTCACGGCAAATACCCTAGCAGGTGGAATCATTCAGTCTTCAATTCTACAAGGTAACCACAAAAATGCCAAGACCAAAAGAAACAGGTGCTTAGCAACATAGAGAGACTGCAATACAACGAGAACAACAGAAACCCAAGCCCGCATGTTTAACAGCAATACGCACATGTACAAAATTAGGATTAAAAAATCTAATGAAGAAATTGATATATACATCAATACATGCGTATGTATGTAAGCATGTACACACCCGCACACGACACACACACACACAACGCTGAGAAACCAAAGCAACTAAAAATGAAATTCTGAAAAGAAACCATCAGAAACATCCCAACAAGACCCAACAACAAAATATCAATCTTGAAGGCATTTTCCTGGAGTTTCGTACAAACCCACACCACAAAGCCTCCCAAAATATCATACACAGCTTATCATATCTTAAGAGGGCTGTGATCACATATACCCTCAACAAGCACACCTCAAGAACGAAAATGAAACCCCCATGAACACTCAACCTGTGGGTTTCGGCATGGGCCTAATCTTTTCCCACCCCATTCCAGAAATTCAGACGAGCATTAGCAACTTTCATTCGATTTAGATAATTCCTCGCCCATTATCCCTAAAGATCAATACAGAATTAAGGGCGGTAACATTTAAAATTACCTTAATTTTTACAAAGTGGGTGCTGAGCCCTAAAGGGACAGCTCCGATGAGATCGTCGGAATCTGATCTTCGCGGGTGGCAAAGTTGGGGTGGCAACGCCATGTGATTGAAGGGAATGGTGCAGGTACGACATAGCTATATTCATGTTCAACCAAAGTTTTAAATTTCGTACCGTATTTGCGGGTACAGCCGCAATATGTCGTACCGGCCAGTTGACCGATACAGAAAATAGTCTGTTTCATTTTGCTGCAGATTTTAGCCATACCGGCCTGTACGGGCCGTACAGATTTTGATTTTTTTTTTCATTTTTTGTTATTTTTTTTTATCTTAATTCAGACTAAACTATTTACATATATGTATTTATATGTATAATTTATTTATATATTGACTATTATTTTAAAATATAATTTATATATGTATTTATATATATAATTCTTTATATATAGACTATTCCAAAATGGTAGACGAAACGGTATTGGTATCGAAATATTTCATTCCAGTGTATTGACCAGTACGCTCACCAGTACGATATTCAAAATTTTATTCATGTTAGAGAAAAACGATGTTGTCTGATTGCGTACTTGTCTAGTTTACGTTATAAAAGAACAACAAATTGCTTGCAGTATCTGTTCTCATGTGCAATGCATGACTCAAAACGATCTAATCACGATAATAAATTTATTTTCTCCGTGTACAATGCAACATTACTTTTGTTTTCTTTCTTATTTATATATAGAGGAATTCTCTTATTAACCAATTCATCATTTCCCATTTGTAAGTGAAAAAAATTATTATTTATGTAACATAACATATGCAGCATAACCTCAGCAAATGGATTTTCATAATAGATGTGGTTTCAATAAAGGGGCACTAAGTTATATTTTGAACATAGAAATAGCTGAACTCATTTGAGTTGAGCTTAAATTTAAGTTAAGCCCAAATTCAAATACACAATTTTTAAATTAATAAACATTATTTAATTTAAGATCTCTTTACAGATAAGAATCATGATATTTTTTAACTCAATATCTATTTATACGTAATATTTACAATCTTTTTCAACTTCTTGTAAATATATCTAAACTCATATTTAATCAATTTTACAAAATTTATTAAATTATTTCAATTCACTATTATTATAAAAATTAACTTTTCTCAACTCAACATCGCAATCTACATCTTTGACCACCCATCATTATTGACAGCACCAAAGGCTATTGATTCCTGTCCTTATCCATTCTCGACAAGTATATATACGTACTTAGTTTTCTCGACACATTTATCTTTAACAGTGCATCAAGGAAAGAGTTTTAATACTTTTAAAATAATTTATGATTCATATAGTCCCATACATCCAACTAGAGCCAATCGATTCTTCGTTGAGAGTGATTCATCCCTTTCCAAACCCAACTTGCCAAGAGTGACCATCCTTACAACATGGATCGTGTCCGACTCGAGCTTGTCGGATGAGTAACCCAACTAATAGAGCCCAAGTGCGTAGCGGCTTTAGTAAGAAACACTATAACTCATATGTGCACCACCAAACATGCACGCTAACAAATATGTGGGATTCATTTTAATAACCGTTTTTCAATTGTACCTAAAAGAAAATTAAGGAATAAATTATAAAATTACCTAAAAGAAATTTTATAAATTGATATGATTTAATATATTAGTAAAGTGGATATGACAGATCACATTATTAAACTCATATTTCATACGCCTTTGAGTTGGATTCCAACTACTCAGGTCTTGAATTCTTCATCTGCACATTTTAAGGAAATTCGGAGAATGAAGACCTTGGTGGAAGTCGAGCAATCTCTAATACTAAAATTAGTATATTGCTTTAGTAATGTGTACGTTAGTTTAAGTGAAATCAAAGATAATTCTTTGTATTTGAAAGACGATTTTCATATAAGAATTCTGGTGGCTCAATTCATACCTGACTTTGTGGGATTTATGTCCTTTTCTCTATTTATTCAGTCAAAATCCATTAATGCGATGTGGCTTGTAAAATGACGTCATCAATGCAACATGACTTCATAACTTACTTTTGCCTATATGCTTTTCTTGTTAGTCCATTCCATGTCTATTGCCAAGAGATCAAAGAGTTCTTCACATTTCCTACCTATCTATCTGCACAAGTTCTCGAGAGTATGGTACCATCGAGAAAATGTCAAGGTGGCATGTTCTATTTGTCCTTATTGTATGCTTACCCACACTTGAGTTGCTTCTCAGGATAGTTTTATCTACGAGCTAAGTATTTGCAAAGATTCACTGACTACCCCATTAGGCTTGGTTGGACTTGTCGGAATCTCTGCTGGCCCACTAACTCCTCAATATTTATTCATGGGCTTGCTATATAGTTTAATGGGAGGGTTTTTAAAAACCCTCCTTATACACATAAAGTCATATAAAATTATAAAATTATTTTTATATAATTTTACTTTGGAAAAAAAAAAATCATCTTCTTCCTCCCATATCTAGCCGTGGATTCATAGAAATATATATATATATATATATTTATATCATTGTAAATAATCTTTGGTCAAAATAGAAGACAATTGGGTTGATATATTAAAATATACAATCACCTATCTAGGCCTCATTTATTTTTCATATAAGATAAAATAAATGAAGATTAAGTTTATTTATTTTTTATTATAAATATATTGTTATTGTATTTTTTTAATATTATTTTTGTTTTGAGATTTAAAAAATTAAATTATTTATTTTATTTTGTATTAAAATTTTAATAATTAAATGAAATAAAACGTCAAGAAAATTATAAATTACAAATAATAAAATACAAATAAATAATAATGATCCGAATTAATCTAGAAAGAGAAAACTGTGACTTGTCTAACATCGAAAAGGTAAAGTGTTTTTATTTATGAGAAATTCTGTATGCAGTCCTCATTTGAGGATTCTTCGCGCACGCCCATCTCCAAACAATGTATTTAATTAAATGGAAATAAATGTACCATTTCTAAACACCATTGTCCAACATTCAAAATCGAAATGTTTTGGAAATCTATGAAAGAACTGAATGATGAATATGGATTTAGGACTCTCAACATCAGCTAGTGCACATCACTCACTCTTCCTGTTGTTTAGGTAGTATGCGATTCCTTTCCTGCTCTCCACACATGTACACTGTAGAGCAGTAACATTCCTTACCCAACTCCTTGAATGAAGGTTTATGAGATTAAAATATGTAGCATCTCTATTATGGCCTAGAGAAGGAAAGTCTTCACCTTGTATGTATGCTTGTATTTAAATCTAGAGTACTTCAATTAAAAATATCTAGCCACTCATTGTTGAAACTTGAAAGTCAGTGATAATGAAACATAGGTTTGAACTAAAAAAAAAATTGAAATGTTTGAAATTTTCCTACCACATGGTCATCTTGATCTCTGATACCTATCCCTCAATTCTTCAACCTTTAACATTGTTGCAATTTGAATTTTTTGTCTACTATTGATCAAAATCTATCTTAAACTAAACATTCTGGCCATTGTCAAAAGAATTTTCTATTTATGAACTCTGACCTCAATATTTGAGTTTTATGTTTGATCCTCAAAATTTGGATTTTTGAATTAGGTTTCGTGTCAAGGTCTGAAAGTGGATTTCGGATTTCGGAGTAGAGTAATAAGATTTGTCTCTTGATTTTCCCCTACACATTTGGTTTTTTTTTTTTTTTTTTTTTTTTTTTTTTTTTTTAATCTTTTTGGATTGATTGCTCGGAAACTATGAAAAAGAAAAGTGGATTAATCGAATGGAATAGATGAACCGATGAAGATAAGGGGCATTTTTTATATGGGTGACGCTGAGGTGCAGTCAGGTTGCACCCCAGCGTCATTGTAGTCCACCTTTTTAAATTTCTATAATTTTTATAAAAATACAATAAAAGATATTAAAAAATATAATAAAAAACACAATAAAAAAAATATATAATAAAAAATACAATAAAATAAAAAAATAAAAAAACATAATAAAAAACATAATAAAAAAATAAAATAAAAATAAATTTTTAAGGGAGATTGGATCTCAGTCCAGTTATCACCATCGCCGGTGGCGGTAGGCAATACCGAGAGCACACTGGAAGTCATTGGGATTCGCCGTTGTAAGGGTGGGTCATCGGTTTCCTCCAATCCCAATAGGATAGGCAGTATCGTCCACCACCGTCAAAGACAACAAAAGTTACATTTGGAGAGGATTCGGTCTAACCAAATTTCAGAAATTCTCTTTTCATATTTGATCAAAATTATAAATTAAATGACAAAAAGAGACATTTCTTGCACACGTAAGCCTCCAACGAGCATTGTATCTAGAACGACCCTTTATTTATTTACTTTTTTAGTGAAAGGCTCCTCCCAGAGTCAAAAACACAAAGTCCTAGAAAACCTACCTTCTTACTTCTTAGATTACAACGACAAGGTGAAGAAAGAAAGAAGAGAGAGAAAGAGAGAGAGAGAGAGAGAGTGGGTGACAGTTCCACTAGACTATCTGTCTCTCTTTGAGTGAAGAGCCAGCTCCGATCTTGGGGGTTTCCGAATCTTATACTGCCCAAGTATCCGGCTACGATCGACCCAGGAAAATCATAATAATAAAAGTCTCCGATTTTTCTTTTATCCCAAACCTCACAAGGCTTAAATTTTAGCTCCATGATTCTTCATGGCTCCAACATCTTCAGGTATCTTTCTTCTTCTTGTCTGTGTAGTTCTTTTATCTTACTTAGATATGTCTATTTTTTGTTTGGAAGCCAAAAAAGTGCGAGAAAGGTTAAGGGTAGTATCGAGGTTCTGTTGGACTACGTTCGATGTGTTTTGATTATGGGTTTGGTTTCTATTGTGTATACCATAAGATTCATATTAAAAGGGACAAATCTAAACCCTCAACATGGCATATGTTTGTGTTACGGTTCAAGTAAGGAAATATGATTTAGGAAATCATTTGGGCTAATTTTTTCGTGCGGTAGCTTGATTTTCCTTCTGTGAAAATTGGAGTTCCTCTTGGAAAATGCTCAAGCCTACACCTCATTTGTCCGAGTTAATTATTTGCCATCATGTGTCGATTGCATTCCCAATGGTGTTAATTTCATTTTCTGACGTTGGGTCTAATGCAGGTGGTACAGGTGTTGCTACCTTGCTGTGAGCTATCTTCTGGCTTTTAACCAGCTAACTTAGGGTTTTCTGTCATTAATATCGATGGTTGCAAAGGGCTAGTGGAATTATGGACTATTTCCAGACTACTAGTCATCTTAAGGGTAAGATATATTCCTCGACTGGTGCTGCCTTTATAGCCTTGCCATTCTTTGGTGGGACAAGGCAAATAGATGTCCCTGAAGGTGTTTGTCTTGCCCTACCAAAGACTTCCTCTTCAAAATGAAATCTCTTCTGTTGGTTGTGTAAAATTATTATGCTGCTAGTTTGTTAGTGTGATGCTGTTTTGATCAAGAAATTTTGGTATTCATTCAGATGAATTATTGGCTTTCATTTTTTTTTTCTAAGAACTATTCTCAATGCAAAACATGCCCAGTATATGTTACTACCGTGTTCACGATTTAGAAAGAGGTACGGATTTACAATTCATTCCCTTTTTCCGGCTTATTTTCATGGTGTTTTTGCTGCCTGGAAATTGCTGCTTAACAGTTTTATGTATGGAGTCCAAGTTTTATCCTATGCAATAAGTTAACATTCTAAGGTCTAATTATTACCATCTCCCGAAGCAATATTATGCCATTGGGCAAGGTAGCGGCTGCTATGCTCTTTTTGTGTTTTTAAGTAAGAATTTTTTTTATTAGAAATGGATGTATAAACGAAACCCATGTAGTGGCTGCTATGCTGATTTAGGCTTATTACCAAATGGAAGCCATCCTAGAGTAGCCGGCCTCTCTCTCTCTCTCTCTCTCTCATCTGGTTTGTGCATATAGTTGTTGATTGTCTATATGTCCAAGCACTACTTCCTTTGATAAAAATTTTGAATAAATTTTTCTCAATTAATTGTCAATTGTATTAGAATTCAATGGTCTGAATATCCACGAATTCCTTGTATCCCTAGTCAATCATGCCTATGTGTTTCTCTAGTATATGTCCCATGTACCTGAACTATGCTTAGTTCTCATCAATAAAATTCTTATTTACTGATAAAAAAAATAATTTTCAAACAAGAATTATTGCTTTTTATAAAATAAATTACTTATATCATTGCTAAAGGCAGGCTTACATGTGTGGTTGCAGGTTCTCTATGCCGTTTGTTACTATTATTCATCATTTGGTTATACAGTTTTCAAGACTTAGTGGCACTGCAAATGCAGCTTGTGCCTACTCACGTTTCTTCCACATCAGAGCTAGCTAATCCGCCTATTACGGGACTGTTTGATCCTATTGCGATATCACCGGCCGTCATTCCCCACTACCCAAATCCTGGTGAACCTTTGCCACCTATGTACCCAACCTTTCCAGCCAGATATGAGCCAGTTCTAACAGGAAAATGTCCTGTAAATTTCTCTCTTATATCAAGTTTCATGGACAAAACAGCATCTGATTGTTCTCAGCCATTTGCAGCACTTGTAGGAAATGTAATATGTTGTCCACAGTTGAGTAGTTTACTCCATATCTTCCAGGGTTTCTACGGCATCAACTCTGATAAGTTGGTTTTGCAAGACGCTATTGCTAATTATTGTTTTATAGATATCATTAATATCTTAGCTAGCAGAGGGGCAAACAGAACGATTCCTACACTTTGCTCTGTTAAATCGTCGAATCTTACAGGTGGATCTTGTCCTGTGAAAGATGTTGTTACCTTTGAGAAAACAGTGAACACAAGCAAATTACTGGAGGCCTGTGGTACTATTGATCCTCTTAAAGAGTGTTGTAGACCGGTTTGCCAGACTGCAGTAATGGATGCTGCTTTTCAGATTTCAGGAAGACAATCGACGATCAATGAGAACAAAAATATAGTTGGGGAGCTTGATCATGTAGATTCTCTTAATGATTGTAAACGTGTGGTTTATTCTTATCTTTCAAGGAAGCTTCCGTCAGATGCTGCAAATACTGCATTTCGAATATTATCTGCCTGCAAAGTCAACAAAGGTACGGTGCTATTGTATTTCACATGCTTGTAACGTATAAATGTTCGTTTATGTGCATTCGCATTAGCTTTCTTGGTGAGGTTCTGTGCTTTCCTAACATTGTAAATTTGTAAAGCATACTTTAGGTGCATGAATTACATTATTCATAACTGTCATCTTCAAAATTCTTGTTTCAATTTATTGGTTTATTTCCTTGATTTAATTCCTTTTTTTTTTTTTGCAACTATGCCAAGGGGAACAAAGAATATTGATCAGAGCAAAGATATAATTCCTCAAATATAATATTGAGTACTAATCTATCTTTGGTTTTTTTTTTTTTTTAAGTATAAGTCAAAAGGAATCCTGAGAAGTGGATGAAAAATTTTCTTAGCTTCCAGGGACTTGAAGGACATCTGCGTTTAGTATTTTAATGATCTTCGTTTTCCCCTTAGGCTGTGTTTGGGTGCTGAGGGGATCTCAGATGATCTG